>WNWU01000032.1:9130665-9190445 GCA_012654045.1 Ptyas mucosa | reverse complement strand
CCTTGGCCACTTTAAGCCTGGAGGATTTTAACTCCCAGAATTCCTCAGCCAGCAAAGCTTTGCTGGCTGAGGAATTCTGGAAGTTGAAGTCCTCCAGGCTTAAAGTGGCCAAGGTTGGAGACCCCTGTTCTAGAGTACTTGAGTATTCTAAGAGTTAAAGAAACAAGAATGACAAAGCAAAGATACAATGTATTTAATTAATTGATTTACATTTCATATTTCTAAATCATCCATTACTTTCAGAGGAGGCTCTGGCTTTAATTAATTTAATTTAATTTCAATCTCGTGACTAATCAATGTATTTTCTTGTTTCTTTTTGATGTGTCACAAATATTAATTTATGTATAATTCTGTATTTTATAAAAAGACTTGACATTCCTTCCCCCCCTCCCGTTAAGAACCTTTTTTTGCTTTCCCCTTGGTGATTTGTATTATGGCAGAGGGGAGCCACTTTGCAAAGGTTAATGTTTTCTCTCCCAAATTCAGGGAATGTTTCCATGGAAATATTTTTTACATGTCCCCAGTGCATGATAAAAGGACTTTTCATATTTTTCACATTTCCAACTTAAATTTGAAGTACTTTTTACACATTCTTGATAATTTTTCTGGTATCATATACCAATGGTAATTTATTTTGTAAAAGTTCCAATAAGTTATATCATAATGTAAACTGCAGTCCTTTCAATCACCTCTTTTCCCATTGGTCCATCTGTATATTATAACCAAAAATTTGGCACTATTTAAACTTGTTCTTTCATTTCAAAACTTACGCATTTTGGTAACTGTTATGTTACCAAAGTGAAGCCAGATTCACTTAACAACCATGTTATAACTTAACAACTTCAGTGATTCACTTAACAACTGTGGCAAGAAAAGTCATAAAATGGGGCAAAACTCACTTAACAAATGTTTCACTTAACAACAGAAATATTGGGCTCAATTGTGGTCGTAAGTCGAAGATTATTACCCGAGCCTGAGTGGCGTAGCAGGCTAATGCCTCCTACTAAGGCAGCATTTAACATCCAGCTGCCTGCAATTACTGCGACTTCTAATCTCACCAGGCTCAAGGTTGACTCAGCCTTCCATCCTTTCTAAGGTAGGTAAAATGAGGACCCGGTTTGTGGGGGCAATAAACTGACTTTGTATAAAATATACAAAAGTATGAAGGCTATTGCTTAATGCATTGTAAGCCGCCCTGAGTCTCCGGAGAAGGGCGGCATATAAATAAAATAAATAAATAAATAAATAAATAAATAATCTACAATCATCCATCATAAATAGAGGTAGAGAAATAGGCAACCTAGGAAGATTTCTAGCAAATAATTAGGGGGAAAAAGAAGAAAAAAAACCTAGTCATATATTTCCACGTGTGCGTTATTATTAGATATCCAAACTGGATACCTGCTTGGGAAAAACCTGGTCATATTTGGACCTGGAAAATCCACACATTCAATGTTTTCTTTCGTTGTTAATATTTCCTATAACTGGGATTTGGTTGCAAGTTTAAATTGTTAAAGTGCTGATAATTGTAGTTACTATTAGTGGAAATAATGCAAACGCTATTTGATGAAACTTATTTCGAAACCCTATGTGGCAATAATGTGTATTACTCTGAAAATTCAGTGATCTACAATTTAGAACCAACTAAGTTTGAGTTCCTTTGTAAACCAGGAGTAAGAGAAAACATATTTCAAAACTGCTGAGAGACAAACAAAAGCTTTGGAATTAAGGAACCTGAAATCTAATATTTTCTAAAACTGAGATTTAAAACTTTGCAAGTTTAAATTGTTAAAGTGTTGACAATTTTAGTTGCTATTAGTGGGAATAGGGCAAACCTCGTTTTGATGACAAACTTATTTCAAAACTATGTGGCAATTATATGCAATACTATAAAAATTAACTGGTTCAATTTAGAACCAAGTCTGAATTCCTCTGCAAACCAGAAATAAGAAGAAAACATTTCAAAATTGCTGAGAGACAAACAGAAGCTTTGGAATACCTATCAAGCTATTTATCTAGATAAATAGATATTGGCAGTTACATTATTTTCTACTGATGAAAGAGAACTTTATACAATCATGTTCAATGCACTGAAAGAATGAGTGGTATTTTCAGAAAAAAGCATTCCTCTATCTAGTAATAAAACATTTGTATCTGTAATTTTTAACTGTGTAATTGTGCATTGTAGGGCAAACCATTTTCAATAAAGGAATCTCAAATAAAAGTATAAAAATATCACCATCAAATTATCATAAAACACTTTTGACATAATACAAAATGTCATAAAACATTTCCTCTTGTGAACTGCTGATGTTTGGCTGTGCTATACAGTTCAACAAGGACTACTGTTCAAGGTAGATACATCTCTACATATTTAAGAACTTTCCCAATACATTAAGAGTTCTGCCATTGTTGAAGGCATTGAGGAATCTGGTAAGGTAGTATCTCTGAAGCAATGACCCAACAAGTTGTCTACTTCTTCTATAAACTTTCCCTCATATACCTGTTATTCCTATATTTTTATAAATTGGTTATATATATTTAACATATATTGTGTACATTATGAAACGTATCAATTACAACCAGCATTTTACAGGTATACAATATAACTTAGGGAGAGGAGATTTTCCATTTCTGGTCATGATTTTAAGTCTGCACAGCCAGCAAACATTGTTTTAACTTGAAATGACTTGCAAGAGACAAAAGTTTTACTGGTTTATTTATACAAATATTAATATAACACCTCAATCCAGAGATTCTGGGCATTTTACTAAAGTTCAAAAACGCCCAACCCCAACAACAAAAAATAATCCAACATTCAATAGCATAAATAATAAAAATACACTAAAATATACCATGTATCTGCTGAGGATAGTTGCATATTTATCTTTCTGTATTGGCTGCGTTTGCGTGTTGGTTTACACATTAAGTTGAATCACAGGGCTTAGTATAAGTCCAATGTTACTGGGGTTTACAGGGTATGACTTATAGTACTATATCCTTTAGGCTGGTGTGGAACGTTTTGAATTCTGCTATCCTAAGAAAATGAAACGCAATTGCCTAACCGCAAACAAAGCGAAAATAAACGGGGGGGGGGGGAGAGAACTTGACAGTAGAATCCATTTGCCATCCTGTCCTTATACCTTTTAATTCTTGTATTTGATCTTCAAACGTATGTTTACATAGTAGATGGAATTTATACTCTTCCTAACTGTACTTAAATGCATAGACTCTTATAGTTAATCCGCAGCTGTATCCGACAGTTTGCTACGCCGGAAGTATTTACCACGCTAGAAGGAGAGCAATTCGGTCTGCCCTCCGAGCCATTTGCTCCGTGTCAATCAACCAGCGTGGACGCTTCTTAAGCATCCAGCGGAGGAGGGAGAGTTGCCGACTAACGAAGAGGGAGGAGCCAAAAGAGGAGGAGAGAAAAGGCGGCGTCTTAAGGGAAAATTGCGACGGGCTCAGCTGGTTCCGTTTTCTCTCTGGTGGCCCGAAACAAGATGTCTGGGGACTTCGCTAGAAGCTTGGGAAAAGGTGAGCAAACGCTCTGATCCAAAGAGGAGCACCTTCGTCTCATCCAACTGGTTTAAGGCAACCCTCCTTTCTAGGGCTGTGGGAGTTATAGAATCACCCGTTCGGTGAAGGCTGTTCTGTGACCTTCCCTAAGGCGGTTGGGTGTCAGCCACGTCGTTTTTCAAGAGCTGGGGAACGGCATGCCATGGAGTTTCGTGGGAAATATCATGTCGTTAAGGATGTTTAATGTCCCTGATCCCTGGTCTTGTGTGGCCAGAAACGATGGATTTCACTATTATTAGGATTAAAAATGCTACATATCTGAAATTGTACAACCAAATATATGTACACTTCTGTTATGACTTTTGGTGGAATGTATGCTCTGATATGCAGCCTTGCCCTAGTATATTTACTGTTTGTATGTTTATTTATTTAGAAAATTTATATTGCTGCCTATTTGCACATGGCGACTCAGGGCAGTTAGGAATATAAAAACACCATATATAAAAATTAAAACTAATAGAAGAAAATAATCAAATAATAAATTAATAAAATAATATAAAAGCCCTCCACCCACCCACCCCCCACACCAGTGGCAACATATTACACAAGCTATTTAATGGGCTCCATCCCACTCTTAATGTCGCCTGGCATGTGCAGCATTGCCTATTCCTCTTCCAGGTTCCTGGCACGCATGCATGCACGACTATTAGCTGGCCTTCATTAAAGAGGCAGTGCCAGAAACTGGAAGAGCTCATCTTCCGTTTTCCTGCGTGAACATGCAGGCTGGCTAGCTGATTGTCACGTGCGCCAGAAACCCGGAAGTCTAGCTGGCTGAAACTGAAAGTTGATTTTCAGGCGCGTGCATGCACCCTGGGCAGCTCCTCTTGCGGGTTGTGGCCCAGACTACCAGGCGCAGGCGAAAAGGTTCGCCATCACAGCACTAAACACACTGGGTAAAAAGCAGCACAATACCGAGCCATAAACACACTACCCAAGCTTAATATATTGTATGAAGACAGGCTGTGTAGGATAAACTATTGGAATGAGTAACAATAATGAGAAGGTATAATAAGAAGATAGACCATACTTGTTTTGAGAGTTTTATTTCCTACCTTTTTTTCTCTTTTTGTATATTATACACCTTAATGCCCTGTTTTCATTGTTGCCTTCTGGGTGGAGGCTTTGTGGTATCCAAAGCAGAACAACTAGATTCTTTAACAGCTTTGTTTCATATACTATCAACCTTGCTAACGATCAAGACACTGTTTTCCGCTATGTATTCAAAATGCACTGTGATTAATATAGGTTTTGGTGTCATTTTTTAATAACATGGCATCTATTGTTATACTGTTATCCTTGGGATGGTGAAATTGTTCGGTGGCATTCCTCCTTTCGAAAGAGGGGGAGTTACGGAATTTCATTTTAAGATGTGCCATTGTGTATACAGGTATATGACAATAAACATTATCTTATTTTTTTGATGGCTTATTGTTTGTCTTCAAGATAGAATCTAATTTTTGTTAGTTCTGACTGGAGATTTGAACTTGTCTTGCAGGAAACCTAGCCCCAGGGCCTGTGCCTGAAGGAACCATCCGACTGTACAGTATGCGTTTCTGCCCTTTTGCACAGAGAACACGACTCATCCTGAAAGCCAAAGGAATCAAGTATGACCCGTCTCCTATAGTCATTACTGCTTAATGTAAAAATATTAAATTCTTTTTTGGTTGAAAATTAGCAGATATTGTCTTCAAAGACTTGTTACTTTCCTTTGTTTAATATCATAGAACATTTTCAATTTCAGATTTGTTCCTTGGTTCAAGAGGATTCTGCTGCAGAAGAATTTCATCTGAGAACTAGTTTAAAAATTTTATAGGGAAATTGATGGGTAGCTAAAGGGAAGGCGGTGGTTGTTTTTAAATTCTTGGTATTTCTATTGCTCTGATTATGTAATATGTTTTCTTGATCATTTGCAGTTTGTCTTGTGATGATTGTAGGTCATCTCGCATGAGTAGATTATTGGTCTTAGAATATAATGCAGTATTTCAGGCATAGACGTGCCTAAGTTACATTCCTTTTGGATTTCAAAGCAATTTGAAGGAATATGGCATTTAGTTATTTTTTTAATAGTGTCCCTCAGTCTTTTTAAATAGTGAGTGAGCATATGCATATGGTCCAATTTATTATAATGGTAAGCTGTTTTTATATGAACAGCCATAGGACATTTCTTTAAATAAATCTTTATAAATAAAACTGGTCCTCCATGCCATACCAGTTAAGATAAAATCAGGATTCTAGAGATGAACTTAACTTCTGGTGGGTTCATAAATCATGCAGATTTGTTGGCAACCATATGAAAGTGATTAGCCTTTGCTCTTCCAGGGTGCTGAGTTGTTTTCCATTTTTGTTAGGATATGTGATTTCCTATCCTAATGCTAATGAAGACTATTCCTGTTGACATTCTGAGATCATCTAGGTATGTTACCAAAGGATGAAACTTGCTTAAGCATTAAACATATGGTGATTATCCTTCAGGGAAAGGTTAGCATGAAGTAATCCAAGGGAAAGTTATTTTCCTAGTCATGCCATGCAATCCAATAGGATGGACATAATCTGAATCTTGTTCTAAAAATTTGTTGAAAGAAAGGAAGGAATATGGAGCCTGCAAATGCAAGCCACAGACACTAACTTCTTTGGTTGTCCTGTTTGAATGTAGTGGAGAGCCTTATGCATAAATAGATCCCTAAAATCAGAATCTAAGAGTCTTCCAGTTTCTAAGAGTTAATATTATCATGTTGTATTTTTTAAACAGCATATAGCAGGAATTACTAGTCATATCTTTTATTTTTATTTATTTATTTCAATCCCACCTTTATTATTTTTACAAATAACTCAAGGTGGTGAATGTATCCAATATACCTTCATCCTCTTACTTTCCCCACTGTAATAACTTTGAACAACCTCATTTTTGCATAGCCTGTTTTAGTAACATATTCCTGAAATAATTAATCTGGTGGTTTCATCTCATTCAATTTAGCCATGAAATTGTTAATATCAATTTGAAAAACAAACCAGAGTGGTTTTTTGAGAAGAACCCATTTGGAATGGTACCTGTGCTAGAAACAAGCAAGGGTCAGCTAATCTATGAATCTCCAATCACTTGTGAATATCTGGATGAAGCTTACCCTGAAAAGAAGTTGTACCCTGCGGATCCTTATGAAAAAGCTTATCAGAAAATGCTCCTGGAATATTTTGCCAAGGTATTACTGAAGCATAGCAAGAAATTCATTTTAGTGTGGAAGATTACAATAAAACTGGTAGATTACCTGGTAAAACAGGCAGGAGATAGGTGGTGTTATATTCTTCCCACTGTTGAGAAATGCTGTTCAATTAATGGATCAATTAATTCAGTCAGAACTGAAGAAGCTGCTTGGATGAGAAGTGAAATGTCTTTCTCAAGGAAAATAGTATAGTCCAGTGGCCTTTTGAAAAAACACCTTTGAGACAACCAAATTGGTAGCTACAATTAGTCCTAGAAGTTCTGTCTGTCTCAGCAACCTGTGGTCACTTGATCATGATCTGACAGCTTGGCAAGCAGTTGTAGGACCCACACTCACGTGATCACTATTTGCAATCTTCCCTGCTGGAATTCTAAAAGCAAAATCAATAGGGAAGCCAGCAGGAAAGGTCCCAAGTTGCTTGGGAAAGTCTTCTCCACCTATCCATTCTCCCTGATCCTTGAACTCATGCCCAGCATCTCCAGCCACTCGCTCATCCTCCCTGGCCACTCAAGCACCTTTGGGCACCTGCCCTCCAACAGGGGACACAAACACCCTATACCCATGATGGTGAACCTATGGCACATGTGCCACAGGTGGCACACGTAGCCATATCAGTGGGCATGCCAGCTCAGCTCTGGTGTGCATGTGTGCGCCGGCCAGCTAATTTTTGGGCCTTCTGGGCCAGTGGTGAAATCTAAAATTTGTTACTACCAGTTCTGTGGGCGTAGCTTGTTGCGGGGGTAATGGGACTGGGTGGGCATGGCCAATTTTTTTTTCTTTTAAAACCATTTTTTCTACAATCTCTTCAGCGAAGAGGTTGTAAAAAAATGCTTTCAAAAGGCTCTGACGATCCCAGCTGAGTTGCCTGATCAGCAGAGGCTTTTTTCCTTTTAAAAGCCTCTGCTGATCAGGCAACTCAGCTTGGATCATCAGAGGCATTTAAAAGAAAAAAAACCTCTGCCGATCAGGCAACTCAGCTGGGATCGTCAGCTGACGATCCCTTTGACGATCCCAGCTGAGCCGCGCAATGATTAGAGGCTTTTATTTTTATTTTTAAACGCATTTTTGGCCAAAGAGGTTGTAGAAAAAATGCTTTTAAAAATTAAAAGAAAAAACCTCTGATGATTGTGCAGCTCAGCTGGGCATGGGAGGCAGGCAGGGATTTTTGCTACCGGTTCTCCATACCACCTGCCTCCATCACTACCGAATCGGGCGATCCGGTCCAAACCGGGAGCATTTCACCCCTGTTCTGGGCCTACCAGAAGTGTTTCCTGCCTCCGGAGAGCCTGGGGGTGGGGTGGGGTAGGGAAGGCCCATTTTTCTTTCTCACCTGGCTCCAGATCCTCTCAATGAGTCTAGGGAGGGCGAAAACAGCCTTCCCCACTCCCTCTGAGGCCCTCCAGAGGCTCTAAACGGCCTATTTCCCAATGTCCGATTGGACAGGAAGTGATGCTTTTTGCTGTCCCCAGCCTCCAGAGACTCCTAGAGAGGCAGCCACCCTAAGCCCACTGCTTTCATGACATGCCTCCCCTCCATTTGTGCACTCTCAAGCATCATCTCCTACCAAGTAACAACTATCCCAAGCCCTGATGCCCTTGGGCCATGCTTTCCTTGTCTGCTCCCTCTCCTATCTGGCAGCATCCACTTACCTGCCTGTCAGCCTGCTTGCAAGCCACCTGGTACTAGCAACTTCCTGCCAGCTTGCCTGCTCAACTTGGTTGTTGGAAGACAGCAGTAGTGAGGAGATTGTTTGCCTAACAATCCACAATTCTGGTTTAACAGCAGGGATTGCTGACACTAAGCAATATCACACTTTGCCACATTGCTTAGCAACGGAAATTCTGGTCCTAATTGCTGTTATAAATAAAAATGGGGATAATATATGTTACCAGGACAATTTATTTTTTGTTGATGGTATTGTCTCTATATTCCCATAATAATTTTTTATATTTTGAATAAAAATCCTATATTTTTTGTGTGTCTTGGTAATATATCATTTCTAATTTACTTAGTTACCTCCAATAAGCTACAAATATATTCTGGCTATCAGGAAAGGGGAAGATGCATCAGCACCGAAGAGTGAATACCAGGAGAAGCTTCTCAAGCTCGAAGAGGTAAATGGTTTATGAGCTTAATTCTTTAAGAGAAAAAAGCAATGAAATGTCATAATGAATTATAGCTACCTTCCAGATAGAACCTTGTTAAATGTGGTGGCTTTAGGAATTGTAGGCAGAATAATTCTGGAGGACATGAGACTTGGAAAAGAATGAAGTAGAGAATTCCCTGCCTTTTTTGAATGCTGATTGACATACTGTATATGCTAGGATAACTTTTCTATTCTGTTCCCAACAACTGCAACCATTTTAAAGACAAAGTTGTTTTTGTATCTTGTTTAGGGGTGCACTGATCTTCTAGTTTAAATAACTTCATTCAATTTATATGAAGTTGCTTGAATCTGTCCTCCAGGAGGAGCCATTCTCATATGGTACTTGAGTAGATGTGTTTTTGTCTGAGACTATTGCAGGCAAATAACTTTTTCTACAAGGACGTTGCATGGCACAAGTCTTAACAGCTATGTGTCCCTTAAGCTTCTTGCATTTTTTAAAAAGTTATCTAACTTATTAAAAAATTATTTTAAGAGAAGGAAGAACCAGACCAGCACAAACTCAGCAGATGTGCAGGTTTTTACCACTTCTTCCACAGAAAGGGAGGAGAGGGGCTTATAGATTCAGAAGGATGTAAAATGGAAAGAGAACTGAAAAGAATCCACAAAGCAGCAGCACTAGGAATCAGGCTGCAGCTGTCTTTCTGTAATTGTCCCAAGCTTCAATAATGTGGACTTATTATTCTCTTCCTGAAATCCCAGCAAATTCATACACGGCTTCTGAAGAGATGTAAAGTTCATGTCACTCTCAGTGATTCACTGTTTCTCTGGTCATTTCTTTTTCAGACTCCTAACACTTTCTTCTTTGGAACTTATTGGACAGATTCCTATTAACATTTTTTCTGGTATTCCTAACTTTAGCTAGGAAAGTTGGCAAACGAATGGTGTTCTATATGAGAAGTGCATGTATTTCATCAAGATAAAGTCGTGTGAAGATTAGATCTTTTGTTTTACGTCCAAGATGGATGTGTAATTCTACTGAGCACAAAAGATTATATCCCCTCATTTCTATCCAGTCCGTTCTTACAAAACAAACATGGTAGATGTTACACGTGTACACAGTAATAAGAAAATACCTCAAGTATACCCTAGACAGATAATTTATTGCACCCTAGATGATAGGATACCTGGAGAGATGTGAATTTACACCATCCATCATCAGCAGGTAGTTTAGGGAAGGCAATGCATCACACTCCATCTAATTAGGGATTCAGCTACAATAACAGTTGTAACAGCAGGACACCCAATAACAGGGCAGTGATCTGATGGTACCACCTGTATGATTTAAATTGTATGACATTTTCAAGTTTAGTTCTGCAGATCTAGCTTTTGATTACATGATGATACAGAAAGTCTTTTTATCTCTATTATCCTCCTTGGGAATTTGATGGTCCCTTTCCTGGGAGCTCTCTTTTTAATGATTGGAATGGTTGTTGAGTTTACCATAAAGTACTTTTCTGGTCATTAAAAGATTGAACTGATAATGTTACCTTCTCAAAAGGAGGCTACATAAAAGATTTCAAGCAATCAAAGGTCATGTTACTAGTGAGTGTATCTGTCAGAATACTAGTGAATTATTCAGAACCACATTCAGCTGACCTCTGTATTCAACCAGTCAGAGAAGTTTTCTCCATATGACAGGAAGACATTTTAAACTTAAGCTTTTTCATTAGAATAGTTGGAAATAATCCCTTCCATCTTTCAGTGACTAGAATAATGCTTCAGAGTAAGCCACATTGTCATTTTGATATCCCACAAACCATGATTAAAATACATTAAACAATGGTGATATGATCTGCAGATCAAATTTCTGAAGAGAGCAAACAAGAAAGCAATATACCTACTCTGTGTAGGAAAATGGACACTTCTGAAGCTGTTTCTTCTGCTAGCTCTCTTTATTAATCAATGCCTTCATTTTTCTCTATCTCTCCCTCTTAACAAAATATTACAAATTAGTTTCTGTAAATATGGTGTCAGGTCTTGTATTTTATTTAGAAATGTCACATTTTCCTATATATTAGATGCTCGCAAACCACAAAACTAAGTTCTTTGGTGGAGATTCAGTATCCATGATTGATTATCTAATCTGGCCATGGTTTGAACGGCTGGAGGCCTTCCAATTAATTGAGTAAGTGCTTTGAATCTTTCACAGTTTTTGCTCTTAAATTTTGTGCATGGTTACTTTTGCAGATTACTGTTATGTTTTATTTCTAATTTATGTGGAGGTGATGTCATTAGGAGGCAAAAGAGAATAGGAGAATCATCTTTTTTCTGTTTTGACTCTGTCCATTAATCTTCAAACTTTACTGCCTAAGGCAAGCAGATGAAATACATTTTTCTGAACCAGAATGTATTAGAAATTCGGTTCTGCTCAGTTTAGACTGTCATTATTTTTCTTCTCATGGCAGATGCCCATGCTCGTCCTTTGAATTGGGTGTGATGTGTCTTAACATTCTGCTTTTCTAATTTAGCAAATTAGAAATTAATAGCTTTGGAACAAACAAGAATATTGAGAGTCTGTGGAGCTTCTCAGTCATCCAGAACAGTCCTCCCTCAACAGAGTGGGAGGAATAACACACCACCTAATCTCCTGTCTGCAACACAGTCCTTTCAGTAGTTCCAAGAAGATGCCAGAACCATTTGCACTCTGATTTAGGTGACCTGTGAGAGCACAGATAAACTCCACGCACATGTGGCCTCAATGGCTCTCAGAGAGATGCTAACAACCAGATGACTGCAAAGAATAGAATCTCTGCCCCCCTCCCCCGGCCTGACCTGTCGGAACCTATCCTTCCATCCCCCCACAATCCAGTCACAACTGATGAAGCTTTTTGGACAAGAAGCAAAACATTCTCCTCTTCTTCCTGAAGGGAAAAAAATGGTCCAGTTGCCTTTTAAAAAATTTAAACAAATATTGAGAGAGTTTCAAATGAGAGTCCTCTATTCCTCTTAACTAAGAAGAGAAAGTAAGTAGAAAGTAGAAAGCTTGGGCTGGATTATTTTAACACTGGTATTTACTTCCTACCATATGGTAATTGTCAGCAATATTTATTCCAATTTTGGGAAGTTTGGGAAGTTAATCATATACAGGTAGACCTTGACTTACAACAGTTCATTTAGTGACCATTGGAAGTTACAACGGCACTAAAAAAAGTGATCGATGACCATTTCTCACACTTATGACAGTTGCAGTATCCTCATGGTCATGTGATCAAAATTTGGGTGCTTGGCAACTAGTTCACATTTGATTGTTACAGTGTCCCAGGGTCTTGTGATAATCTTTGCAACCTGGTGACAAGCAAAGTCAATGGGGAAGCCAGATTCATTTAACAACCATGATACTAACTTAACAACTGCAGTGATTCACTCAACAACTGGGGCAAGAAAGGTCATAAAATGGGGCAAATTCACTTAACAGATGTCTTACTTAGCAACACATATTTTGAGCTAAATTGTGATCATAATTCAAGGACTATCTGTATGCTGAAAAATGTTGAATGATAGAACTTGGGAATAATGAAGTAATGAAAGTATTCATTGGATCTAAACTATAGCTGCTTGGCTATATCTGTTGCACTTTCCTTTAAGGAGGTCAAACCCTACCCAAGTTGAATATCATATTTCTTTCTACATACAATTAGGAGTGTAAAAAAGTATCTTGAGTCATCTAATTTAATATATTCTCCATACCAATTAATGATGACAGGGCTTCAAACAAAGTTCTTTCCCAGTTTTACTTGGATATTGAACCTGGATTCTTTCTATATTATTGACCTAGGAATGTCACTGAACACTATCTTAATGGCAATATGTCCAAAGATAATTGCCTCAAAGTTTCACTGTTACCTCAAATCTTTTTCTGTTCTTTTCCAGATGTTTGGACCATACTCCAGAGTTAAAATGCTGGATTAATCTGATGAAGCTAGATCCAGCTGTTCAGGCCACAATAACTGATCCTCAAATCTTTAAAGGCTTTCTTGAACTGTATTTCAATAATAGTCTTGAGGCCTGTGATTATGGGCTCTGAAAACTATGGGAAGCTTTTTCAGTGGATGACAAGGGATATTGACAGCTATTCCAGCATGTCATCTGATATCTGAAATGCTTTAGTTTCATTGTGTTGTGTTTTTCAATGAATATATAATTGGACTAAAATGGTAATTACCTGCAATATGTTTCCCATTGTAAATGAAAATGGCCAACATTGATCAGGAAGCAAACCTTTTACCTTTATCTTTCTGCCAATCTAAATGACGATGTTGAGTTTTTTGCATCGTATATCAGTTTAGAATAGACATCAATTTGACTTTGTCTCTGTTTGGAAACTTATTTTTGCCTTTCAGGAATAAAAACACTTCAGATGCAGAGGTTTCCTTTTATTTGCAGCAGCAAGTAAAGAGATATAGCAGGGTTTGGGGTTGTGTATTCTATTACTAAGATATAGCCATTCCAATTGTATTCTCTTATTTAGTCCTCACTTAACAAGCTTTTCTTTAGCAACTGTTTGAAGCTACAACACACTGACAAAGTAACTTATAACCAGACTTCGCCCTTACAATTGTCACAGCGTCGCTACAGTCACATGGTCATGATTTGAGTTCTTGGCAACTGTTGTGCAACAACATCCTCAGTTGCCATTTGTGATCTTTCCAGACACTTTCGGCAAACAATATCACTATATTAGTCTACTGTATGTAGATGAAATCATATTAGGGAAGACAACTAAACAGGAGGCATTTGGCTTTGTTGGCTGGCACTTAAATTGAGGTCACTATGATAAAAGCACACTTCTAGTTTTGATTTATTTGTATTTATCTCAGGACACAACCTTCCATTTTAGGCTTGAACCTATCTGTCAGGTTCAACCATAAATTTATTGCTCCATGTTTAAGTCTTGGCTTTAAATCAAAATAAAATTGAAATGTTAGATAGTGTCTCTCTAGTTCAGGTGTTAGGGTTTGTCTAATCACACTTGATCAAATAAAGTATTTAATTCAAATTCAGAGTAGAAATCTGTTCTAATCCACTCCCTGATCTGGTTCAGGAAATTTTGGTTTAGGAAATTTTGCATTCTTGTTCCTTACCTGGTGTTGGTTTGTAGCAGCATGAGTACTCTCCAAGGTAATAAAGCAGGTTAACACTTGCATCAAACATGAATCTCCATATAAATGAGATGTACATCTACATGGTACAAAGTTGCACATATCTTTCTGCAAATTTGAATGCATGCTTATTAACGCACAGTTACAGGTTCAAAATAAAACCATTAAGTCAGGCAAGAGCCATGGTGGTGCAGTGGTTAGAATGCAGTATTGCAGGCTGACTAAGATCACTGCCAGGGTTTCGATCCTCACAGCTTAAGATTGATTGAGCCTTCCATCCTTCTGAGGTCAGTAAAATGATGATCCAGATTGTTGGAAGCAATATGCTGACTCTAAACCGCTTAGGGCTGTAAAGTACTATGAAGCAGTATATAAGTCTTAAATGCTATTGCTATTAGTTACTGGTATGTTTCTAGGTACAATTCAAGATGCTGATAGTCAACTTTAAAATATAATTGGCTTGAGACTGGGCTACCTGCTAGACTGCCTTTTTCCAAGTATCTACCTATCCAATTCAAATAGCAGATTGGGCACATTGCAAATCCTGTCTCAGCCAAAGAGTTAACAGTTGGTGGGGATTAGAAGATGGGCCTTTTCTTCAGTAGCCCTGCTTTGTGGAATATCCTGCTTTGTGGAATATGGCCTAACCATTAGCCTTTGGTAAACCTTTAAAACCCTGGCTGTGTTTGAGTTTGCTAAGAACCCTGTTTCTTGGCTTTATTGTTGACTGGCCAAGTAATGTGTAATGTGTGGGTATATATAAACAAATTCCTTTCTCACCCTTATGGATGGTATAGTCTTTCTCAATTTCAGGTTCTCTACCAGATGCCTGGGAGGGTTTTGCAGTATCTTAGCTATTCCTAGCACTTTATATTACTTATTTGTATCCAGTCTTTATTATTACAAATAATTCAACCCAACACACCTTCCTCCTCCTATTTTCCTCACAACAGTAACCCTGTGAGGTTGGTTGTCTGAGGAGTGACTGACCCGAAATCACCCAGCCAGTTTTCATGACTAAGACAGAATTTATGATCTCCCACTTTCTATCCTGGTGCATTAATCACTAAGACCAAACTGACTCTTTGGGACAGAAAGCTCTGATGTTTTTTGTAGGATCTGTTGACGCCATTCTCCCAGTTTAGGAATCACAGCCCTGAACGCTCCTATCGCCACTGGGACTACTTTGGCCTTTACTTTCCACATCCTCTCCAGTTGCTCTTTCAGGCTCTGGCATTTCTCCAGTTTCTCATACTTCCTTCTGATATTGCTGTCACTTTGCACTGCTACATCTATACCCACCACTCATGTGTCTACCGGTACTACAACAGTGTCTGGTTGATTGGCCAGTAACTCCCTGTATATCTGGATCTGGAAGTTCCACAGGATGTGTTAGCTTTCTCATTCTCCATGACTTTCTGTGATATCTCCTCTACCTGGATTTAGGAGGATCTAGCCCATATTATATGCAGATGCAGTTACCAATATTTGCACTAATCTTCAGTAATAAGAGCTATAGAATTAGGCAACCTAGGAAGATTTCTAGCAAGTTTTCTAGAGCATTTTTTGTGGTAACACAGTATTTCCCAACCTGTAATTCCAGGTTTTAAAGTCCCAACAGGCTTGCTGAATATCTGCTTGGGAAAAACCTGGTCATCTGCAAATGCCATACAATCTACATGTTTTATTATTACTATTTTCTAAAACTGGGATTTAAAACTGATTGCAAGTTTAAATTGTTAAAGTGCTGATAATTTTAGTTGCTATTAGTTGAGAGTAGCGCAAACATCTTTTTGATGACAAACTTATTTCATAACTATGTGGCAATAATGTGAACATTCACTGATCTACAATTTAGAACCAAGTTTGAATTCCTTTGCAAACCAGAAATAAGAGGAGAACATTTCAAAATTGCTGAGACAAACAGAAGCTTTGGAATACCTATCTAGCTATTTATCTAGATAGATATTGGGCATCAGGTTATTTTTTACTCCTGAAAGAGAACTTTCTACAAAAATTTTCAATGTAGTGAAAGAAAGTGGTGTTTTTTTAAAAAAAGCATTCATCTATCTACCAATAGTAAAACTCTCATGTCTGTAACCTTTAACTGGGTATAATAACAATGCATTGTAGGCCAATACATTTTCAGTCAAGGTACTTCAAATGGGCTAAATTACAGAATGTGTTCAAAATCTGAAACCCATCACTTCCATGGAATTGAAATTTGGCAAATTTTATTTAAAAAACTCACATAAAAATGATCACAAAGTATTTTCTGAGATAATACAAAATGTTATAAATCATTTCCTGTTGTGAACTGCTGATGTTTGTAGGAAGTTAGTACCCACCCCTTTCCTAGAGGAATGAAATATTTTTAGGAAATATTAAAAAAGGCAGAATATTATATTTCCCTGGATGAGAAATGGATAAGCATGTTTTGAAGCAGCTCCCATCTTCCTGCCCCCACCCTTTGTCAATGGGCCATTAAGGCCTGGGCCAATCCATTCAACATAACAAAGATCTACTTCTTTCAGGCAGAGCCATAGTAGGAATTGCCAAAGATCCAACAAAGATAGGATTAGCCCTCTACACAATAGTAGCAGAAACTCACCACGTGACCTGGGAAGCATGTGACCTGGGAAGCTCATGTGACCATCAGCCAGCAAGGCTAGCTAAGACCCCCCCCCCCCCCCCTGCCCTCCCAACCAATCAGGATACTGTTTCATGGACCCAGGAAATTCAAAGCCAGAGAGAGCATAAAAACCTGAGGATTTACTCTATCTGCCCCCTTTTCTGTTCAGGAACTCAAGCCATGTGATCCTGTCCACCATTAAACCATCTTTCCGAGCAGTCTCCATGTTTCCAGTGTCTTTTTCCCCACTTGGAGCAGAACCCAGAAGGATATTTCTTCCAACAGTTTGGTTGTGCTGTACAGTTCAACAAGAACTACCATTCAAGGCAGATTTGTCTCTTAGTATCTTCCTAAGTTTTTAACAATTTTTTCAGTACATTAGGAGTTCTGCCATTGTTGAAGGCATTGCGGAATCCAATAAGGTAGTATATCTCTGGAACTATGACTCAACAGGTTTGTGTACTTCTTTTACTATCCCTCAGATAGTTCTCTTAGTGCTATATTTTTATAGATTTGCTATATAGTTTTAAAATATACTATGTACATTACTTTATCAGGCATATCAATTATAACCAGCATTTTACAAATATAAAAGATATCTTAGGGAGGGGGGATTAATTTTCCATTTCTGGTCATGATTTTAAGTCTGCACAGCCAGTAAGCAATGGAAATAACTTGCAAGAGAGAAAAGTTTTACTGATTTATTTATTTATACAAATATTAATATACCCCATCCAGAGATTTTGGCACTTTGCCAGAGTTCAAAAATACCCAATCCCAACAACAATCATTCAACAAGATAAATAATAAAAATACACTACAATATTCAATAGAGTTTCTGAGGATCGTTTCATTTTACCTTTCTGTGTTGGCTGCATAGCTCAGGCAAGTTGCTTGATTTACGCATTAAGTTGAATCACAAGGCTTAGTATAAATCCTATGTTACTGGGGTTTACATGACACGACTTATAGCACTATATCCTTTAGTCTCGTGTGGAACGTTCTGAATTCTCTCCTAAGAAAATGACACGCTGACGTCCTAACACAGACAAAGCGAATATAAACACGGGTAGAGGACGTGGAGTAGAATCCATTTGCCACCCTGTTCCTATACTTTTTATTTCCTGTATCTGATTTTCAAACCTATATTTACACAGTAGATTGAATTCGTACTCTTCCTTTCTGAGATTATATGCACGTAGCTTTACAGTTAGCCAGTAACTGTGTCCCAGAGTTTGCTACGCGGAAGCGTTTACCGCCGTAGTAGGAGATATCAATTCGCTCAGCCCTCCAAGTTACTTACTCCGTATCAATCACTCAACTCGAAACTCTTTAGCACTCGCGGAGGGAGAGTTGACAACCAACGGAGAGGGAGGAGCCAAACTGCATCGAGGGGCCGGTGGAGAGAAAAGGCAGCGTCTTAAGGGAAAATTCCGACGTTCACAGCTGGTTGCGTTTTCTGGTGGCCCGAAGCAAGATGTCTGGGGAATTGGCTAGAAGCTTGGGAAAAGGTGAGCAAGCGCTCTGATCCAAGGAGGAGCACTTTCGTCTAATCGAACTGGTTTAAGGCAACCCTCCTTTCTAGGGCTGTAGGCTGGTCTTCATGCAACTCGTTTTTCAAGAGTTGAGGGGCGACATGCCATTGAGTTTTGGGAGGAGTATCCTGTCGTTACCCCTAATCGCTGGTCTTGTGTGGCCAAAGGCGATGAATGGATTTCACTATAATCAGGATTAAAAATGCTAAATATCTAAAATTGTACAACCAAATATGTGTTGAGGGCGTGTACACTTCTAATATGACTTTTGGTGGAATGTATGCTTCTGATAAGCAGCTTTGCCCTGGTATATTTACTGTATGCATGTTAACAGACATTAAACTTGAGTACATAAAATTGCTTATAATTTGGCCAATAAGGATTACTCTAACAAAAGGATGTTTTGTATTTTTGGTACTCATTCCTTTCTATTATGACTCAAATGTAAATATTTGTATTCATAAAACACATGAAGCTTGGGTAGTTTTAATCTTGGTTTATTGAATTAACTTTATTTGGATTTCTGCAAAAGACTGAACTATAGACTGGGTGAATTTGTACAACACACAAACTTGAACAGAGTACACAAGCTTAGCATATTGCATAAAGGCAGACTCTGTAAAATATTGGAATGAGTAACAATTACTAGATAGACAATACTTGCTTTGAGTGTTTTATTCCTACATTTTTTCTTTTCTTTTTTTAGGGGGGGGTATTTTTAAATATACATCAATATCAATGCATACAAACAGTGTGGCTTCTGGGTATAATTCATTTTGATACAAACAGTGATAATAATTGTTACATTAATCAAACTTATATAATCCTAGTATTGATACACTTGTTTGTTTTAGAGTAGTTGTTCAATATTTCCATGTTCTATTTTAATGCCAATCATATTATTAAGCGCACATTATGTGCTATTATGTGATATTATTAAGCACCATCTTTCAACCTCTAATCTTTCCATCTAATTATTACTTATATTCCATTAAATAAAAATTATATCTGCTAATATTCCCCATATTTCTTATTTCTACCTCTATTCTAACTTCTAGTCAGGCCTCCATTACTAATCCTAGCGTTAATACACTTTTTTATATTTATTTATTTATTTATTTATTATTTATTTATTATTTAAATTTTTATACTGCCCTTCTCCTGAGGGACTCAGGGCGGTGCACAGCCATGATAACATATATCCATAAAATTTAAAAACAATTTAAAACATATTCAATAATTTGGCCCTTTTATTAAAAAAACTAAAACACCCATTAAAATTCATTCTTTTAAGCCAGCCCAGCCTGTTGAAACAATAAAGTCTTAAGGGCACGGCGAAAGGTACATAGGTCGGGAATCATACGTATCTCCGGGAACAATTCATTTCAGAGGGCAGGTGCCCCCACAGAGAAGGCTCTCCCCCAGGGGGTCGTCAGTCGACACTGTTTGACAGAGGCACCCTGAGGAGTCCCTCTCTGTGGGAGCGTATTGGTCGGTTGGAGGCTATCGGTGGCAGAAGGCGATCTCATAAGTACCCAGGTCCTAAGCCATGGAGCTCTATATTAAATCATAGTCCTACATTATTTGGTTATTCAAAGTCAAATACGCTATTCTAGTACCAATCGTCCTCTTATTTAAACATACCTAATAATACCACCTTTCAACCACCAATCTTTCCTATTACTTTATATAAGGATATGTATTCTTATTTCTATCTCTATTCTAGTTTTTAATCAGGCCATCATTATATTAGAAAAAAGGGGGAAAAAGAAATAATGTCTTTCTATCTATCTTCTCTTGCCTGTTTTAATACTTCAATATTTATTCGTTTTTTTAGCTTTTCTCCCATACTCCTCTCTTGGATCTTTGTCTTTATTAGCATCTGCGTCTTCACTATTCAATCTGAATATTTCTCCCATCTCTACCCTCCTAAGCTGCCAGGTCTCCAGAGTGTCCACCCAAACCCCTCTCTCCCTTTCAAAAATATTTTCCAAGTTATCCAGTTTCATTTTAAAATCTCTTAAAGTACTTTTCCCTTGGTTTATTTCATCAGTCATTATTATCTTTATCATCTTCTTGTCATCTTCTTCCTTTATTTGCTGGTTTGTCTGTTCTGTCTTTTCCTCCATTCTTTCTACTGTTTCCTCTCTTTCCTGGACTGTTTGATCTTCATTATCAGATATTTTCTATTTTCCCATTTATACCTTGCAATAGGTTCTTTATCTCTCTGTGATTCTTTGTCATAGTATCCCTAATGCTTTGAAACATCAATCCATTTCTTTTGAAATTTCACTCATTTCTCCCTGATGGAGCAAATTGTCTTATTTTAGTAAGTCCTGCTCTTACTCAATAGTCCAAAAACAATGGTATTATTCAAGTCCAATGTTGCTCCTCAGAAGGTTCAATAATCATAGTCCTTTACATCTCAGGATTATTACTCAGTTCCATTTAAGTAATCCAAGCAGCTTCCACAAATCAAAAGTCACTTTACTTAAGTGTCTTCCTTATTCTCACAATACAGTCTCCAGTAATCATAAAATAGATAATTATAGAACAGTAAGTATCACCACAGTCCTCCAGATGAATATTGTTTATTTCTCTTATCAGGAATTCCTAGTCTTGTAGAGGTATGGTATATTTTCCATTCACCAGTAGATGGTGCCCTCAGCTTAGTTTTCAGCGTTGTTTTAAGTCTGGTAAATTGATTAATCCAATTTTAGTTCAATTTATAAAAGCAAAGTTGGCTATTCAAGTAAATAGTTCCAGCATTTTATAATACCTTTCCAAAACAACACCTATCCAGTTTAAAAATCCAATTTTCTATGTTTTAAAAGGTCTTTAGCTTTCCTCCATTTAATTCCTTTCTTTTGGGTCTAGGACTTTTTCTCTCTATGGTTGTTCGCCGCTTTAAGGACTAGTTCTAAGAATCTTTTTTCCTGGATTTTGCTCTTTTCCTCTTTTTCTTTTAAGCTTAGGGTTTAAATACAAAAGGATTCTTCTCACCCAGCTCCAGTCACTGTTCATATACATGGCTCCTGCACATTTTTTTGTTGCCTCAGCTGTCCCAGCTTCATGTCAGCCATGATGACTACTACTTCTCCTCGTCATGGATGAGAGGGAAGAAGCCCTGGGTCAGGCAGGAGAGTTGCTGCTCTCCATGATCTGCAGGGCACAACTCTTTTCTTCACCATTCGTACAAGGTGGCTTTAACTCTTTTCAGAACCCTCCAATAGGGAGAACTCGGCGTGAGAGCACGGAGACCACTCCTCAGATCTGATCTCGCTGTGACGTCAGTTAGAAGTCCTTTTTTCTTTTTCTTTTACGACTACAATTGAGCCCAAAATTTCTGTTGCTAAGTGAGACATTTGTTAAGTGAATTTTGCCTTGTTTTATGACCTTTCTTGCAACAGTTGTTAAGTGAATAATTGCAATTAAGCAAGTAGCACAGTTGTTAAGTGAGTCTGGATTTCCCATTGACTTTGTCAGAAGGTTACAAAAGGTAATCACATGACCCTGGGACACTGCAAGCGTCATAAATATGAGTCAGTTGCCTAGCTTCTGAATTTTGATTATGTGACCATGGAGATGCTGCAATTTATTTATTTATTTAATTAATTAATTAAACTTTTATACCGCCCTTCTCCTTTCGGACTCAGGGCGGTGAACAGCCATAATAAAACAATTATACAACAAAAGTTAAAACTAATTATTTAAAATAAATTATATAAAATTTGGCCCATATAGATTAAAATTCCAATTTAAAATCCATGTCAAATTTTAAAACCAAATAAAATCAGGCCAGCCCGGCTAACTGAAAAAGGTGTGTTTTCAGGGCCCGACAAAAAGTCCGGAGGTCTGGGATCACTCATATCTCTGGGGGTAGATCGTTCCAGAGGGTAGGTGCCACCACAGAGAAGGCTCTCCCCCTGGGGGTTGCCAGCCGGCATTGTCTGGCTGATGGCACCCTGAGGAGGCCCGCTCTGTGGGAGCGAACTGGCCGGTGGGAGGCAATTGGTGGCAGAAGGCAGTCCCGTAAATACCCCGGCCCTAAGCCATGGAGCGCTTTAAAGGTGATCATCAACACCTTGAAGCGCACCCGGAAGTCCACCGGGAGCCAATGCAGCTCGCGCAGGAGAGGAGTCACATGGGAGTGCCCTGTCACTCCCATAATCCCCCGCGTGGCCGCATTCTGCACCAGTTGGAGCCTCCGGGTGCACCCCAAGGGGAGCCCCATGTAGAGAGCGTTACAATAGTCCAGACGAGTAGTGACGAGAGCCTGAGTGACCGTGCGTAAGGAGTCCCGATCAAGAAAGGGACGCAACTGGCGTATCAGGCGAACCTGATAGAAAGTCCCCCTGGCCACGGCCGTCATATGCTCTTCTAAATACAGCCGTGAGTCCAGGAGGACGCCCAAGTTGCGAGCCCTTTCCGTGGGGGCCAATGATTCGCACCCAATAACCAGCGATGGCACCAGCTGGCTATACCGGGACGCCAGCAGCCACAGCCACTCGGTCTTGGAAGGGTTGAGTCAAAGCCTGTTTCTCCCCATCCAGACCCGCACGGCCTCCAGGCACTGGGACATCACTTCCACTGCATCGTTGGGATGGTCTGGGGTGGAGATGTACAGCTGAGTATCATCAGCGTACTGATGGAACTCCAATGATCATAAGTGTGAAAAATGGTCATAAGTCCTTTTCAGTGCCATTGTAACCTCGAAAGTCACTAAATGAACTGTTACAAGTTGAGGACTCCCTCAACTTATTATACTTCTTCATGCCCTATTTTTGGGTGGCTTATTGTTTGCAGGGTAGAATGTAGTTCTGACTTGAGATTGTCTTTCAGGAACTCCTGCTCCAGGGCCAGTGCCTGAAGGAACCATCCGGGTCTACAGTATGCGTCACTGCCCTTTTGCCCAGAGAACAGTACTCGTCCTAAAAGCCAAAGGAATCAAGTATGAGCAGATACTTTGCCTTCCATATTCAATAGGGCTTAATGTAAAAATACACCTGTTTGGTTGAAAATTAGCAGAGGGCTGGTAGATATTTGGGCTTATAAAAATTGTATTTTAAAACACTTATTTTCCTTCTCTTAATGCTGTAGAACAGGGGTGTCAAACTGGCATTGTCATGGCGGTGTCACGTGATGTATTGGGACTTCTTTCCCCTTTGCTAAACCGGGCGGGGATGGGCCAGCATGTGACGCATCCACCCCGCGGGCCGCGAGTTTGACACCCCTGGTATAGAACATTTTCAATTTCAGATTTGTTCCTCTGTTCAATAAAGAATTCTGCTTCAGAAAGATTTCATTTGAGCACTAGTTTAAAAATATAATAGAGAAAGTGATGGATAGTTTAAAGGGAGAAGTAGTTGTTTGCTTTTAAAATCCTGGCAAGTGTTTCTGTTGCTCTGATTATGTAATCCGATTTCTTGATCATTTCAGGATTTCTTGTCTTGTGATGATTGGAGGTCATCTTCTCAGGACTGACTGCATGATTATTGGTCTTAGATGATGAAATATTTCATACATAGACTTGCCTGAGTTACATTCCTTTTTGGATTCCAAAACAATTTTAAGGAATGTGGCGTTTAGTTATTTTTTTAAAATATTGTCCCCTATCTCTTTTTACATAATGAGCCTGTCCCTATGGTCCATTTTATTATAATGATAAGCTGTTGCTTTGTATGAACAACCATAGCACATGCTTTAGAAAAAAAAATAAGGCTGTCCTCCATACCATACAAGTTAAGTTAATGTCTGGACTCTAAATACGAGTCTCTCCATATAAATTTCTTGGCAACAGTGTGAAAGTAATCAATCTTTGCTCTTCAGCGTGCTTTTTTTATTCACAGGTGATTTCATATCCTAAGGCTAATGGAGACTGCTATTGTTGAACTTCTGAGATTATGTAGGTGCTACTAAAAGATAAAATTTGCTTTACCATGAACTTAATATGGGGTGATTACACTAGGGAAAGTTGAAGTAATCTAAGTGGAAAGTCCAAGTTACTTTCCTAGCCGTGCCATGAAATCCAAAACTATTATGGAGCATAGTGTCAGTCTGCAAATGCAAACCATTAACTGTTTTGATTTCCTGGTTGGATGGTGCAGAGACAGCCTTATAAAGAGACACACAGATGTATCCATAAAATCAGAATCTAAAATTTTCTTTTCCGGTTTCCAAGAGTTAATACTACCATGTTGTATTTTTCAAACAGCATAAAGCAGGACATTTATAGTTGTATTTTTTATTTTTGTATCCTGTCTTTACTATTTTTACAAATAGGTTAAGGTGGTGAACATATCCAATATACCTTCCTCCTCTTATTTTCCCCACAACAACTTTGAACCTCACTTTTATAGAGCAGTGATGGCTAACCTTTTTGCCATCACGTACCAAAAGTGGGAGGAACATGGGGGTTGTGTGCATGCATGCCCACACCCATAATTCAATGCCCCACCATGCATGCGCACGAGACCCCCACGTGCTCCCCCCACTTTTGGCACGTGATGGCAAAAAGGCTACCCAGTAGGCCCATTTTTCACCCTCCCCGGGCTCCAGAGGCTTTCTAGGTGCCTGGGGAGGATGAAAACAGCCTTCCCCATCACCCCAGAGGCCCTCCGGAGGCCAGAAATGGCTCATTTCCTGACTTCCAGTGAGCCCGGAAGGCCCTAAAATCAGCTGGCCAGCACGCGCATGCGGAATGGAGCTGAGCTAGGACATTGCTCAAGTGCCCACAGATATGGCTCCGCGTGCCACCTGTGGCATGCGTGCCATAGGTTTGCCATCACGGTTATTTTATTTATTTATTTATTATATTTATATACCGCTCTACTCCTGGGGGACTCAGGGCAGTGTACAGACAAATGATAAAATACATATAATACAAATATTTTAAAGATTGATTAAAATACAATTAAATAATTTGGTCTTGAACCTAAAATTAAAACTCTAAATTTATGAGATTAAAATTTAAGAATTTAAGAGCAGTTTTAGAAGAGGTTAGTCCAGGCCAGCCTGCTGGAATAGAAACGTCTTGAGGGCACGTCGGAAAGCGCGAAGATCCGGGATTGTCCGTATCTCCGGGGGGAGCTTGTTCCATATAGTGGGTGCCCCCACAGAGAAGGGTCTCCCCCTGGTGGCCGCCAGTCAGCATTGTTTGATTGACGGCACCCTGAGAAGCTCTCTTTATGGGAGCGTACTGGTCGGTGAGAGGCTACTGGTGGCAGGAAGCGGTCTCGTAGATACCCCGGTTATAGAGTGTCTTAGTAATAGATTCCTGAAATAATTAATCTGGTGGTTTCATCTCATTCTATTTAGCCATGAAATTGTTAATATCAATTTGAGGAACAAACCAGAGTGGTTTTTTGAGAAGAACCCACTTGGAATGGTACCTGTGCTAGAAACAAGCAAGGGTCAGCTGATCAACGAATCTCCAATCACTTGTGAATATTTGGATGAAGCTTACCCTGAAAAGAAGTTGTACCCTGTGGACCCTTATGAAAAAGCTTATCAGAAAATGATTTTGGAATATTTCTCCAAGGTATTACTAAACATAGCAAGAAATTC
The DNA here is from genome assembly GCA_012654045.1 of Ptyas mucosa. Lineage (NCBI taxonomy): Eukaryota > Metazoa > Chordata > Lepidosauria > Squamata > Colubridae > Ptyas > Ptyas mucosa. The sequence goes on along the minus strand of WNWU01000032.1, from coordinate 9,164,649 downwards.
ATTTTAGTGTGGAAGATTAGAATAAAACTAATAGTTGATATTTTGATATTGCATTGATAAATCTATTTGAAAGTCTGGTCTTCTTCATTGAGTCTTAATATGTGTATGAATAGGCAAAATGAATTCTACAAAAGATTAGATTCATTGATGGAAGGAAAGGTAATGAATCATCTTAAGATAACGGTGCTCATAACCTCATGCTAGGTGGAGGTCTAGGGTTTAAATTATTTAATTTATAAATTAAATTATAAATTCAATGCTTTAAAAACTATCCGCTTCTGCTATAATATACTTTCTATGATATCTTGCACAAATGAAGCCTAAAATATGGTAATTTGATTAGATACTTTATTAGAAATATATGAGGTAAAGTTGAGAAAATAGGTAAAAGGGTCTGTAATGATTATGGAAGATTTGTGTCTCCTAGGTGAGAGGGGAAAGCAGCATTTTATTATCTAATTATACTCTCTGAGCCAGACTTGGAGCAGCGTCAATTTGAGTGATGTGCTGAAGGGCAAAGATTTTGTTTGGTTAGGGATTTGTGTTTCATATTCTTTCTTCCCAAATATTAAATCATGTGTGGAAATGGTGTCAGGCACAAAAGATCAGGTCTCCAAGTCAATTGATGTATTGCTACTCATGCCTATGATTAGGATTTATTGAACTAGTGGATAGCGCAAGCTTGGAGTTAGATAAGGTCAATGGAATTTGAGAGCTTGAATTTAGTTCATGTGATTCTAGGCTGATTTTTCTATGAACTCTTCCCCCAAGTTCAGCCAGAATCCCCCAGCTAGCATTTTGGGTGCTGAAGTCCACACATTTTAAAGTTACTGAGGTTGAGAAACACTGCCTTAGATTATTTACTAAAGAGTATGAAGAACACATCAAAGGTTTTAGGATCACTGAGTGAAAATTCTGTTGGTTAATGAAAACTCTTTGGGAAAGATAAATATTACTCGCTGAAGTGTAGGCAATATGGTGAGTTTCAATGTCAACAAAGGAATAAGTAGGTAGTTTAGAGATGAATCGTTACTATCAATCTATATCTCGCATAAGGTAAATTAAAAGAACTATTTTTTTTAAAAAAAATTCTAAGTTCTGAATGCTTGATAACTCCAAACTACACTGGATGTGATTAATGCTGCCTTATTCAAAAGGATCTCAAAGCTATGATCTTGGGATTACTTATAGGAGCTGATGAGTAAATACAGGTAGTCCTTGGTTAATGACGACTTGTTCAGTGACTATTCAAAATTACAGTGGTGTTGAATAATGGTTAGTTACAATTAGTCCTAGACGTTCTGTCTGTCCTAGCAACCTGTGGTCATTTGATCACGATTTGGGAGCTTCGCAACTGGTTCTCACGACAGTTGTAGCATCCTCAATTGACGTGATCGGCATTTGAAACCTTCCCTGCTGGTATCCCAGAAGCAAAGTCAATAGGGAAGCCAGCAGGGAAGTCTCAAGTTGCTTGGGAAAGTCTCTTCCACCTGTGCATTCTCCCTGACCCTTGAGCAGATGTCCAGCCTCTCCAGCCACTTGCACATCCTCCCTGACCACTCACACACCGTTGGGCACCTGCCCTCCAATAGGGGGCAACAGCCACCCCAGGCCCTGCCACATTTGGATTGTATCTCCTTCACCACTCATGTAGCCTTGTGAACTCTCTTTCCACCCTTGCACAACCTCTCCTACTTGACCGCAGCCACCCTAGGTCCCGCTGTGCTCGCATGGTGCTTCCCTCACTATTCGCACACCCTTGCGCACCCTCTTCGACCATGCCTATCTGCCACTTAGGAGCACTTGTGCATCCTCTTATCCAGCAGCAGCCAGCCCAAGCCCACTGCACTTGTGGCATGCCTCCTTTCCACTTGTGCATTCTCAAGCATCATCTCTCATCAAGCAGCAACCACTTCCAGTCCTGATGCACTTGGCCCATGCTTTCGTGGTCTGCTTCCATTTACCTGCCTGGCAGCCAACTTGCAAGCCACCTTATACTAGCAACTTCCTGCCAGTTTTTCTGCTAAAATTTATTGTTGGAAGATGGCAGTGGTGAGGAGATATTTGCCTTGTTTAACATCAGGGATTGCTGACACTAAGCAATATGACACTTTGCTTAGCAATGGAAATTCTGGTCCCAGTTGTTCTAACACACATGATCCTATTTTTATTTATACGGACAATTTATTGTCTTCCTTGTTGATATTATCTCTGTATTCCCATAGTAATTTTTTGTTTCTTGAATAAAAATCCTATACTTTTGTGCAGCTTGGTAATGTATCGTTTCTGATTTATTTAGTTGCATCCAATATGCTTCAACTATATTCGGGCTTTTAGGAATGGTGAAGATGCATCAGAATTAAAGAATGAGTTCCAGGAGAAGCTTCTGAAGCTTGAAGAGGTAAATGGTTGATGACCTTAATTGGCAGAATAGTTCTAGAAGACATGAAACTTGGGGGGAAAATGAAGTAGAGAATTCCCTGCATTCCTTGAATGCTGATTGTCATACTCTATACTCTAGGTGAACTTTTCTATTCTGTTCACATCATTCCTTGCCATTTTAAGAACAATGTTGCTTTTTATTATGTGATAGTCTGATCTTAACAGTATCTTTTATAGAGGTACACTGAACTGTCAGGTCTTCTAGTTTAAATAACTTCATTCAATTTATACGAAGTTGCCTGAATCCCCTAGGGCAGTGATGGCTAACCTTTTTGCCATCGAGTGCCAAAAGTGGGGGGAGTGCAGGGGGGGCACACGCGTGCGTGCCCGCACCCATAATTCAATGCGCCCCGCACCCCCCCATGCATGCACGTGCCACCTCCCCCCCACTCCTTACGCTTTTGGCACGCGATGGAACAGTGGGCCTGGTAGGCCTGTTTTCCACCCTCCCCAGGTTCCAGAGGCTTTCTTGGAGCCTGGGGAGGGCGAAAATGGCCTTCCTCACCCCCTGGAGGCCCCCCGTAGGCCGGAAACGACCTGTTTCATGACTTCCAATGGGTCCGGAAGGCCCAAAAATCAGCTGGCCAGCTCACACATTCGTGCCGTAGGTGAGCTAGGGCAACGCTCGTGTGCCCACCGATATGGCTCTGGGTGCCACCTGTGGCACGCGTGCCATAGGTTCGCCATCACGGCCCTAGGGGGAGCAATTCTCATACAGTACTTGAGTAGATGTGGTTTTATCTGAGACTCTTGCAAGTTACTCTTTTTACAGGGAAGTTGCATGGCATAAGTCTTAACAACTGTGTGTCCCTTAAGCTTCTTGCATCTTTTAAAGATTTATCTAACTTATAAAAAATAATTTTTATTTTAAGAAAAACCAAACCAGCACAAACTCAGCAGATGTACAAGTTTTTACAACACTTCTTCCACAGAAAGGGAGGAGAGGGGTTTATAGATCAGGAGGATGTAGAATGGAAAGAGAAAAGAATCCACAAAGCAGCAGCACTAGGAATCAGGCTGCAGCTGTCTTTCTGTCATTGTCCCAAGCTTCAATAATATGGATTTATTATTCTCTTCCTGAAATCCCAGCAAATTCATACATGGCTTCTGAAGAGATGTAAAGCTCTTGTCACTCTCGCTGATTCACTATTTCATTTGTCATTCTTTTTAGGACTCCACAGTTTCTCCTTTTGAACTTATTGGATAGATTCTAATTCCTAACATTCTTTCTAATACTCCTAATTTTAGCTAGAAAGGTTGGCAAACCAATAGTGTCTATATTGTATGAGAGATGATGTGCATGTACAGTAAGTCATTTTAAAGGCAATGGAATAGCCCTGCTAACGACTTGTGCGTGGAGAAATACAGCCTCATTAGTGGAAATATGTTTGTAATAGGGGTACACAAAACACTTCATTTCAAGACAGTCTGAGTGCAAGACTTGGAAAAATGTCTTGAATGTCTATTTCGAAATGAGTTATTTCTGGCATTTTAGAAGCTTTGAGAATTTGTTGAACTTGAAGCAAAGATGATCTCTACTCAAAACTCTTCCAAGGTATTTGAATTGATCAAAGCTTGAGTTTTATGAAGATTCATGATTGAAGCTGTTTACAGTGAAAATGTCTTTGTACTCCTAATTTGTAAGATTCTTTCAGGTGGTTGTTTCTGCAGGGATCCATTTTTATTGTCCGTTTCCTGCTTCATTCCCTCTCACTTTTATAGATGCTTCTATTTTTAAGCACTTCTAAGATTTTTGTAAAAAATTCTCTCATAATTTTCTTCTTTAAAATCTGATTTTACAATATTTATAAATGTTTAGTTTTAACTCTAAATAGCTTAAACCTAATAATAGATTTTGAGTTTTAGGAAAGGAAATATGTTGGCACTAACACTCCTGGGTCTATTGTGCATTTTTAAAAATTTGGATTTAATGTTACCTCTACCAACCAGTGTTAACACAATTGGGCAGCATAGAAATAATTTAAATAAATACATTTACAGATGATCAGAATAAGAATTGTGGTGAACTATCTTTATAATTTTTCTCAACTCTCTGTATTTAGTTTCTGTTATTATGGTGTCATGCCTTGCATTTTATTTAGAAATGTCACATCTCCCTATATCTTAGATGCTCGCAAACCACAAAACTAAGTTCTTTGGTGGAAATTCAGTATCCATGATTGATTATCTAATCTGGCCATGGTTTGAACGGATAGAAGCCTTCCAGTTACTTGAGTAAGTGCTTTGACTGATTCATAGTTTTTGCTCTTAAATCTTGTGCATGGTTACTTTTGCAGATTACTGCCAGGAGAGCTGTACTAGCTCCATGTGTTTTATTTCTAATTTACATGGAAGCAATATCATTAGGAGGCAAAAGAGAATAGGATAGGGGTGTCAAACTCATGTCGTCATGGCAACATCACGTGACATATTATGACTCCCTCCCCCCCCTGTTAAACCGACCATGGCATGCTCAGTGTGTGATGCATCCGGCCCATGGGCCGGGAGTTTGTTGGCCCTGGAATAGGAGAATCATCTTTTTTCTGTTTTTTTTTAATTTGATTTATATGCCGCCCTTCTCCGGAGACTCAGGGTGGCTTACAATGCGCTAAGCAATAGCCTTCATACTTTTGTATATTTATACAAAGTCAACTTATTGCCCCCACAAACTGGGTCCTCAATTTACCTACCTTAGAAAGGATGGAAGGCTGAGTCAACCTTGAGCCTTGGTGAGATTCGAACCTGCAATAATTGCAAGCAGCTGATGTTAATAACAGGGCTTTAGACCACTGTACTATCCAAGGCTCAGTTTTGAATGTGTCCATTAATCTTCTAACTTTGCTGCCTAAGGCAAGTAATTGAAATACATTTTTCTGAACTAGAATTTAGTAGCAATTCAGTTCTGTTCAATTCCGATCATTATTTTTCTTCTCGTGACAGATGCCCATGCCCATACTTTGAATTGGGTGTGATGTAATTATATCTGTTGATATTCTGCTCATCTGAGTTAGCAGAATGTCCTCAGTTCCTTTAATCCAAAGGTGGAAGTAGAAAGCTTTGGGTAGATTATTTTAACACTGTATTTACTTCCTAGTATATGGTAATTGTCAGCTATACTTTTTTAGGTAGTACTTTGAAAATTTGGGAAGCCAATCATATATGCTGGAAAACCTCTATAATTTGAACTGATAGAACTTGAAGTAATGAAATTATTCATTTGAGTTAAACTACAGGTATCTGGCTATATCTGTAGCACTTTCCTTTAAGAAGTTGAGAACCATATATCTTTCTATGTACAATTAGGAATGTAAAAAAGTGTTTTAAGCCATCTAATTCAATACAGGTAGTCCTAGATTTACAACAGTACCTTTAGTGACCGTTCAAAATTGTAGCTCTGAAAAAAGTGACTTATGACTGTTTTTCACACTTATGACTGTTGTAGCATCCTCAAGGTCACATGATCAAATTTCAGATGCTTGGGCAATTCATATTTATAATGGTTGCAATTTCTTGGGGTCATGTGATCACCTTTTGTGACCTTCTAAGAAGCAAAGTCAATGGGGGACCCAGATTCCCCCCATTCATTTAACAACCATGTTACTTAACAGCTGCAATGATTCACGCTAAGTGGATTCACGCTAACTGTGGCAGGAAAGGTTGTAAAATGAGGCAAAACTCACTTAAAAATGTCTCTCTTAGAAGCAGAAATTTTGGGTTCAATTGTGTTCATAAGTCGAGGACTACCTGTACATTCTCCATCCCAGTTAATGATGGCAGGGCGTCAGACAATGTTCTTTCCCAGTTTTACTTGGATATTGAACCTGGATTCTTTCTATATTATTGATTTAGGAATGTCTTAATGGTGCCCAAAGATGCCCAAAGATAATTGCCTCAAAGTTTCACTGTTATCTCAAATCTTTTTCTGTTCTTTTCCAGATGTTTGGACCGTACTCCAGGGTTAAAATGCTGGATTGATTTGATGAAGCTAGATCCAGCTGTTCAGGCCACAATAACTGATCCTCAAATCTTTAAGGGCTTCCTTGAACTGTATTTCAATAGTAGTCTTGAGGCCTGTGATTATGGGCTCTGAAAACTATGGGAAGCTTTTTCAGTGGATGACAAGGGATATTGACAGCTATTCCAGCATGTCATCTGATACCTGAAATGCTTTGCTCAGCTTTGATATGTTTTGTGGTATGTTATTCAACCAGTATATAATTGCACTGAAATGGTAATTATCTGCAATAAATGTTTTTCTTTCAAAAGGAAAATGGCCAATATTGGTCAGGATGAAAAGCTTTTTTTACCCTTATCTTCCTCCCAATCTAAATGATGATGTTTACTTATTTGCCTTATTTATTTGCTTAGAGGAGACATCAATTTGACTTTGTCTCTGTTTGAAAACTGATTATTGCCTTTCATGAATAAAAACACTTCACATGCAGTCTTAATTTTATTTGCAGCGGCTAGTAAAAATATATAGCAGGGTATGCGATGGTGTGAATTAAGCTTAGAAATTAGTAGGCTGTGCTGTTGGTTGAACTAAATGCCTGTGAGCAAATCCAGAATTTTTCCTGGAAGGATGTTGTAAGAGGAGGAGGCAGGAGAATTCCAAGAACATTGGAAGTAGATTTATATACAATCACTGACATATTTGTATCATCAGCAAGTCAAAAGATTGAACCATGTAGCAGCATGAGTATTCCCCAAGGTAATAATGTTTGAAAAGCAGGTTAACCTAGATAAGTACAGTTGCATCAAACATGAAGCCCCACATAAACGATATGTACATCTACATGGTACAAAGTTGAACACATTTTCCTGAAAATTTATGCATACTTAACAAATGCACAATTACAGGCTCAAAATAACAAAGCCATAACAAAACCATGAACAGGTCAGACATAGTCACTTTCGTTTGTTTAAAAAATGGCAAAAATAGCAGCAGTTAAACATTTCCTGTACCCAGCTAAAAGTAACTATTCTTGTTTCCGGAATTTCTTCCTTACATAACTTGTCTTGTTCTGAAATATCTTAGATCTCTTTGCACAAACTGCGTGTTTGAGATTTTTAATTATGTTCAAGCTGGGGACTGTGAAAGCCATGGCAAAATCTTTATCCTTCAGTCATGTAAATATTGCATAATTAGGTAGGCTTCAGATCAATATCTCACTGAAATATCCACTTGTATTTCAGCTTGCTTTGGAACATTTAGTTGAATCCCTATTTGCTTCCACTTGCACATCATTGCCTATGGCATTGGTTGCCACAGGACCCCCAACAGTTAGGGCTGCCTGAATGCTTAACAATTGTGAAAGTTTTCTTTAAATACTTCACTAATTTTTCTCCAAGTGTATCTTGTGCAGCTGTGAATGAAGAGTTTAATTGGTTCATTAGTTCAAAGAGCACCTAATGTTACCTAAATTTTCTTATACATATATAGACAATGACTTTTGTGCAATGATTGGGCAAAAGGTTTCCTTTTGACACATGCAGATTGTGGTTATATAAACAATTATGTACAACAGTGTGGACTACTACTGCAGTAACAGCTAAATTTGCAATGATTTATAAGTTCTGGAACCTTACTATGGGGAGGTTGTAGTAGAAATTTTTCTTGATATTGATATGATGCAGTGGTGGAATTCAATTTGTTTTACTACCGGTTCTGTGACTTGGTGGGTGTGGTGTGGCTTGGTGGGCATGGCAGGGGAAGGATACTGCAAAATCTCCATTCTCACTCCACTCAGGCCAGCCAGAGGTGGTATTTGTCGGTTCTCCGAACTACTCAAAATTTCAACTACTGGTTCTCCAGAACCCATGAGAACCTGCTGAATAGCACCCCTAATATGATGTCTTCCACAATTCCATGTAATTTCAATTTCTAATGTTTCTCACAGTGGCAAATGCTACCTGGAAAAGTCACAGATGTTTCAAAATAAACTTGTCCCGCTTTGTAAGTGAAGTATCTTCATTTTCAAATGCCTAGACATTACTTACAGCTGCCTACTTTTTTGAAAGTAGAAAGATCAATGCAACCTGAGAAGCTATTTTTTTCATTTGTGAAATTGTCTTGAATGGGTAATTTAAGTTTAATAATCACATTCTGAAGGCTTAATGACTTTACTGCCAAGACAAGAAAAAAAATCAACTGGCTAAACATCTGCACTTACTATATTATTTTCTTATTTTAAATTTATAAAGAATCCCATGTAAATTGCAGGTTATGAATTCTAATTTGCTAACTGAAAATGTTTATCTTGTAGTATGTAAATGGTATTAACTTCTGTTTACTTAGGGATTCTGTAAGGGGTATGATTTGTTTAAACAGTACTTAGCATGCAAATGCACTGGTATATCAGAACTTGTCACAAAATCACCTTTATTTGGTTCAATGCTATGGAATGGTGGAGCCAAGGTAGGTGGTCCTTTTCTAACACTCAAAATTCTTTAATACTTAAATGCATTTCTTTGTATCAGACCCTGCATGGTAGTGAAAAAAAGTTGTAGATCCTACAAGGCTCAGGTCTTCCCATCTCAATATAGGCAAATCTGAGTTGAATGAATGGCATTTTGTATAGATTTAAATCAATTTTTAATGTCTATAAAATTAAAATTAAAACTAGTATTTGCATTGCTGTGGAAGGAACTATGAAGTAGCAAGAACTAAGTCAGTAATAGAGATACATTTAAATGGAGTCTAATGGCATAAAGTCAAAATCAATTCACTGAACCCACATCAAGTGGAAAACACTTTGGGACTACCTTGTGGAACTGTTCAGACATGTTTTATGAGCTTTTGTTTCAGCCTGCAATGCGGGCAGTTTGCCAGGGGGAAGGGAAGGTGTGGTGCTGGGAACAGCACAAAAAAACCCAAAACTTTTTATTAGGTAGACTTTTTATTATATGGCCTATTGATGGTTAAAACATATAGCAAAGAAAGCAAACCTTAAACCTTAAACAGACCATTACTCAGTGCTGCTGTGGCACAGAAGAGGAAGTGGCTCCTAAGATTACAGGCAGCCATCGTCCTCTAGATCATGGGTCTCCAATCTTGGCAACTTTAAGCCTGACGGACTTCAGTTCCCAGAATTCTCCCAGTAAAGCTGGCTGGGAAATTCTGGGAGTTGAAGTCCACCAGGCTTAAAGTTGCCAAGGTTGGAGACCCCGGATCTAGATCATGCCCAGCTGGAAATACACTGGATGTGACTCCAGAACCTGCACAAGGCCGCCCCATTCTCCCTCCACAAAAGATCTAATATCTGTTGAGTTTAGGATAGCACAAGAATCATGATTGTTGTTAGTACATGTTTATTAAAGATGTAATTTTTAAATTAATAAATTTAGAATATATCCAGAAAAGGAAAGAATGCGAGGAAAAAACAAAATGGAGACTATATAGAATTTTTGTGTAATAATTTTTTTTTGTTGAAATATTTATAAAACATTTTACTTATTAAACGTGTATAGCACCTGACTCTCAACAACTGCAGGTGGCTAACAAGTAAAAAAAAATCATTTTTAAAAATACAAGCAAACACAGGAGAGAAATATAGCAAAAAGACAGAATTAAACTGGAACAGAAAAGAATCCAAGAGGGCTTCTCTCACGTTCTCTAAAGGCCTGAGAGAACAGCCCGGACTTGAAGCCCCTTCAAAACACCAGTAAGATGGAGCTATCTAGATCTGGTGAGAACCTTATTCTAGAGGGCAGGTGCAGCTACAGAGAAGGGACACTGTTAGGGTTCCAATAAATGGCATTAAGTGAAGGAACCCAGGGCATGCCAATCCTGTCAGATTGAATCAGCCAGATACTATGACAGACAGGTGGTCACTCAAGTAGCGATGCCATGCCATTTACAGCTTTATAAGTAACAAGTACCTTTAACTGGACCCAAAAACTGACAACCAATGCAGCTCATGAAGCAAAGATGTTACACTGACAGACTGAGGCATCGCCGTCTGCACTGTTGCATTCTGGATCAGTTGAAGCTTCTGGGCATTGTTGATTATAGTTGTCAGTCACCAGTGAGTTTATAATCCATAAAATATATATGTAGAGCCAAGTTGGGTTTAGTGGTTACAGTGTTAGGCTACACTGTATTCTAGTCCTGCTTTAGGTTGATCCCTCTCTCTCACCACTTCTCAAAATGTTGCCATGAAAACTGCAGGGGGCAGTTGCCAGCAGAGATAAATAATTTCAAGGCCCAACTTTTAAGTGTGTATGTGACATACTCTTACTTTCAAGTTTCTATATAATGTGAATATTTTAACTTGCTATTATGGGTATTTGCAATTTACTCATATATTTATAATTTGTACTCAATTTGGGAAAAGCTGCACAAAGATTTCTCCCCCTCTACACAGAATGACAGAAATTAGAGGGAACGTTGGTTTTACTACACAGCTATTTGTTTTTGTTTTTGGCTTATTTTATGTGTATAAACCATGCTTATGGCTTAAAGTGACATGAAAAAGGAATACTCATTATTATTAAATAATAATTATTATTAAAGAGAGCCTGTGTATACACACTTCTTGAACCACTTCTGATTTTTCTATGAATTCAACTTTGCTTTCTTATAGTGTAACTTTTGAAATAGTCGAATTAAAATTAAAGGAAGTTTTTAAAATTGTATTTCTTACTAAAACTTTAAGAAAGCTTTTCACAGATGTTCAATAATACCCTGAAGGAACTTGTGGATTTTTTACAACGTATTTTGTTTCTCCTGAGAGACTTGTTACAAGACTGTGACAAAACTAGAAATAGTGCTGACAGGGAAAGATGACAGGTATTTTCCACTTCCACCATGTAATTACTTAAAAAAACTGGAGTCACAGAGGGCTGTTTAATAGACCTATTAACTGGAGCCTGTATTTTACAAGGAATCAGTTATATTGCATATTGTTGACATGAATAGAAGAAACATTTTTTAAGTGCAGAAATTGCCTGCAAAAAGAATGCGAGAAAATGGACATTCTGACACCATTGATGGCACAAAGGATTTTTCAGTCTTTTTAGCAAAGCCGAGTTTTCCAGAGTCATGGTTTTTAAAAATGTAGACAGTTTTCAACCATTTTTCTTATTCTTGGGATTTACATTATAGAATTACCTTTTAAAAAATTTATGTTCTATGTCCAAACCCCCTTTTATCAATAGTTAAAGTGAGACACTTGCCTGACTGCTTTGCTCAACTATCATAATCTAGACACTCCCAGTTTTTTTGGTTGAGCAATCTCTTAGATCGCTAAGAGGACAGGATGAAATTGCTGCTTGTCAGGATTTCAGCTCCGTGCTGAAATTTCAGTTCTCCGTGTATGGATGAAAAATCCTTCAGTGAGCTGCAGAAACCATGCTGAAATCGTCAGGTTTTGAGCTCCATTTCTGTAGCCTTCAATATGGGCTCTATTTCCTCTACTTGCAAATTTCCTTGCCAGCTTCCCCACTGACTTTCTGGGAAAGCTAGCAAAGATTGCAAATGGCAATCACTTGATCACCCAGTGTTTGGCAAACGGATGTAAATGGAAGCCACCTGCATAAAATGCAGTCAGGTTATGGGGTGGGTATGGGGGAACACAACTTTTTATGTTGGCTGAAAATGTTTATAGGCCATAAAGCACTCTTTCCAAAGCCACCATAACTTTGAATGGTAGTTAAATGACCAGTCATAAGTCAAGGACTTATGTGTACTGTATATTTATTTGATGAGATTGCCATACTGTTTTCTATTGGAGATTGGACTTGTTTTAACTTTCATTTTCAATCTAAACAAAAGACTCAACAGCTTTGCCCATTTTACACTGAAAGAGCAGCTATTTATACGGGGATGGATGGATCAGATATACAGTATATGATGGTGAACAGATCCGATATACATTAGGAAGCTGTTTCCTGTAGAAACTACTGATCAGAACTGGAACTTATTTTTTATCGCTAGAACTTTTGGAAAGAGTCCATAGAAGTTATCAATATAACTTGCGACAGAAAATTTCAAAGCTTAAATGAGTCATATGAAATGTTTTCCAAAATTTGTTCATATTATAGGACACAGATTGCATACTTTTCTATTCCTTTATAAAGTTCTCCATTTGCCTCCCCCCCACCCCCCAAGCCACCAGGAACCTTTTCTTACAGGCTCCAGTAATGTCATCACTTGGTGAGCCTTTTGGGTATCTTCTCCATACCTTTGTAAAAATTTGTGGCTGCAAATGTCCACTGTATTGTTAAAACTAAATTAACACCTTGACCAGTGACAGTTATTCCTGAAAACCCACTATAACATTTTAGTGAAAATTTGTCATTGGCATAATGACATCGTACAAATAATATAAACTGTTATTTGTTTAATGAAGTCATGCAAATAGCAACAGAGTTTTGACCAGTCAAGCAAAGATTCACTGTATTCCAAGAGTGCATGAAAAGTTTATATAGCAGCATTATTTAAACACTGTTAAATCAGATCAGAAATAATTTGACTATTTCTGTTAGTAAAGAGAAGCACTGAATGAAAGATGGACTTTATAAATATTTGATAATGAATATGCAAATACAAAATTGCCCTATCTGTGTAGCTGCTGTAGAATTAGCTCTGAAAGGATAATTTAAGCTATTGAGTCTGATCTGCTGCTCAGTGCAGGAATGATTCACGTCATTGCAAAACTACATTCAGAATTATGTGTCAGTATAGCTAAAAACCACTGATTTTTAAAAACCACTTAAATCACTGGTTTAAGATTTGTTTGTGTTGTATCAGAATGTAATCAACAGTTTTCTGTGTTTTCTATAGCTTCTGGAAATCACCGATGGCCACAAAAAGTATTAATAAATGCATATGATGGAGAGGGTGGGTGCTGTGGTGGTGAAGGTGCTGGCTTAGAAACCAGATGGTGAGTTTTAGGCGGCCTTCAGGCATGAAAGGTGGCTGGGTTCTCTCTCCCTCTCTCTCTCTCTCTCTCTCTCTCTCTCTCTCTCTCTCACACACACACACACACACACACTCTCTCTCTCTCTCTCTCTCTCTCTCTCTCTCTCTCTCTCTCTCACACACACACACACAATAGCTTGTATACCAGTGAGTGATCCTGCCTATAGTATTTCTAATTCAATCCTATGTAGATTTGGTTTTTAAGCAGTCTTCACTTCAGACTATTCATTGAAGTTTGCTGCACAAAAATAGCAATTTGGTCATTATTGTAGAAAACTTTTTTCCCTCTGAAAATTAGTAATTGCCACTGGAACAGAGTGGCAAAGCAAGCCCCTTATCTAAGAAATAGAAGTGAATGCAGTCCGGAGAGCAGAAAGTCAAAAACAAAGTCCCATCTTTCAAGTGAATGGGCTCTTTTAAAAGTGTTTGGCTGATAATAATCCTGGCAAAGCTCAAAAATAAGACATTTTTGCTCCACCTTCAGTTACAAGATCAGCAACCTATTGCTAGAATTTCTGGTTTTGACAAATGCCTAGTTTGTACCCTGCACTGTACAAACTAGGCAAATGCATGGCTCCAAATGATGTTGGCCAGTTTTTAAATGAAACTACATCTGGGAATTATTTGTTTGCTTTTGTTCTTTCAAACTGTATTTTTGAGGAAAATTAAAGCAATCATAGGAAACATTTGAGAGGGTATTTGGATGAACCACCAGTCATGGAAGAAGTAATATTCCACGCAATGTTGAAAGGTTACCCAGGAGCCTGGTTTTATGTTATTACAGAGATTTGGGGATTATTTAAAGGGGTGAATTCATTTCAGTGAAGATGAGCAAAGTTGGATCTGCTAAAGAGTTTCTGACTCCAAATATGTCAAACCTATTTAAGTTGAGATCCCTTAGAAGTAAGCTGTTCCAAATTTAGTAGTATCTGCTACTAATGGCATAATTTGGAATTGCACTGTCAAATGCATAAAATTATACTGAATCATGTTTTGCTACATATATCTAAATTAATTTAAAATTACATTTAAAAAATCCTGGCAGTAGAGTTTTATTCCAATGGGAAGGGAACAAGGCTGAAGATCTATTACTTAATTGTACATCATCTGTTAGATCTTGTAAATAAGACACTCTTTTTCAGTCTGTCTATGGTACTTTGCCACAGCAGCAATAATAAAACACTTAACAGAGATTCCGCTACATTCCTAAAACTGTAATATAATAAATTAAAAATGCTTTTCCTTGCTTAAATTCATTACAACAAAGAAATACACAGTGGTAAAAATGTTGAAGGTTGCATAAATATCAGCCAAGATCATTGGAAAAAAAATGAGAATTGTGTTTGTCGTACAGATATCTGTAAATTCTAAAACATGTATACGTCTTCTCCCATGGGGAGATTTGCATATATGGTAGCTGTCAAAGAAGGAACTGTCAGACTTCTTTATTTAGTGGAGTTGCCCGTCCATTTGGAACATGCATGGAATATTCATTAATTAAAGCTGATGTATTTTTAAGCATCTCGTGGAACATGTCCATAGCTTTTCTGTAAGTGCTTCGTTGCAGTACAAAGGGCCGGAAAAGGTTCAGTGGTTCTGCCTTTTGAAACTCCACTGGAACACCCAGTTCCTGTGGCAGATTTCTATTTCCAATGAAAAAGTGGTAAAGCCTTTTTTCTTGCAAGCTTTTCTCCAAAAAGTTGAGTACATCTTGCAGCCTGGCCTCCAGACAGTCAGAGGTCCACGCTGAACAAGGATGGATTTGTAGCAAATGCAGCATTACTGTTTTGAAATGGTAGTTTGTCAGGCTACTAGGTTCTGTCAGACTGCACTGCTTTCCATGGAGGAAAGACAAAATCTGGAGGCAACTGAGGTGGCAAGGATTAGCAGGCAAAGTTTTGGAAATAAACTGGATATATCTCTTCTCATACACAGTAAAGGTGAGAAACCAGTGAGTGTTGCTGGTGAAGCTCTGTGCCAAGCTGTTGAATGGAAAGTGAGAGATAAAATATACATCAGAATCTGCGTATTGTACCACAGGCCTGAGATTGAATGTGATGGTTTTTCCAGACCTGAACTTGATTTTCAGGGCACCTGGAGTATCCAGGTGATTAAAAATAAGACTGAATTCATACTTGTGTGCAATTTTATTCCATCCCTTGGTAAGTGCCATCTGGAACCATGTCATAACCTGGTCAGAATCAAGATACTGAGTGTCTTTGAAGCAAAGGAGATCTTCCATATGGTTACTCTGCTTAGTTTGGCTCACTTTGCTATGAAGCAGACAAAGTAAATCTTCCCCCAATTTAGTTTTATCACAGATACAACTTGATGAATTCTCATCTGCCCGGATGATCTTTATCATACCATAACTTCCTTTGTCTGGTAGAATAGACTCTCCTGAACACCAGGTCTCAAATTGGAAACAATATGGCTCTGGGGGATTAAAGGGGACAATGAAATCACAAGTGAAAGGCTTGTTTGCTCTCCAGTTTTCATACATGCTTCCAACTCCTATAGACTCTTCCAGTTCCATATCAGTATCTCGGTTACACACGCTTCTCAAAGCTTCTAATAAGTCATCTGCAAAGCCTTCCACAAGCTCTCGGTTCCTAGCAATATCACTTGTCACATTCTGGAAGCATCTTTCATAAAAACTGTCCAATGTGACTTTGTCTGGTAGAATAAAACCCTTGAATGTTCTTCCCAGCACATTAATTTCATCATCTTCTTTGGTATAATCTTGCCAGTTCCCTTCCTGGTAATCCTGTCTCCAGAATTCAATCAGAAGGAAGACTATCATGGACAAAGCAGTCCAGAAATTCCAAGAAAGTGAATCATGGTCATACTGTTTTTCTGGTCCAGTCTTCTCCTCTGAAGAATCCACTGAAACCTCTTGTGCTGCTAATTCCTGCTCCAGTTTCAGCTGCTCTAGCCTCAGGTTCTCCTCACGCTCTTTCATCTTTTCAATGATTTCTTCTGTGTTTTCAAAAACAGTAACATTTTCCTTTGGGAACAGAAGTGGATGGTTGATAATAGCTGTTATTACCACCAAGCACACCCGGAAGAATCCGGCCGGCATAATAAAATCTTACCTGTGAGAGAGACAGAGAGAAACAGTTAGCTTTGCTAATAAGGGAACATAGATATGAAGAAATATATTACTGGCATTGCTGAAATAACTGTCTACTATTTTTCTTACTTTTCTCTCTAGTTCTAAAAATGCCCATGATTTCAGACATAGGAAGCAATGATCTCTATATCACGTATAAATGTTAGTATATTTCAGGAATTTATTTAAAGAGAATAGGTACCACCAAGAGAAAGGGGGAGACATAAAAATATCAATTTCAAACAAAAGTTGGATGTTAATTATAAACCCCACAAGAAGAGTAAAGGAAACAAATGACAATGTTCATTTTGTCAACGCTCCATTTAATATTGCTACAATGATGAAGTGTATGAAGATTGTTCCCATTGGTGTCAAGAGACTGAATTTATTTGATACAAAAATACAACTCCTTTGAAATTTCAGAAGGAACAAAGCAAAACAAAAACCCTTAACTGATTTTATATGTGGATGTCCTAAGGCTGTATAAGCTCTTACAGTTTTGCATATTGATCTATCAACCTGTGTGCATTCTAAAATAAGCGGGGGGGAAAAACAGAGCTTTCTTAAGATAGAAAATTGTTACCTACTATATACTGTAGGTATATTGTAAATACACAGTATTTACAAAGATAATAGCCTTAAACCCACTATTTATTCCCCCTTTGCATTTGTAATTGTTTTGCTTTTAAACTTTCATTGAGTCAAACATTCTTCACAATGAGGAAAGTGCTAGCTTGCATAAGCATTCAATTACTCACACAAATGTATGTGAACTGATTCATACTTTTAATTTTTCATACAGCACTATCTATAGAAACTGATCTTAGATCATTCACATAAGCAAGTTGAAATGGATGTTTGGTATTATGCAATCAACACTCTGTACATGAAACAGTTCTGGCTAATCAATCATACTAGTTTTAATACATCTGTCCTCTAAAGAAACATGGGCTAGAGCAGGGGTAGTCAACCTTTTTATACCTACCGCCCACTTTTGTATCTCTGTTAGTAGTAAAATTTTCTAACCGCCCACCGGTTCCACAGTAATGGTGATTTATAAAGTAGGGACAAAACCCCTACCACCCACCATGAAAGCTGGAACGCCCACTAGTGGGCGGTAGGGACCAGGTTGACTACCACTGGGCTAGAGTTTCAGTCAGACTGACTGCATATGACTCGGGCACATAATTGTCATCTGCTACACAAGGAAAGTCAGTGGGAAGTCGGCAGGTCGCAAGTCACTCCCATTACATTTTTGCTTCCTTATGCTTGCTTCTTAGTGTCTGGCCATGGCATCTGCCCATGCTCTGTAGCATGTGCTTGCAATAGTTGCTTTCCTGGGACAACAACCAACCTGTCTACCCATTCATGCTCCATAGCACCTGCCTGTAGCACCCACCAGCCCTTAAGTGACTCTACCCCTGCCACTACGATTATGGTAACATAGTGGGTCACTGCTTCTCAGCTCAACCTATTTCACAGGCTAGTGTTCTGGGGATAAAATCAGGGGTGAAATGCTCCTGGTTCGGACCGGATCACCCAATCTGGTAGCGATGAAGGCGGGTGGTTTGGAGAACCAGTAGCAAAAATCCCTGCCCCCCCCTCCATTGCACAGCTGAGCCGTGCAATCATCAGAGGCTTTTTTTTAATTTTTAAAAGCATTTTTTCTACAACCTCTTTGGCCGAATAAATGCTTTTAAAAGTTAAAAAAAAGCCTCTAATGATCACGCAGCTCAGCTGGGATCATCAGAGGCTTTTAAAAGCATTTTTTCTACAACCTCTTTGACGGAGGCTTTAAAAAAAAAGCCTCTGTCGATCAGGCAAGTCAGCTGGGATCGTCAGAGGCTTTAAAACCATTTTTTAACAACCTCTTCAGTCGAAGAGGTTGTAGAAAAAATGGTTTTAAAAATTAAAAAAAAGTGGCCACACCCACTCAGTCATATTACTCCCCCCGCCAAGCCACGCCCACAGAACCAGTAGTAACAAATTTTACATTTCACCACTGGATAAAATGAAGATAAACCCCCCGACCAGGTACCTTCCACAACTTGGAAACAGATAGGAGGTAAATAAGCAAAACAATTCAACATCAAACCTATACATAGATTTAGAAATTTTCCACTAAGTCAGTCTCAAGTCATGAATTTCTTATTAAAGCACAGCACAATTCTATACTTAATAAAATTACAGACTTCCATTACCAAATAGGTCTCAGCTCTGTATTCCAATAGTGCCATGTTTATCATGGAAAGAACATTTGGGAGTTGGTGCAAGTTATCCATTATTGGCAAGCTCTACCCCAGGCTGTGCCAACCTGCAACACATGGATGTTTTGGAACAATAATTGTCAAGATCCCCAAGCAGAATGACTCAGTTCTGAGAGTTGTAGTCCCAGATGCCCATTTGGAGAAGGCTGCTCTGTATCATGTGATTTCTTTCAGAAAAGCAGTCAAATCAACATTGGATAAATTATGGAAGAAATTCACAATTTCTATTTCTGTGAAGCAGAATTCCGATGACTATATGTAAAGAAGGAAGGGCTAAATAAACCTGCTCTTGCAGATCCTGAGAAGCAAAAAAAACCAGATTTACTTGTTATATGACTGGTATGATTCCTAGTGAAATCATAAATTTCAGAAGATTCTCACACTATTACAAACTAAGCTACTAGAATTCTGCAGGCAGGGTCTTGCAAACTGAATTTTAACAACAAGCAGAGGGAATTGGAACAAAAATGAACGTTGCCTATTGCAATTATATGTATTTTTGTATTTAATAGGTGGAAAAAAAGTAGGTTTGGGCCCAAAATTTGAAGAGCGATAGTATACAATGGTATAAATTTGATGATCCAGGAAGGGGCCTGAAGAATGATGACCTTTAACTGATCCCTACCAAAAGCATGCTGACTCAATGTGAGGCTTAGAAAACAAGGACAAGATATATATGAAATGCCCAAAGATGTAGGTTATTAGTATGTAAATTTAAATAGGGAATATCACAAAGATTATGTGTTCAAATTCAGCTGCCTGGAATGATGTGCAAGTCTATCATCTGCCTAGCTAATACTGCATTGTAAGGTTTTCTTGCATTACAAAGATATTGGTCCCTTTATATATTTGTACGCTTTCTAAAACAAAATATTTCACTCTGCAGTGTAGCAAGCTTGGTTTGGAATTATACATTTAAATACAAGCAGCAGCCAAGGCAGTGCAACAATTATGATTTGGGATCCAGTCTAGGGAGATCTAGGTTTATATGTACTCTCAGCCACTTAATCACCAAGGGAACTGGGCTAGTTGCTATTCTCATCCCAGCCTACCTCATACAGTTATTTTGGAGAAAAATCAGTTGAGTACTGTAAGTACAGAAACTTGAAATCCTGGGCAAATTATAGAATATAATTCATAAATATAAACAAGAATTAGGCATCTTTGCTTTGAACATATAATGGCCCAAGAAAAATTAAAACCTGTTCCTCGTTTGGGATAATTTTCATAAGACATCAGGAAAAATTAGATACATAATTTAAAGGACAGACATCTCTTTCTCTCCATACAATGTCACTGAGGATTTTAAAGATTAAACTATAAATTACACAGCCAGCCTGCATCTTTATATGTTCACAAGAAATCTCCAGGATTTCCTTTTCTGGGCTGTTATTAAAAATAGAACAGTATGTAGTATGCATACTTTGAGAAGCAAATATAACACTGCCAATGTTATCCTCTCTGAGGCATCCTGATCTCAGACCTGAGCAAATGCACGTGGCTTGTGATCAGGAAGCACTGTGTCTAGTTAATAAAAATTATTAACTACAGCTACATATTGAACTTAAACCAGAACTGTTCCTATTGGGTATCCTTCCTGAAAAAATTAGTAAGGAAAATATTTACCTGATTATACATGTAATAACAACTGCAAGAATTGTTTATGCTCAAAATTGGAAAGCAGAGAACATACCTTTGAAAGAAGAAGTAATAAATTTTTTTTAGATTGTGCAGAAATGAATAGATTAAATTTGATGATTAAGGATAGGGAAGAGTTAGAATATTTTAAGATATGGAATTATTTTTATAGTTGGTTGGAAAAGAGATATAAATGATTAATTTTATAATTATGTATAAAAACTCGATGACTAGAATATTGTTTTAGCAATGATTTGTTATAATGGTTTGGATGAAGATCAAGATAGAAGAAACTTATGGAATAATAATAATAATAATAATTTTGGAAGACAACACCGAGATGTCACAGGGAAGAGATGACTGATGTATTAAATGTTTGTCTTAAAAAATATTTTAAAAATAAAATAAAATAAAATAATTTAAATAAAGATCAGAGGGCAAGATTTCATGGGCATTGATGAAATTATTTTGGGGTTATTTTGATAATGAATATAGGTTAATATTTTGCAAGTGTCTATCAACCTACCGTATTTTTCGGAGTATAAGACGCACCAGTGTATAAGACGCACCTTACTTTTTGGGAAGGAAAATAAGAAAAAAGCTGATTGGCAGGTGGATCGGCCTCCCAGAACACCCCCAATCAGAGTTCCCAGAGGTGAATTTAGGGCAACAGGTTCCTTGGTTGTGAGCTCTGTGCCTTGCTTTTTTGGCTTTTTTTTCTGCCTGAAACTTCTGAAACACTGTTTCAGAAAAAACTTTTTTTCTTGCCTCTGAAACAGAGCTTCAGAAAAAAAGCCTTTGAAGCTCTGTTTGGGGGCTTCTTTTCTGATGCTTTTTTCAGCCTCTGAAACCTTCTTTTGAGAAGCTGGGCGGGGCTACATTCGGAGTATAAGACGCACCCAGATTTTTACTCTCTTTTTTGGGGGGAAAAGGTGCGTCTTATACTCTGAAAAATATGGTACATTCATTGCCTCACACAATATTGCCCTGAAGTAATGTTAACAAAACATACATAATTAAGATAAGATGTGAAAAACAATGTGCATTTAAACAGGTCCAGCAGTGGCTCTTTACAAACATCCCATGAGGGTGATGCCCCAAATGGTTGATGAATTTTGATGAGTACATGAAGGTGCTTAAGAGTTCTCCTGACAGCTTTGGTGGGCAGTTCTGGGGGTTTTGGATGTAATTTTGGAAAATGAACACTACCAAAGAGCAATACCCATACCAATTCCAAGAAGCCTTTTAATTAACCAAAGACCTCAGAGAAATGAAGTGGTTGAAAAGATACCTAGACTGATAGTGGCAGAAAACCAAAAAGAATGTGACTTGAGCACTGGTAAAAGCTTATCTGAGAGCCTACATAATTCTGATAAGTGCAGTGAAGCATCAGTTCTTGCATGGTAGTTTTTTCCAATTTCCTAGGCCCTTTTTTTAAAAATTTGATTTATATGCCGCCCTTCTCCAGAGACTTAGGGCAGCTTACTTAAGGGAAGAATAAGCAGAATAAGACCTTGAGGCTCACTGGGTGATTTTGTAGATTTTGTGATAGAGTTATTCACATTTGCTTTAAGACAGATGCAAGTTGTGCAGAATTCAATGTAGTGTGTGAGGCTAGATCTTGAAATGCTATCTGGGATTTTTTTCAGTTACTGGACTGACAAAGTGGTCAGAGTTTTCTGGAACAGGGTTTTCTTTTCTGGAACAACATCTATAGCTTGGATATAAGATGGAGAGAAGAAATAACCCTGAGGAACAGGAAGAGCTGAAAACTAGGCAACAGATAAAATATAACTGATTCTGGGATAGAAATGTAATTCAAGAAAGCATCTCAGACACGACTCTTCTAGTCTTCAGGTAGATAGAGGGAGGGAGAAGCACATTCAGACTTACAAGATTCTATTACTATAACCTTATAATAAAAGTAATGTTAAAATGTGAGAAGGACAAATAGCTATTATCTTGTTACGTTTTTACAAATAGAAATTTATGACCTTAAGAAATGCTTCAAAGGTGCTAAATTTCATAGAAAGGAGAGCAAGATTTTTCAAGCTTTTTTAAAAATCAGTTTTAAGCATACTCTGCCACAGGAGAATGAAATGAAACATGTGGTATTTCACCTGCTGTATGTTCAACAAATTTCATATATGGAATACAGAGGGTTGTATAAAAAGTAAGGATAGTTGAATTAGGAGGAGTTAGTTGAACCGTTGGAAGAGAAGGTAACAAGCTAAATAATGATTAAGTGGACAAATGGTAAAACAAGGTACTTCTCTCTGCTCTCAAGATCAAGGCTGGGACTGGGATAAATAGCTCACAAGGATCATTCTGATTTAAAGATATTAACAACTTAAAGAGTGCAGACTTCTTTCTTCATAGTATTTTATATTTATGATAGAAGCCTTTTTTCCTTTTTCAATATGATTACAGCACTGTTGCCATTTGCAAGAATAGACTCCAAGTGGACTTTTGCAAAT
Source organism: Ptyas mucosa (assembly GCA_012654045.1). Lineage (NCBI taxonomy): Eukaryota > Metazoa > Chordata > Lepidosauria > Squamata > Colubridae > Ptyas > Ptyas mucosa. The sequence goes on along the minus strand of WNWU01000032.1, from coordinate 9,141,789 downwards.
ACCCATATAGGGAACGGAGTGAATTTGCCACAACATTCCATCTTGAATACTGTATCTGAAAATTGATTTCACAATCTTTTAACTCAATTTGGAAGTCAAACTTTAGCCAGATCCAATGCACAAACCTAGCAGGATGAGAACAGCATTCGGAAACAAGCTACATCTCAATTCTGCTGCAGGCAGGGAAAGCCATAGGCGAAGTAAACAGCAAGACATGCTTGTAGATACCTCCTTAGGCAATGTATCATTTTAACAAGAAGTGATGTGGAACCTTAATGCTCCATCAGCATTCATCTCTGAAATTAAAGGTGTGGTTAATTTCCTTGTGTATAAGAAGTATGATGCATAATCCCTTTAATCTCAGTGCTGACAAACACAATAAGCTTGTTTAGTATTTGTTAGTCTGCCTGTGCTTGCCAACTGGTGAGTGGTATTAGCTAAAATAAAGCATAGTCAAATTATACTCCAATTGTTGGGTGTGTTAGAAAGAGGGTGGCAATAAGCACATGCTTTATAGTTCTGTACTTCGTTTCTGCTCTGCAGTGATTAAACTCTTCATTTTTTTATTCTGTTGATAATTTTGAGATAGGAAAAGGCCTTGAGAATTTGTTTTGGGACCATAAGGGTCTGTTTTAATTTTCTTTTCTCCAAGATCTTGTGTATTCCTAAAACATCTCTTGCAATCTCAAAAGAGAGGTAACATATGCAGGAAGATCATAGACAGCAGGACTGCAATTTGCCCATTAATGGTGCATAAAGAAGCAGTTTTTGCAACAACAGGGAGTTCCTTGTAGGGATGTTGCTCCAACTAGGACTGTAAACAGATTGCATAATTTTGCTTTCCCTTTTAATGTGCTGGTGATATTGCAGGATCCAATCATCTCTCTAGCTAAGTTCCCTGAAGATGGGCTCCAGCACGAGCCCAAAAGCTTGGAAGACAAAACCTGTGGTCCCGGTGACTGACCCAGATTGGATCCTGCAACATTATCCTGGGCCTTCGTTCTCTGTGAATATGTTTTTTAAAAAAATCTGTGATGAATGTGTGTTAAGCTAAAGAACTCTTTATTGTTGAAGCAAAATATTTGAAGATTCATGCCTTGGCAGTTGATTACAGAGATTTTAAACCAAGTATGATTTTAAATACTGATTAAAATTAGAGTGGATTGGAGACATTAAATTTAGGGTGGAGAATTGCTGTAATGAGTTGACTGCTGGCATCCAAATGAACAGAAATGTCTGCATTCAAAAACTCTCAACATATAAAAAAACATAGGAATTACAAAACTTGTCAAGTCCCAGACTTAACTGTACCAAAATAAAGGTTCTCACTGTCAAAGGAGAAAAGGAAGACTTTCAAACAAGTGTTCACATGAATAGGATTACAGCAGAGATCTATGTTCCCTAGAGTGTAAAAATAGTATAGTTAAGCATCATTTAATGTTTGTTTGATATTCAGAATACAATTAAGGTAAACTATTTTCCACTCTTCTGTTTGGAATTATACCAATAAAAGGAAAATAGGACTGTGTGAACTGAAATGGAGGCTAGGGTTATTTTCATACAACTAAACCAAGCATTACTCTATATACAGAAAAAAAGTGTTAATATTAAGGATAAATGTTAATCACACATACTGTACCTATATTCGATTTATTCCAGTTATGTGAATTATTTAAGAGTAAATTTTTTTTACATATTTTGTATAACTTTCCTGACATACTTTTTTTTGGACATCTCATATACAGTTATCCTGAATAAATATAGTATGTACTTAGAAGTCTAGGTTAAACTTCTTTATACTCTTGTTATAATCTGATTTTTCTCAAATGCTAGAAAAAGTATTTGGCATAGACCATAAAGAAAATGTTCTTGAGGAACACAGGCAAGAAACATTACATAAACAAACGGTGTAGTAAGAAGAAGAGACTCAGACAAGTTCTTCCCTTACTCCTTGGCATATAAAAAGAAGGGTAGATAAAAGTTTACAAGATTCTATTACTGTTTCTTCTTGTGGGATCTGTTTCTTGATGTTGTCTACATCAAACAGGTTTCCCAGTTGTGTATGAAATTGTTGAGATGCTAGTTATGAAGTAACAGGAATCCATTTCTTTTAACACTGCAAAGTTAGGGTTTTTTTCTTAACTAAAATTGAATAAACCAGTTTTTGATGTTTTTATGCCTTATTGAACTGCTAATCACTGTTTATGCTTAAATGTACCAAGAAAAAACTCTGCTAGTTGCTAAGAACATCTTTCCAAGTCTTTTTCACAGCTATAAAGAAGATGAAAGTACACGAATGAAATGTTCTGTTCAGGGGTGAAATCCAGCAGGTTCTGACAGGTTCTGGAGAACCAGTAGCGGAAATGTTGAATAGTTTGGAGAACCATTAGCGAAAATTTTGAGTAGCTCAGAGTACTGGCAAATGCCACCTCTTGCTGGCCCCAGAGTGGGGTGGGAATGGAGATTTTGCAATATCCTTCCCCCAGGAGTAGGGAGGGAATGGGGATTTTGCAGTATCCTTCCCCTAGAGTGGGGTGGGAATGGAGATTTTGCAGTCTCCTTCCCCTGCCACGCCCACTAAGCCACACCACGCCCACAGAATCAGTAGTAAAAAAATTGAATTTCACCACTGGTTCTGTTCCATATTTCTACAGTACTACTTAGCATGATATGCAAATCAGCCAGGTATAGTGCAGATGGATTTCAAAATCATATTGAACCTCATTATGTATAGCTCACACAGGAATCAGGAAGAACAAAATGTTATATAAGCTGTTTTAGTAGTATCTGCTTCTCCTTCTCTGCTGGTACTATAAAAATAATTACCTGGACGTTCAAATGATCCATAAAAGAGTATGGTAAGAATTTTCAAATGTAGTACAATTTCAGTTTAGAAAATCACTAAGTAAGATTATTACATATAAAACATCATAAAAGGATGCAGTGGAGTTTATTGAAATACAAGGCCAGTGCAACATTTTATGCAAATAGAACAAACTGTATGCAATCTGCTCTCTTGAGCAACTTAAGACATCTACTTAAATACATGAATAGATGGATGACTGTGAATTGGGTGAGCCTATAAATTTTCTTAATATATACATACATACAAAGGAAAAGTATGCCTCTCAAAACATTAAAGAAAAATCACTTGTCATATGCTTCATACATATTTTGCAGTGAATTATATCTAGAAGATATAATCATAAAGATTATGTTGCGTGTTATGCAGATTTTTATTACTTTATACAGTACTGTATATCCAAACTGAAACTTCTATTTAAGAGATTTACCATATAGAAATGAGATTTGACATAAGCACATTAGCATGAAGAATATATTTGGCTATGTACTGTACCATCCCAATACTATATATATGAACTGCTTATTATAAGAGCATTTTGGATTATATATTTAACTTTAGCAGGCACTTCTGCCCACATGACTAAGCTATAAAGGAAAGCAGGAAAGGAGTTTACCACGCCTCCTCCTGAGTAATTGAGTAGTTGAGATTAGTTCTCCTTCTGCAGGAGTTCTGGGAGGATGTGGTAAGGATTCTGCCCCCCAAAAAATTTCAGAACTATACTTTTGCTCTTCAGAGGAGATAACCGATTTCATCCCAGGTATGTGTGCAGTGGAATGTGTGTCTCCTTTTATAGCAACACTAAAGTAAACGGTAGTTTTGTTTTTTTTAAATTTGATTTATATGCCGCCCTTCTCCGGAGACTCAGGGCGGCTTACAATGTGTTAAGCAATAGCCTTCATACTTTTTGTATATATTCATACAAAGTCAGCTTATTGCCACCACAATCTGGGTCCTCATTTTACCTACCTTTGCAAGGATGGAAGGCCGAGTCAACCTTGAGCCTGATGAGATTTGAACTTGCAGTAATTGCAGGCAGCTGATGTTAATAACAGTGCTTTAGCCTTTAGGAAACTAAAGAACCAAAGCCCATTAAAATACATCCCTTTCCCCTAGATATGTCCTCTTTTGGAACACCCAAATTTTTATCTGGAAAATATCTGGATTTTTTTTTTACTTCCTGGTGGATAAAGTATTGAAAATTTCTGGAAACTGTTCACTTTATCTTTACCTACCTTTGAAATTCATCAGAGATCTGTTGCAAGAGGACATCTATACGGTAGTTGCTAGAGATGGTTTATACTGTTGTAGCCACTTATACTATTGTAGCCATGGTTGTACAGCATCTGTTTTTCACCAATGCTGGATAATACAATGAGAGCTATTTGTTGCTACAAAGAGACACAGGGTTTAAAAAACCTTTCCAGATGAAAGGCATAATGATCATATTCAATCTAAAAAAATCCCACTGAAATTAGCCATTAAAGGGAATTCTTCTTTTCAGACATATTTTGTTTTTCGTTATCCTGATCTATCTTTCTATCAACTATGTAATTAAGATTTTGGTATCAATAGACCTGAAGTTAAGGAAACAGAAATGGGAGATTCCCACTCCCCTCTTTAAAGAAACTTGACTGTTGAAGAGTGGAAAAAGAGGCACTGAGTCAGAAGTGTGGACAGCAATTCCATAAAATTCCCCCCCGCCCATTAAATAAAATTGGATCTGGATGAGCAGTTCTATTTCTCTATAAGAAAAAGATGTTTGCATAATGACAGAAGGCAAGTAAAGGAAAAGTTGCATCAGTTTATTTCCATCTCTGATTAGGCACTAAAGACAGCCTGAGGAGTGTAAAATGAAATATTCTAAAATGAGGCTTATTTTCTAATCCCTGCTTTCCCTTCATCTTTTTCCTTGAGGAATAGATTTTTAAGAATGGAAAGAAGGCTTTTAGGCCAGTGACCATTCCCCCTACTCAGTGTAGTCCAAAAGACAGAGAGGATGATACTGTCCCAGTGTTCTAATAACAGTTGGATACAGGGGTGGGTTCTAAATTTTTTTACTACTGGTTCTGTGGGCATGGCTTATTTTGTGGGCGTAGCTTGGTGGGGGTAATGTGACTGGGTGTGCGTGACTAATTATTTTTTAACCTTTACTTTTAAAAGCATTTTTTCTACAACCTTAAGTGGTTGCAGAAAAAAAATGTTTTTAGGAGCCTCTGATGATCAGGCAAGTCAGCTGGGATCGCCAGAGGCTTTTAAAGGCATTTTTTTTTCCTACAACCTCTTCGGCCAAAGCATGTTGCTGTAACCACTATTTGTGACTGTCTCTCAAGCAATTTGCACAGATATAAGAATAAAAGGATCTTCCCATTTCTTTATGGTTGCCAATTTCTTTATCTACTTTTTTTGTATATTTAATTTCTAAGATCTGAACAGATTAGTGACTCCCGCTTTTTAAAAATGTGGTATTAGAATTCAGCCATGAGTCTAAGAGGCATAGAATAGAGGAAAATACTATTCTTGACCTGTTATACAAAAGTTTTAGTTTTCAAGTTTCAGTAATAGTTACGAACTTAGTGAGGCAGACCGAGGTATTTTCCTCCTTTTCTTCAATGTTTTTGGAAGGCATTAATTAAGAATAAATAGGTATTACATGATGATTTACAACATTTTCAAAAGAGAAACTATTTTTTGCCATGCACCAAAATGTTTTTACCAATTATAAAACAAGGAACTTCCTGCTTTCAATAGTTCAGTGTCAGAAAGGTTAGTTACATGGCCAGAATTGACCATTCCTTTCAGCATAGTGTGAAATATAAATGTCACAGAAACCTGGGGGATTTCCTTTTTCTTTTCTGGAAAAATTCAAAACGGCTCCTCTTTTACCAAAGCAGAAATATCCCTCAATTCTAACAAGAACCAAATGCACTGTAGGCTTGTTTTGTTTGGAGCAACTTGTACAATGTATGACACGTTACTAATCTTATTGCTCTTATGATTTTCTAGTGATGTGGACCTCAGGTAAATTTTAGGCCTGGAGATAAATTGCTCCCCAGTCCTTCTTATTTTTTTCCTGGGCTCTTACATCTTTAAATATAATATATTCAAACACTAACTTCTGTGGGTGTGAACCAAATATATGGTTGATTTATGACTACTAAACAAACACATGCACAGCTATGTACACAAGAACTTGCAAATTGTTATAGGATTATTGTTTTTCATTGATTTAGTTGATGTAATTACAGTAATAATATATACTTACTGAAACAAAACATTTGCCACTGATTAGGAGTTACTCCATTGAAATATTTGTTCAGATATCTATTTATGGATGGGTAACTGAATATAGTATAATGCTTGTATCTTAATATTTTAGCACAAGAAAAGATTCTACAAGATTCATTTAATATGTTGAAATAAACACTGGCTTGTATTTTTAGTCTCCCATAGCAAAACATCTGTCTTAGGGTAGCCTGAAAACTAGAACATTTATTATGATACAAAATTTGTGGACTGCCCATTTCCTTGTAACTTCCCTTGTCTCTGGAAGTAACCATAGTACTGCAATCCATTCCTGTGTTTTTTTCCTATTACCCTTGCAACCCATTGTCAAAGACATAAATATGTTACTAAAATTACTATAATGCTCCATATGCAGTATTATTTTTGAAGATAGCCCAGAATTTCCAGCTAATACTGAATGTGGAGACAAGCATACCAATGTCAATTCTTATCATTCTATTATATCATCCTGGGCTTTTTAAATTGTCCTAAGATTTATCTATAGGGATCATATAAAATGAATTAAATAGTTCTAAGGAGCAGAATTTTTTTCATATTTGGCCATGTGAAACTATTAATAGCATACAGATAAAATGAAGTACCATTGTGTTAAATGGATTTTGGTCTCAGATAAAGCACAAAGGACTGCAAACAGTAACCTCATGTTCACTTGCAAAAAAAATATATGATACACACTATATTTGTGTGCACAGAACTGAGCTATGAGATTCAGTGTGGCATAGTGGTTAAGATGCTGGAATGAGAATTAGAAGACCTGAGCTCAAATCTATCCTCAATTATGGAAGTCATTAGATTACTGTGGTCAGCCACTTTCTCTCTTCACAAGGATGTTTCTATGGAAAATATGAAGAAAGGGGAGACAGAAATCTAATTTAAATAACAATAAATTAGTATGATCTGAATTTAAAACTATTTTGAAAGGGTTGCATTATGAAAGCCACTATTTCTCTGTTATTAGAGAGAAATACTATTTTGCTTAAGGCAGAGGCAATGGCTGAAAAGACCAGGGACACATGTTTTCCCACAATCTCAATGATAAAAGGAAACATCTGTTGATATTATGACATTTACAAAATGATAAATTATCAATTCTGGTGAATTAGTCTGAATATTCCAAATTTCTACATTCATCTGCGTGTATTACAATAGCCAGATCATAATTAATTTACTACGTATTATGATATTTGCTTTTCCTTTTTCTGCCCATAAGCTTTGGAAACTCTTGTCAATGATAAAGATACTAAAAATTATGTAGTTAACCAAAGGGGAGCCAAATTGCAATGTAAGTATCCATCCAAATAAAAGCAAGTAGACAACGAATGTAAACTTTCAACTATGAAAATGGGTGAAACAGATGGAAAAGTTTATTCTACCAATTTAGTAATATGGAATATTAAAGAGATATTAATTTATTTTTTTATCACTAGAAATCTTGTCCATGGCGCACCTTGGAGGTTCCAAAAGTGCCAAATCTAATTTTCCTTTAATTTCTTTGTTAACCATTTCCCCATAGGAAAACAGAAATTATTACGATAATAATAAAGCTATATCATTTGTCCTTATGGCAAATAGACCAGAGTTGGCAACTAGTCCACATGACTCATTTTGGACATGACTTTGATGAGAACAAATGCTTATTTAGGTAGTAACAGTTAATCTTTATTTAATATCTAATGACAGGATCTCCCTGTCATTAAAAGGCTAATTTGCAGCCTAATCACATTCTGCCACAGAATGGATCAAATACAGAAGAAAGTACCTCAGAAGTACTGTAGTTTAAGATGTTGAAATTTGTTCCTTGCATAGTACATCTAAATTGTATATGTTGATAGATGGAAAGATATTTCTATCATGCTATAGCACAGTAAAAAATAAGAAACCACAATATAGATTAAAAGATTTGGAAAATAAATATAAGGACTATAGCCACTCTTCCTTGAGTGGCCATCTTGTTTTGTGACTGTTAACCAGTGGTGGATTGCTACCAGTTCTCCCTGATTCGGGAGAGCTGGTAGTGAAAATCTTGATGTGAGAGCATACTGGTTCGCTCCGACCGTCAGCTGGGCCCTCCCACTTACCCCCGCGCTATACCTATATTTATTTCTTTGTTTGTAGCCCAGCTGTAAGGTACGGCAGAGCATACTGCCATGCCTCAGCTGTTTTGAAATTTAATGTGCTTGCGCAAAGCCGATCGCGCACAAAGCGTGCGTGTGAAGCAGTGATAACACCGGTTAAAACCCACCACTGCTGTTAACAGACATAACCATAATAATAAAGAGAATTTATTTGAAGGAGAGTGAAGAAGATTCACTGAAGCTAATATACCAGAAACACTTATGGAGTAATAGAGAGACCAAACTGACCTGTAAGAAAAACCAGATGAAGAACAGAAAAGAGACACAGGAAGACAAAGCATTACATGGCCAGTAAAAAAAATATCAGTCAAGTAGATAACAGGACCTGATAATTGATAAGAGCAGGAAAGGTGAAGTAAGAGACAGAGGGGCTAAATCTGGCTGCATGCAATCCTTAAGAACAAATGCATACAAAGCCAGAATTAAGACAGCAACAGATAGCAGCAAGTGCTGCCTCTCAGGAAAGAAGCTGAAGAAATACTGTACCACATAGTTAGATGCTGCAGAAATATTGCACAGACTGACTACAAACAACAGCATGACAAAGTAGCAACAATGATGCACTGTAAGATCCACAAGAAATACCATTTACCTGCAAGCAAGAACCAATGGGACCATAAATTAGAGAAAGTAATAGAAAATGAAGAAGCTAAAATGCTCTGGGACTTTAGAATTCAAACCAAAAAGCCACATAACACCCCAGACTTAACAACTGTTGATAAGAAAGACAAAAAAGTTTGGATAATGTATATGAGAGTATCTGGAGACAGCAAAATTGAAGACTAAGAACTCAAAAAAATGACAAAATACAAATACCTGCAAAAGAAACGAAATGACTGTGGTAAAAGAAAACAAAGGTAATACCAATAATAATAGGCATTTTTTGGTGCAATCCCAAAACAGTTGGAGCACCATAACCATTTAATGAAACATCTACAAGAAAACAACCAAGCTCAGAGAGCACCAAGGACTTCCTCATTGACAAATTTATTGCTGTTCCTTGTTTTCACAGAGAATTCTTTTTCTATCTTACCCGTTTTTCTGTACACTGCTCCATTTTTGCCTATTTTTCTCACATCCTACATCTTTGTGAAAAACCAAGGTAGAACAGTTTAATTTTTCAACAGTTTTGAGTTTCTAGCAGCACATGAGCCAAGCAAAAATTTACATAGCAACATCCCTGTCCAGAATGTATCCAGAATGTGCCAACTCCCTACCTAAGACCCTCAAACTGGAATATTTACTTTCTGAAAACTGTTAGCTATTAAAAGTCTAAGCTGGAAATTAAGCTGCCAAATAGAAATTTTTGTTGAAGTTAGGATTTAAAGTCGCCTACCTCCACATTGACTGCTCCTTAAAATTATATAACTAATCAACCCAATACACAGGAAAGACACTAAGGAAAGTCTGAAAATACACAAATAACCAGAGGGCAAATGTATTGAAATGTTTTTAACCTATGTTTATCAGAGCAAGCAAGTTTCAAATAATGAATGAATAATCCATTTAGGTTATTCCCTTCAACTTGTGGGACTTGTGATTTGGACTTCAAATCTGAATAGCCAAGCCAGTATTGTCAATGGCAAGACATGGTGGCCGCTGACATCCACAGTACCTATGAGTTGCTTATCTGAGCTCTTAATACTTTTTGAGTACTTCACATAACTAGATCTAGCAGTTGTAGCTCCACTGGGATCAATCAAGGACTGTGCCAATCATTTTTCAGCATTCTGTTTCCAACATTTTTATAGTGACTGTAAAACTGACTCTTAACTTTATTCTTCAGGATCCATGATGGTGATGCCAGGTTTAGAGATGGTGAGACAGAGGACAGGTTTATTTTCAAAAGGATCTCAAAAAAGGAATTTAATAGCAATTTTGAATTCTGAATTATATTTACAGAAAGATGGTTCCCAAATTATGGTTTAGCATTTTAGTTCATAAGAGTTTAGTAAGGAGCTTGCAATCTTTTTCATTTGATGATTACAGGGTTGTTAAAAAAAATTAATTGGCTGTAGGGAAGGATATCCATGACAGGCTAACATCACTGGGAGAGCTGGGGTTTATTAAACTTTTAAATAGGTGAACTTTGCCTTGTAGATTTTTGAGCCTGTTTTTACCCTTATAGTATTTTAATGAAAATCTTTCACTTAAAAAAAAATCACGGTAAAAATAATCTGCCATTTTTTTTTGTTGACGTTGGTTATGTAGTTTCAGAGTAGATGCTCCAAATTGGGTCTATGAGAGCAGAGGGCTTATTGGCTACTCATTCTAAGTTTAGTTTATGTCACGGGTGTCAAACTTGTGGCGTCACGTTGCCTTCATGTGACTTTTGTGATGTTTTTCCCTTTGTGGAGCTGGGATAGATATGGCCTGTGTGTGATCCATCCGGCCCATGGGCTGCCAGTTTGACATCCCTGGTTATGTGGAAACCAACTCCATGTATCTAAGCAAAGATATATTCTAGCACTTTTCCCACAGTACCAGCCAAATATACCACTGAAAAACCTACAAGCAGAGTGTTTTGAAAGAAGAAGATCATGTGTAACTTTTCTTGCATTTTGGATCATAGTTTCCATAGCCTGTGATCACTGGCCACTCTGAGTGATGTATACATTATTCCAAGTTGCCTAATTCCATGTGGCATTCAATAGAGATTTCCTGTATCTTCCATAATTAAAACCACAGACTAACTTCATGAATTTGTTTAACCCTGTTTAAAAGTACTCTGTACTCTAAGCTATACAGGAGTAATAGACTTAGAATTACATTTTGTTATGTCCTTATAAGGACATCCGGCCGGGGATTGGTTAATCCTCC
>WNWU01000032.1:9068369-9130655 GCA_012654045.1 Ptyas mucosa | reverse complement strand
AACAGACCCCGCTGGTCTTGTCTTCTTTCCTGCGCCTGATCTAACACATTTATCTATTAATTTAGTCTTAAATATGGCATATACTGCTAGGTAAGCATATCCATGCAGGATATATTTTGAGGGATCAGAATTTTACCAAACATAGTTACAGGCCAGGCACTTAAAACATATCTTTTCAACAGTTATTTAGGTTACAATTCCTAGAATTTTCAGCTAAATAAGGCTGTCAAACTCAGGGCCCGCGGGCCAGATGCCTCATATGCTGGCCATGCCCACACCGGGTTTAGCAAAGGGGAAAAAAGTCTATATACCTCATGTGACGCCACGAGTTTGACACTCCTCAGCTAACAAGAAGAAAATAGAGTGTCAGATTTGGAAAGAGTGTTATAATACTGTAGTTATGGCAAGTTATGGTAACGGGGAGAATGCTTCACAGTCAATGCTTAAGTCCTGATTTAAAGAACAATTTACTTATTTTTCTGTTTATTACTAAATTATACATTTTAACAAATCTATCTAAGCAAATAAAAGTGGATTCAATATAATCCTCAGTAATTTTCTCTTGAGGTACAACAGCCTACTTGGATTTCTGTGGTGGAGTTTTGCAGGATTTTCTGGTGCTTATTTTACTTATTTTTTATTTTATTTTTTATTATTTTGCTTATTTTTAAATGTCTGGGCAAAGGAACTTTGCTTTTAAGTTATAAACTTAATTGTGCCCTTTTTTACAGTTCCTTCCATACTCTGTTCTCATCTCATCCTTAGAGCTTCTGAGACTTACTCTCAGGTGCTGGTAGAATTACAGCCTTGTGTTTTTATTAGGATTTATTTGTTTTTACTCTTAATGCTTGTTAATTTGCATGTTGATGTAAACTAGCTTGGAATTATTTGGCTCAGGAGAAGAATAAAATAAATTGTGGACAATTTAGCAGTTTAATAACAACAGCAAAAAAGCTCCCAAAGCACTTGTATGAAAAGAAAGAGAAAGCTGAAGAGTCTCGTGAGAGGTTAACATAACTGTCTAATCAGAATATGGACCATAAAAAAAGTTTTCGGTATCCATCAGCAAGTTGAAAAAGCCAACTCCCTAGAAGGAGGAAAATGCAGTGTGGAAAATCAATTTTTTAAAAAACCACCTCATTTTTTTCATAAAGTTTGAAGGGCCTTTCCTCTTCCGTTTCCTATTCTGCAACTAATTCTACAATGCGTTTGCCGGTCCTTTCTTCGGGCTGTGGAAAAAACCCGAGGCAAATTTAAATTTTTTTTCCCCCCGAATACAGATTGATGGCCAACCGGCTCTGAGCAGGGCGTCCGTCCGCCCCCCCCCCTTCGTTTAGCGACATTCGCGGGCTGCGAGCGGAAGGAAGGAAGGAGGGCAGGGGGGAAAAACGCAAAAGTGACTCCTATTTTTAGCGGCGAAAAAGGCGGCGGAATGGGGCTGCATACTTTTCAAAATGCAACCAGCAGACTCCACTTTGCAGCCTGCATGTTCAGAGACAAAGCAGACGTCTGACAGAAAAGAAAAACTATCTTAAATGAAAAGCTTGTTATTTTTTTTGCGGCAGAGGAGTCAATATATACTTACTGCGTCCTGCAACAGACGTTTTACTTGACTAAACGACCGACAGAGACCGCTTTATCTGCTTTTTCAAGCCAAGTTTGTTTCAGGCTTCGACTTTTTCTGCCGACTGCGATCAAAACCTCTGTTTGAAGCACTTCCTTCTTCTCTGAGCATCCTACACGCCTGTTGCTTTTAGCTACGAGGGTAGCGTTACTACGATTTTTTCCCCTCGTTTACTCATTTCCTGGAGATGAACTTCTCTCTCTCTCTCTCTCTCTCTCTCTCTCTCTCTCTCTCCGAAAAACTCTCTCCACCCAGCAGAGGAAAAAAACGGCGCAGTTCAACAAAGTTCTGCAAAGTCCCAGGACCTTCTTAAGGTAGAAGGCGGTGTCTTAAAACACCCCAGCGACAATTGCTAGCTTTTTCAGACTTTACTTTTTTTGCCGGTTCGAGTGCAGAGGAGAAAAGACTAGCGGATTCTTAGCAGACACACTTTCCGAGTAGGACAGGACATGGGGATGGGTGGGGGAGGAAGAGAGCGGATGGTGGACGCCCTTAAATCTCGCCGGTTGTGCAATACGCGAGGAAGCAGCAACTTTCCGGAGTTTGCTCCTCGTGGGTTCTCTAGTTGTGAAAACTGTCTGTGCAACAAAGCCTCCTGTATGCAAATTTCCTTGTCCGGTTACACTGCCAAGATTTCTCTCTTTCATGTTTGGCCTTACAATTGCCTGTTGAGAAACCCGAGGATGCTATGTTGGTTGCAAATCTTTGGGGGTTCAAATCCTTCGGGGGGGGGGGGGTTTCGAGAAAACAATAAAGAGCCCTGGAGGTCAGCCCCAACCTTTTGTTCCCATGACAACTAATCAAATACATTGGGGTCAGGACCTTCTCCAGCAGCACATTGTAATGATAATATTGAGGAAGAACGACCAATACTCATTTATGGCTTGATCCTCCATGGCTTTATTTAGCTGCTTTAAAAGCTCTGCAAGTTGGCAGCCAACCCATAATCACTTGGCTGCACATACTCCCATGGGCGCAGGATGCCAGAAGAATTCAGTTCTATTTCTCCTGTTTCCTGCCTCCCCTGAAGTCCCACGGCATTCTGCGCCCATGGGAGTATGTGCAGCCAAGTGCTTATGGGTTGATTAAGTACCTGCTGTTAAAGTAATTCTCCTTAAAGAACCACACTCTGTGGTTCACAAACTTGGAATTCTTATGAACTCACCAAGTTTTATGTCTTATTTATTTATTCATTGGATTTCTAGGTTGTTTGCCTCCAGAGTGGCTGTGCAGTTTAACTACTGCTAAGAAACAATACCATACTATACTACCATGTAATACTATACTATATTACCATACCACTACAATTCTTTTTATCTATCTATCTATCATATTCTGATGCTCCACAGACATAAGGCTTTGGATCTGATCTCTTACCCAATATCAACACCAACTGGGGCTGGCTATAGAAAAAGGAGAGCTACTGCAACACCATAACCCACTCCCTGCAGCCAGTCCAGAAAAATACTACAACAATATGAAAAAAGCCACTGAGAGATCAAGGAGAGTCAGGAAGGTTGTATTATTCCCATCCTGGCCATGCCATAAATCATTGATAAGCAAAGTATTTCAATACTGTATGCTGATGTGAATTCCAACTGAGAATGTGAATTACCCTGAAAAGTCTGGGCAATCCATTATTTCCAGAACTTGTAACTGATCACCTTCTTATCAACTTTCTTCAAAAATGGGAGGTTGGAGACTGGATGAAAACAATCTAGAATTGTTATGTAGGAAGTTAGCACCCACCCTTTTCCTAGAGGAATGAAATATTTTGGGAAATATTAAAAAGGCAGAATATTATGTTTCCCTGGATGAGAAATGGAGAAGCATGTTTTAAAGACGAAGCAGCTCCCATCTTCCTGCCCCCACTCTTTATCAATGGGCCAGAGGCAGAAACTCAATCTTTGTCAATGGACCATCATCTGCAACACAATAGGACCCATCCAGCAACAGAAACTCACCACATGGCACCTGGGAAGGTTACATCAACCAGCAAGGCTAACTAAGACCCCCACCCCCTGGGAGTCTGACAACCAATCAGGATACTCTTTCTGGGCCCCAGGAAGTTCAAAGCCAGAGAGGGCATAAAACTCAGGGACTCAATGCGTCTAGCCCCTTTTTTTCTGCTCAGGAACTCAAACCATGTGATCCTGTCTACCATTAAACCATCTTTCCAAGCAGTCTCCATGTTTCCAGTGTCTTTTCCCCCCACTTGGAACTGAACCCAGAAGGATAATTCTTCTAACAGTTAGGTCCAGTGGTAGTCTTTTGAAAAAGGGACATACCGCCATCTCCTTCAAGGCCAACAGAGCCCCTCCCCCCATTTGAACCCTCAAGGAAGCAGATACTACCACATAAAGCAAAACAAACCTGTTGGGCAGTCTTCACCAGTCAATAGGGCTGGGTTAGCAGTTCTGAAGATCTTGTGTACTTCCTTAAGACTAACAGGATCACACTATTAGCCAACCAACCAAGGTTATGTTTTTGCCAAGTTCAAATGAATCTGAACAACTTTACCAAATGTCTAGAATATCTTCACCATGGTAGATTGTCCTACAATTCTCTCCAATAAGAAATTGGTGACCTGAAAAGAGGCTGTTGGGCCTTCCATTTGGTTGGCAATGTTTTGCTTACATAAGGATCCCTGTTCAGAGTTTTGCAATGGGGAAAACAAGCAATCAAAACCTATTACAAAACAGTCCTGTGTCTTCCCAACATATAACTGTGTATATAGTATACCTGTACGTAGATAGATGTTATCTGAATATTGTATATGACAGGGATAAAAACCATCAAAGACAGAGGTCCATTCTCTGAATCATGTTTTATAAATATATTTTTCAAAGCTTTCCTCTGTTGAGAGAGCAACACGTCTACATATGGAATCAGTGAAATGTCTTTTTTCTGAATGTAAATTTGTACTGGTGTTGTGGAAAAGGTTGTACTTACAAACATAATAACTTCAAAAGCTTAGTAAATGTGTGTGTGCATGCCAATAATTGATTTACCATTATATTCTACATTTAGCAAAGCTTTCTGATTTACTGAGGCATCCAAATTCAAAAGAGTGACTACTTCTGTAACAGAAGGATAGGAAAGTAAAACGTTTGGGTCGAGTGCAATATACTGTATGAGTGAATAGGTGTGCAAAGCCTTTAATTAAAATATTCCATCTATTGCACAAGAACTCAGGGAACGTAGTGCATATAAATTCTTTCCTCCTATTTGACTGGCCCATAGTCATCCAGTGAGTTTCTGTGAACCTGAGTCTCCCTGATTGGAAACAAATCACGAAGGCCATTTTAGTAGATCATCCTGACTTGTAGTCTGAGAAGTATTGTGGAATAGAAATATAAATCAGAACACTTCTAATTTGCAGAACTAACAACAGAATATATAGAAGGATTGCTTTATGTATTTTCTTTCAAAGCAACAGGTAGATAACAATGTACTGTTCTCCCATCCTGAACTGTAGTGTGAGGGAAGGCAGCATATTTACATATAACCCAGTTTCTATAACTTAAAAGAATGAAGTACTTAACTATTTAGAATTTACAATTATTATTGGGCCAACCCTTACTGTTTGTCCTCCCTTTGCACATTACATTTTAACTAAGGTTTATGATTTATTTTTGAATGGCATATTAGGAAAATGAAGCCAAAGAATGATATTTAATCTACGGTAAGTATAATTATAAGCAATTCTTTCAAACAGGACACTGATTCTCATCTAATATTTTTCTTCTGCATGTTAACAATTACAGTTTAGCTGCCATTTTTTTGGAGAGGTTGGTATGGCTATATTCAAGGGATTTGGAGATAACATAAGAGCTCTTGTTTGAAGTTGTACACCCCATACATAAACTTTTATTTACAATCAAAGATCAAACACTAATTTCCAAACATTGTAAAGTCCAGCAAGAACTTGTCACATTCAGGTTGAATGATCTTGTGTTTTCATAGCAGCTACTCTGAAGCTAGCTATCCTATAATTTTTGTGATATTTTACATCTGAAAGGAGCAGAATGGTAGAAAATTCATTCTTTGTCTGGGTAGAGGATTAATGTATTTTTTATCAAGTCTTGTGGAAAAGAAAATATAATAAAATATTATTTGTTTTAATCCTCTCAGAACATGAGCATGTTCTGTTGTCCAGGGATTTTTTAAAAATTTACCTTGTATAGATGCAGATGGGAGAACATTATATCAAGCCATAAAGAACCCTTTTAAAAATAATTTCAGATCAAGACTTCCAGGTAAGGACTGATGGTAGACTAGATCTTCCTGTAAGCAGTTCTGTGAATAGGGACAGCACTTGGTGGAATGGTTCTGACTGACAAAAGTCCATGAGAATCAGATATGATTGAGCAGAAGAAGAAAAAATACACAAATGAATTACACAATTGTGCAATTACATTGTTACATGTGCCTAAGGCCATAGTTTTGAGTGGGTATGCATGCAGCTGGCTCAATTAACTATGCAATGGGTGGCTTAATTGGCTCCCTGGAGTAGTGGCATACTTTTGCACCATGGGCAAAATAATCTCAGAGATTATTCTAAAAGAAGAGAAAATTACAATACAAACATATCTTTGTGTTATATTACTAAGGGCTAATTACTCTACGATCTAACCTTTTTCTGGAAGACTCTTGACTTTGATGGCTTTATTTATTTTTTTACTGGCCTCCTCTGTATGTGAAAGCTGTGTCACTCTCCACAACAGTGTATGATGCTGCTTGGGGAGCTAAATCAGTTACTATCACATTGGAGGGAAATGTTGCAAAGACAACTTTTCAGGGTTTCCTTTGGATTTGTGGAATTATTTCTCATGGATGGGAAGTCCTACCTCATTCAGACTGCAGATTTCTGCCTTCCTATAGCCAGGAGGCACAGCAACTTACTGTCATTTTCCCATGCCCCAATCCTTCCCAGCTGTTCCAAGGATGGCAATATCATCCTTCCCAGTCAAGGTTGATTGCCTAACCTATTTTTTCTCACTGGAAAGAGAAAAGGCAGTGAAAATGGAACAAGGAAGGGAGCAACAGAGTAATACTGGTAGATACATGTGGTTTTTCATATTCTCTTGTTGGCTACTGAAGAATATTAGTCAGAAGAAGATGGAGAATCTGAGGATGATAACTAGTTTCAGCATGAAAATGTTCCTTGCAGTGGCTGGGCTTTGGAAGAAGACCTCAACTATTCCAGTGTGTTCATTTTCTTACAGTAAAAGTTCAGCTTGATTTCAGCAATATTCATGTATGTATTCAATTCCTAGGGCTATCTATCTCAAACAAACAACTAGCAACAATAATAAAATACCCAGCAAAAACAACAAAAACCAAAATAATTGACAGCTGAGAAGAAAACAACAACAAACCAACTATTAGTATGAATACAATCCAAATATTTCAATACAACCAATTTTCAGGCTCCAATTGACATTTCAGCTCCAAGCCTAGGAACACAGCCAGATATATACAGTTTATCACTCTATTTGAGAATTTCATACATAGTAAATTGCATGAACATTTATTTGTTCACTAAAGCCCAAGCTTTCCACCTCTTTTCACTAACTGTTGTCCTCGAAAGAACCTTGGGTACTTTTACAAAGCCAGCATTTTTGCCACCCGAACCTCTCTGATGCTGCTGAAAAGTTGACCAGTGTTCTTTCTAGTGAGCCAATGAAGACATGCAAAAAGTTGTGTTCCTGTCAGTGACCACCTCTCCCTAGTTGCTTTCCTGTGTTTGTCCTTCACAGAGTACAAGGACCACTGTGTAGACTTTCAAAGCCTCCTCAGATCCACTGGAGAGAATGGAGGAACAATGGCAAACTCAGAGTGAAATTGTCCATCCTGCAGATTCAGAGAAAATGCTACAATATTTTGTAAACCCTCTTTGTAGTTTTCTCTTTGACTAAGCAGCTCAGTGAAAATAAATTGGCTGTGTTGTTGTTGAAGGCTCTCCCGAGACTGACTTTTTTCCTTACAATGAGACAATATTTATTTATATTCATATTTTCTCCTCAAAAGCTTTATCTCATGCTTTTCCAAAATGTATTATATTTATTTGATTCCACTGTTGGGAGCCTTTCCCTTTCACTTCAGTGAAACAATTCTAGTAAAATAAAGTGATACCTTTGCCACATTGTTTCTCGATGTCACATAATATATGTGGGTATATGCATCAATTATTTATTTATTTTGTCATGTTTATTTAGTGTATATTGGAAGTAGTGACTCTTTAAGAGCTGTATGCAACAAAATTTCATTTTAATATATGCCGGTTAGTGTACAATTAAGTTATTCTAAATTTCTATGTTTGCATAATCTGAAGGTATTTGTAGAGATGCATATAGACATGGTGTCTATACTAAGGTTCCTGATGATGACTTCTACTTCTTGTCCCTTTTAATTACTATTTTCTGTTTCTGGTCCCACTGCACATACACAAATTATTAAAGAAATTAAACTAGAAAAACACCTTCAGTAGGCAAAACTGGGAACTCTTCCCCTGAAAGCACCCACAATCATGGTGTTATAATACAGACCCCCAACTTGCCACCAGTTTGCAGCTTTGTGTACATGAAGGTGTACAGATTAAACAAGTTCAAAAATAATAAGATGGAGAACAATTTATAGAAAGAAAATAATCTTCATCTGGGATGATTTTAGTATGAAAGAGTGAGGGAAAAAACAAGGTAAAAGTTAAGCATAATTGCTATCATTTAATGGTTACATAGTGCCACCTAGTGCATGTCTTTATTATAATATGGCTAACAAGGGAATAATTTCCTCCTGCAAATGATTTATATGCAGATGAAATTAGGGTGAAGTTTTCTGTATTTCATTGTTTATATCTGGGAAATGGCCAATGAAGCCTCTTGCCTGGTGGTTATTTCAATATTGCCACATACTGTAAGTTAGATATTATATGTTTAGCTTAAAGCTTATAGATGTATCATCTGAATTTTATTGGCCACATTGGTTCTATAAAGTATTAATATTTGAGATATTATTTATGATACACTAACCATGTAGTAGTTTATTTCTTGAGGCTTCATAGCATGCACAATGTGTCTACATGCTTCATTTTATGCTGGTTTACTTCATTTTCACACTCCTAGAATTCAGTCTTCTCAAAAAAGTTGTATTCTAGGCTTGATTAGTGCAGAAATGCAGAAAAATAAATCTCATCATAAGCAATGGTTGTCCTATCCCTTTTATGTGCATATATTCTTGTTTTAGTCTGACGCAAGAATTATTCTTTCCATACCATCTTTATCTAACAGGACAGCTCTCAGATTTATATGGTATAACTCAGGGATGGGTTCTACTTACCTTTACTACCGGTTCGCAATGGGGCCACGTGCGCATGCTTGCTTCGCTTGCGCACTCTTCTGCGCATGCGCAAAACGTTTTGATGACATCAGGATCAGTGGGTGGAGCCTCCCGTCAGTTTTACTACCGGTTCTATAGAACCAGTGAGAACTGGGGGCAACCCACCCCTGGTGTAACTTCTGGAATAGCCATTTTGGCTGCTAATTTGGGGAATGATAGTTGTAACATCTAATGGGATGTTGAGAATTGACAAGCCTGCCTCAGACTGATATTAATTTGGTGATGACATTGTAAGGCAGGGCTGTTAAACTTGCAGCCTGTGGGCCGGATGCGTCCCACGTTGGTCACGCCCACCCCGTTTAGTAAAGTGGGGTAAAGTCACGAAACATCAGATGATGCTGCAAGCTTGATAACCCTGTTGTAAGGTAATAACAGTGCTTTCATGATTTCCCTATATTTTCTTTTCAGATGAAGCAGGGTAAGATGTTGATTTCAGTACAGAACGTATGTCACTTACATAAAATCAGCAGAAGCCTGCACAAATTTATGACTATAGACTTGTTTTTTTTATATATCCATTATTTAAACCAGCAGATTCATAAGTATACAAGGTAATAAATATTGCAAGAAACCTCTGCACAGAAGTAATCACTGAAAGAAGAAAAGATCAAGCAAGTAGTTGGGAGTCTGCCTATAAATTGTATAAATAAATATAAATAAAAAAGTTTCTTTTCATTGAATAAACTCTTGAGTCTTTTGGATTTCAGTAAAATTACTTCCACTAGATTTAATTTTATAAAGTACAAAAGAGGGAAGAATAGTTTAAAAATGTTCTTTTAAAAATGAAAAATGAAAGAATATATGAAATAAACGAAGATTCTGGTGGTTATAACATTTATAATCATAAGGTATGCAATAGTTCACAAATGTTAATTAGAACCTGTTCCAGAAACCAGTTATGCTCTACTCTTAAATATAAGCCCATTAAAATGGAATTACTTTTTTTTCGAAGACTAAGGGTGATATTGGGTCCTATGTTTTTTCCTAATTTCCCGGCTTATATCTCCTGCACACCCCATTCACCCCAAAATGTTTTCTTCCTTCCTCACAATTTGTCTTCCTTCAAGGGAAATTCCTCACTAGACCTAAGAAATCTATCTACTGCTTAGGATTCCTTGCCTGTCCCTTATCATATTCTGAAACTTAATTTGCTCTAAGGCTTCAGAGGTTTATCTTAATAAAATATGGGAAGAAAAAAACTCTTAACCTATGTGAATATAATTTGCTATTTTTCCCCAGATGATTTGACATCTGGTCATTACATCTTAAAAGGATAAAGAGCTACAAAAGATGCAAAAAAGAACAACCACATTGATTAGAGGAATGAAGAACCTTCCTACAAGTAAAAAATATAGCAACTAAGTTCTTTTAACTTGGAATGAAAGACATGATAGAAATGTGTAAAATCAGGAGGGCAATAAATAAAATGGATACTCTCTCCCCTTCTTCAGTGTTAGAACTCATGAGCATCTCTTGAAACTAAGTGCTAGGAGGGTCAAGATTGACAAAAAGAAATGCTTTTATCACATAGAAGTTAATTAAACGGTAGCATTTATTGTAAACCACGGTGATAACGGTCAATTTGGAAATAAAATTAAAATGGAAAATAAACCGGTTCGCAGAGAATCAGGATATCAACGGCTGCTAATAATGAAGGTCCTTAACCACCTTCGGAATCGTAGGTAGCCTTAAAACCTGGATGCCGGAAAGAGAATGGAAAACATCTGTAAACTCTCCAGCCCAACCAGGCTGGTGAGCTGCCAAATGCATGCTGTCGATCCCTTGAGATCCCGAACGCGGGAGCCCTTCTTATCTTTCCAGATAAGATTCCATACGAGCGATCTACATCGCTTGTAAAGTTTCCGGGTTGTTTGATGCTGAATCGAGGTGAACCAGGTATTTTAATTTTGCACGGACAGGCGGTTGCGTCCCTCCACATTTATAAGGGAGGAACCTGCAGGTTCGGAGCCCTCTCTGCTTAGAAACGGTGGAGATAAAGCAACAATTCTTTCGATACCGCGGCCCCTTTTGCCTAATAGGGTGTGTTTTATTCGAGCGTTTTCTTAAAACGCCTCCCTTCCCCAATCCTGGGGGCAGCAGACCACATTAGAAAAGCAAACGCCGGTTCCGAGCATGAACCAGGAAACAAAGAAAAAGAGGGAATCTTAAACGGGGTTGGGGGCACGTGAATAACAACCAGCCGCTCCATCCCCTGCTGCAGAAAAGCGGCCCAGCGCCACCCTTCCTTTCCCGCCTTCCTTCCACAAGCCGAGCATAAACTATCCCTGACGTGTCCCACCAGGGGGCGCTGGAAGGAAAGGAGAGAGAGAGAGGGGGGGGGGGGGGAGGTTGCTAAGAGACAAGAGCGCGGCCGCGTACACAGCTGCGGAGACCCAGCCGGGAGATTCAGGCTTTCCGCCCGGCTCAGCCAGTGGGGGGGACTCCGCTCTCTTTCTTCTCCCTTTCGGGCGCCGGGGCTGCCTATCGCCCCCTCCCTGCAGACATGGCTGAGGTGAGCCTCCCGTACAGGCAATGTAACCCCCTCCGTTTATTTTCCCGTATCTTTCCTATCAGTAGAGTGAGACTCCCCTTTCCCCACGCTGACGCTTTTTAGATCGCTCGACGTCGCCTCCCCCAGATCTCGCCCTCTTTAATAAGGGACCCACCCATGGAAGGAAATGAAGCCTTGTGTATCCTTTGGTACCCAGCGGTTGCCTTGTGCTGCTCAGCCCATGGAAGGATGATCCTTGTAAATTGCATAATCTTTTACATCACAGTGTGGATTCACTTGCATTTGAAAAATGTACAAGTTGTCCTCGAATTACAAGAGTTTGTTTAGTGACCGTTCAAAGTTACAACGGCTCTGAAAAAAGCGGCTTATGACCATTTTTCACAGTTAGGACCTTAACAGCATCCACATGATCACGTGATCAAAATTCAGGTGCTTAGCAAACCTGTTCGTATTTATGACCGTTGCAAGTGTCCCACGGTCATGTGATCACCTTCTGAAGGCAAAGGCAATGGGGAAGCCAGATTCACTTAACAACCAGGTTACTAACTTATCAACCGCAGTGATTCATTTAACAACTGAGGCAAGAAAGGTTGTAAAATAGGGCAAAACTCACTTAACAAGTGTCTCACATAACAACATAATTTTTGGGCTCAATTATCATAAGTAAAGGACTACCTAGATTCCTCCCCCAACTCTCAAACTGCTAATAATCTTGTATTGGGTCAAGCTTGCAATAGACCTATCGAAAAGATAGTCATGACTAATTGGAGTCAATTGGATTAAGATGGGTAGCTACAGAAATGGAATAAATAAAGTTTAGTCTATTTTAAGTTATGATCTTTCCTTGAATCTCACAATCTTCCCAGTATTCAGGGGCGGGCAAGTCAAAATCTCCACAATATTGTTCATGTAAATCACAAAATGGATAATTTAGAATGAAGTTATTTCTCATATTACAGATAGTATTTTATTTTCTGTTATTGTCCCAGAATAAGTATTATTATTTTTTATCTGTGCATTATTGGGTCCCCACCCACCCAGTACTTCCTGTTATTTTCTCTTGACCAGTATCATATGCTAGAAACCCCATTGATAAATTTTTCCAATAAAAGTTGATTCAACCTGATACCTAGAGTATAATTTCCACCGAGAAGTGGAAATAAGATTCCCTGAGAATTTTTTTTGTAAGGCTCCTTCCTACTACTGAATCCTACACACTGTACAAAAGAACACAAATATTAAACTTACTGCCTCATTGGTCTGTATCTTGCCACTCTTATGTCGCTTCTGAGTCATTCAAAGTGGTATCATCTGGCAAGGTATCTGGTTTTCCCCGCTAGTTTTGTTACTTTTTTCCAATTTGTCACCACCAGATTTCACCAATCTGAGGACTGCAACAAATATTAGTAGTTTTTCACTTTTCTGCTTTCTCTACATTAGTTATTTTGTCTGTCCCTCCTCCTATACCTTATTTGACCATCTCCCAAATGAAAATGATATGAAGTAAACATTTGGGAAAAGCTTCAAGGCGGAAATAGTTACAGAGAAGTAGGAAATAGACCTTGCCACACTGTAGAACAAGAATGGTACTATATTAGAATATGCCGAAATTGACTAGCTGGTGGGCAACATCTCATTTCCTGGAACAGTGATGGAAACTGACAAATAAAGAAAATTGGCAATAGAATAGGAGTCATGTACACACTTCCCATTCACTTGGAAAGCATACCTCTGTTTATGCTGCAGCCTAAATCATGTGTATCGCTGTCCAAAACTGTCATAGGTCAATTAATCTAACTTCAAGATAATGAATGACAAAGCATTCTAAATTTTAGAAACCCTAAATTATGGTGAGATAAAATTAAAGAAAAACATTATTTTTACATGAATACAATTAATAAGACCTTAAGACTATTTTGGTCATGGTTTGGGGTGGAGATGAGGTCAATCTTCTGGGGCCAAAGGAAGGAAATAGGATATTATCAGGAAATGATTTTGTTGGGATAAAGTCGATAAAGAAGCATTACTTATCCTTATAGATTTCATGCTCCATTCTTTTCTGAATGCCCCTTAATCATTGCTTTCTATTCTTTTTGTATTTTATAACTTGTTATATTTCTAGTCCTTCAGATGTTTTCAAGTTCCATTAGCCTGGACCAGAATGGTCCACGATCCAAAATATTTAGAGTGTACCAGATTGTTTGTTCCTTCTATGGCCTTTGGTTATTTCCAAATTTCTCTTTTCACCCATTGTAATGCTTTTGCTATATACATTTGTGACTTTTTCTTTAACCATGCTACATTCTTTCATATTGTCCTTCCACAATGGAAAATGTTTAAAACTAGTTTAGAGCAGTGGGATGTGCATGGGCGAGCAAAATAGTCAAGATGATGGTTGCAGCAGTGTATGTGTATTGCACACACAAAATGGGCAGAGCTTTGATTATGCTGAAGATACCACATACTTTCTTTTTTGATGCCCCCTGTGGACATCACTGGTTTAGAAATGCACCTATTTATGACTTACTTTCCTCCTTCCTTCCTTCCTTCCTTCCTTCCTTCCTTCCTTCCTTCCTTCCTTTCTCTTTCTTTCTTTCTCTCTCTCTCTTTCTTTCTTTCTTTCTTTCTTTCTTTCTTTCTTTCTTTCTTTCTCTGTATTCGATATACTAGATCTTTCTCATTCAGTTAATTGCTCATAGTTTCTTTCCTTTTTTTCTTTATTATTATTGTTTCTTTTTCTTCCTACAGCCCTGTCTCCTATCTCTCTGGCTCAAAAGTCAATCCTGAATATTGTTTTTAATCCAGTGTATTTTTTCCTTCATTTCTCCATTCTCTTCCTCCCACTTCTTATTTTCCCCTCACTTCTTTCGTCTGAGTTTGTGATCTTTCTACAGGGATTTTTTTAGATTAACCCATTTTCTTTTGCTTTTTGCAGCAACTGTTCTATGTTATAAACTTTCCTTCTGTCACTCATTTAGCTTCAGTCTGTGCTTTTTGATACTCTGGGCTAACCTGGGGACTATAAAGCATGTTTTATGATCTGAATAACTGGGCTTGGCATGAATTCAGTCTGGAAAAATAAAACAGAAACAATCGTACTACTTTGCTTAGCCCACAGAAAACTTTACTTCAGCTTGATTTCCTTCATATTACTCTGTCATGAAGTAGTATATCATAAACAAAATACCATTAAACTTCAAGCTTTAAGAATAAAAATAGTTTTATTGTGGGCTATAAGTTCACTACAGATACAAAGCTACAACATGAACAATTTTGTTCATATCTAAAATTATAAGAATAAAATAAGAGGGAAGAATGAAGAATTCATTCAAGACTTAGAGGAGAATGATGTAATCATTAAGATCAATTTGGTCTTATTTTAAATTTAGTAGAACTATAAATGGTGTCGTCAGAGCCAGAATATTATTTACATCTAGAGCAAGTATGTATCTCTGTGCATTTACCTCTCATTAACTGTTGAAGAAATAATTACATAGTAAAAATAGGAGCTTCATGAAATATATGATTTTATATACCAAGATGAATAGATATAAAATTAGATCAAAAAGATATATGCCTACTGGGCATATATGGGATGGTTTGATTAATTGTAGAACTTTATTACATTTGCTTATATGATATTCCAAATATTTATTTAAAGGCAAAAGTTTAAAACAAAAATTTTAAAACACGATTAGAGCAGAATTTCCATAATCCCAGAGGATGCATAATCCCTAATATGTCACCATTCAGATCAAGATATTTTTAGTTAGGATATAATAGTTTTGCTTTCCTCTCACACAGGAAAAGTATGATAAGCCTGTAATAGAAGAAAATGTCTTTGAAGCTTTGGAGAAAGACTTCCAAGAAGTCATCAATGAACTTACAGGAGATCAAAGCCTGGAGAAATTTCGTGTGGAATACGAGAAGCTCCATGCAGTGCTAAAAAAGTCCTATGAGAATGAAAAGCGTCTCATGGCAAAATGCAGGGAACTGAATGCAGAGATTGTGGTGAATTCGGCTAAAGTGGCTACTGCTCTAAAGCTCTCTCAGGATGATCAGACAACAATAACATCATTGAAAAGGGTAAAGTAAAACATGATCTTGATTAACAAATATAGAGCAATGTATCAAACAATATTGTTTTCAATGGTGAGAACAAATTTGTAAAATGTATTTATATGGTTTTCGGTTCTTCTAAAATGACGCTATCTAATAGTTGATATTAGAACTGAGGCCCACCTTACTGATCTCAGCTTATGCATGTTAACTGAATATTTCATTCAGTTACAGTATGTATAAGAGAATGTAGATATTAAAGTCAGAGCAATAATTTGCGGTGCTCATTCCAAAGCACTATTAAAAATATATTTTGGTTCTCTTATCCAAGACTGTGATTCTGAAGCAGTGTGATGGACCATTGCTTTAGATGTCTGAAATGGATGAAATTCCAGGAAAAAATAAAATCAGAAAACATTCTTCACATTAGATGTAATTTGAATATATTTCCTCAGATTTATCATTCCCTGCTAGCTTTGGCTTTGATCTTCATAGGTCTATTAGTCCAACCTGATATGGGGAAAAAATTGCCTTGAAAGAACTTAGTTGTAAATATCATTTCCTGAATTTGGCTTTAAGTCAGAATCAGAGGTGATCCTCTTGGTAAATTATCTGATGCCTGTGTGATTATAGATTTCTTTGTTGAATGACCACTTGTTGACAACATTCAAAAGCTTATTTATTAATCTACTAAACAAACAAAGTTATTATGGTGCTGAACAAGAGAGATTTATGTTCTGTAATAGTTCTGGCCATCTCAGCTTTTCATGGTCATGTAATTGCCTTTTGTGACTTTTTCTGCTGGCTTCCGACAAGAAAAGTCAATGGAGAAGCTGGCAGGAGGTCACAAAAGGCAATGACATGTCTATGGGACATTGCAACAATATGGGATTTGCCTGATAAAGACAACAGGGAATGTCACAATTAGTGATGGAGTTGTTGGTCCCAGATACCATCATTAATCAAGGTCTACCAGTAATGCTGTGATAATTCTTCCAAACATTTGGCCTGGGTACTGGATGAACCTGCCTGTAACAGCTTAAAATTGATTGATTGTGAGTTGGCCTTAGTCATGCCATACTTTTTATATATCATGTTTCATTCTTTTGATCTATGTTTTGAACTGAATCCTATGTTAGTTGACCAGAGTTGTAATGGTAACCTTAAACACATTGACTAAACAACCAATCAACAATGTTCAGAAGCAGGAAATACAGAAGTGCACATGAGAATAAGCAGATACGGAGTCACTTGTGCCTTGGTGTTTGGATTATAGCAGTTTGTTCCACATAAGCCTACTCTTGAAAAGTATACAGAAGTTTCAGTTGGTACAGAATATGGCTGCATGGACAATCTTGGGCATCTAAAGAATGGCACATGTAATACCTTTACTGCATGAGCTGCATTGGGTGCCTGTTTGCTTCTGGTTCTAATTCAAGTTGTTGATTATGATCTTCAAAGCTTTACATGGCATTGGCCAGGTTACCCACAGAACCATCTTCCTCCCATTACATCAGCCCATCCCACCTGGTCATGGCCTTACTTGGGGCTCATAGTAGAGCATATAGCCATGGGGCTGGTTAGCTTCGTAAAAGCCCCCCGCCTTTTAATTAATTTTTAATATTAATTTTTAATCCATACTTGCCTTTTTAAATTACAAATTTCATATACAGGTTTATATTTTGATTTTTTTTACTTGGGGGAGATGGGTAGTTTTAAAAAATTGATAAATAAAATAAAAATACAAGTAAAATACATATCAATTTACAGAATCCACTATGATACTGAATTAAAGATGATAAAAAATGGGATACTTCAAATAAGGATTTTGCATTAAAAACACCAATGTGAAGATTTATGGAGTTCTGCTAGTTCACTGTTTATTTCATTTGTGAAGCATCCTGAAGATACTGTAAATACAATAGGTCCCCCCCAAATCTTTCATCCTCAGTATTTGCAGATTCCAAGTAAGTTTGGTGTGGCATTGAATTGTCAGGAGTTCCTTTGATCTGTTTTTCATCTGCCCAAATTAGACATCAACTGATTATTAAAAATGTTCATATATTCAACCATAATCAGTCATTCATTATATCTTATCACTTCCTGGGGATGTTCAATGAATAAACCTTTGAAAAAAATTAGATTTTATTTCACGATAGAATCATTAAAACAGATGTTGTGAGCTGTTTTACTCTTTTATCTGGTCATCAAGTTTCTCTTTTTTTCTTTATAATTTTATTCTCAAGCTGCTTTCCCTCAAGGTGGATAGTGAAATAGAGCTGTGAGGCATAGCAGGCAATGTAGCATAAGGCCATAAATATAGGATGACCTTGTTTTCATCTCTCTCTTAAACAGACCAAAAAACAACTGAATAAAAAACCAAAAAGAATAAAAATCCATTCCTGGTTGTACTGAGCTGATGAGGAAGCAACTCAGTGGTATATTTAGTGGTATATTGCTTCTTTGTTGTTGCTTGCATCCTTCGTTAGTCAACCCTGTATGTAATTGCTGAGATGTATTAAAATTTTTCCTAGTGTAATTCAGAGTTTTTATATGTTTGGCTATTACATACCCCTAAAAGTTCTGTTCCCATGAATTTTAGGTAAAACTCATAGTCTGACATAAATAAATTAAAAACAAAAAAGTTACAAAATTTCCTAGTATGGAATGTTGAATAGTATTACTGCTACTATAGCTATTACGGAAATCTAAATATGAAATGATTTAAAGTGGAAGTTAAAAGAATTGTTGTGATTTTCAAGTTAAATACTGTATGATGTGTAACTGTTATTGTCTAACAACAATAGGAGATTGAAAAGGCTTGGAAAATGGTGGATGCGGCATATGAAAAAGAACAGAAAGCAAAAGAAACCATCATGTCTCTTAAGGAGGAAATTATGAACTTAACTAAATTAGTAGAACAAGGATCTGGATTGTCACTGGGTCAAGAGCACAAGTAAGTCGGGCCTGTAAGAGATTAGAAAAGATTGTTATCCATGATGTCTTCTTATAGAGGCTATATGTTTTAACTTATGCATATTATTATGTAAATCCTGCCCTTGTTTTAGATTTAGGTATTCAAAACTTCGTATTTTACATCCTTTGAATGGATAATGGTTTGCAAGTTAAACCTGTTTGTAAACTATGCTATTTGAGACCATAAATAGGGGGTGATATATTAATTAAATAGACAATAATCAAATTTTTCCTCTGTAAAGAGAAGTAGTGCATTACCCTACCCTGACAGTAGAATTCAAATCATAGCAATTGTGATAAACTTCCTATGTACATAAAATGAAGCTGCTCACAGCAAGACACTAACTATTCTTGTTTCCTAACCCTGTGGTATTGTTGCTGCCACAACACAGTGCAGAAGAAACAACACAAATCTGTTCTGACTGTGGATAAATTCTTCACTGCCTCCTTTTTTATGGTCAGTCAGATTCATTCTGAGATTTTCTCCATTTCTGCTCAAATGAGCACTTCTCTTGCTTCATTGGCCTTACTTCCCCATGAAACCAAGGGGATCAACATTACACTGTGTAAGGAAAGAAAGTAAACTGATCTAATTATTAACATGTTCCATAAACAGGCCAAGTTTTCAACAGCAGTGTCGAAAGAGGATATAGGAAAATTTCCAGATGCATTGAAGAAACCATTTAAGTTTTTCCTTGTACAATATGGATGTTTTTAGTAACTGTATCACATATGTAATTTAATTAACAATTGGGGTGGGGGTAATCAAAGTGGCGTAATATGCCAACAAATTTTGCTACCTAATTATTTTCTAAGAAACTTCAATTCAGAACAGAGATTTGTTTTCTTTCAGCTTGCGGGAATTGTTAAAATTTAAAGAAGAAGTAACAAAAGAGAGAGACCAGCTTTTGGCAGAAGTTGTAAAGTTACGTGAGAGTGTAGCGAATATGGCAGATCAACAGCAAGACGCAGAAAAGACAAGACTTGAAGCAGAATCTACTATTGCTCAGGTCTGTGTAATTGTGTTATAGTCATTGTTGCTTTGACTAGATTGCTATTCTGTCTTTGCATTTTACTTTATTAGCTCATAACTGTTGTTTCATTTCCCTTACTTCTTTTTCTGGCAGTTCTGTGGGAGGAGGCGATGCTCTGTTTTTGTGAACAATTTGTTTTCTGTAAGGCACTTCCTTTTTTGGGGGGGGGCAAATTTGCAGTAATCTGAGAATTTTTTAAAATTATATTTCAAATCTTATATTTCAAATCTAAAAAAAGTTACAAAATTTTCTAATATGGATTGTTGAATAGTATTATTGCTACTGTAACTATTATGGAAATTTAAATATGAAATTATTTAAGGTGGAAGTGGCTCCAATTCTTTAGATTTCTATTCTACAACTATGATCTTTATAATAATTTGTTTTGTTTTCCTTCTAATTATTATTCTCCAACCAAAGATTTCTGGCTGAGGTATAGGGTAATTTGAGTTGTGTTTTCATAATGCACACAATTTTTCTCATATTTCTCATACTTCTCAATTTTTCTTTAGTCATTATCATGGATTTTTTAAACTTTGTCATGAAGTTTAATGCTCAGATGTGCCTCAGCTATTATATACCGTATTTTCCGGCGTGTAAGACGACTGGGCGTATAAGACAACCCCCTACTTTTCCTATTAAAATATAAGGTTTGGGCTATACTCGCCGTATAAGACTAACCCTCAATGTTGTCAGCACTCCCGTAGCATCATTGGTCAGTGCCGGCAACTCAGATTCGGGAAGCTGTGCCGATCTCGTCAAGGCTGCATGCCATTGAACGCTGGACCCAGCCGGTTGTAGCATGGAGCTTCCCCCACCATCCCAGGCATCCAGGTGGATATTACCGATGCTCCGACTTCCCCAGACAGCTGGGGCTCGCCATCACTGGGGGTCAGCTAGGGAAGTCGGAGCGTCGGTAGAATTATACCCGGTGTATAAGACGACCCCTGACTTTTGAGAGGATTTTCCTGTGTTAAAAAGTAGTCTTATACGCCAGAAAATACGGTATATACTTTTCCAGTAGTGAACCTCTTTCCTTCTGTTATCAGCCTTTTTAAAGGAGAAAAATGATTTAAGAAAGAGAAGGTTGAAATGCACACTTGTGTCATGAATTCATTTGGATTCATTGGCCGCACCATGGTTCTTAAGAACAGTAAGCCTTTCCTGAAGGAAGTTTGTGTGTGAACATATTATGGGAAAGAAGTAGCAGGTAAGTGGATTTCTGTAGAGACACTGCATGTACCTCTCCTGTTTGAGACAATTATTGTTTATTATAATTTAGATACATAATCCATGTAAATAATCTTTACCCAAACAGATGAAATAATTCCCTATTCTAGATAGATAATTTATTTGTTGCCACCCATCTCACTATATGATACTATTATATATACATATACATACATACATATATATACATACATATATAGCAGGGGTGTCAAACTGGCGGCCCGCAAGCTGGATGCGTCATGCGCAGGCTATGCCCACCCTTGCTCCGTGGATGGAAAAAAGTTCTGTCATTGCTGAAGGCATTGAAAAATCTTGTAAGGAAATATTTCTGAAAGGAATTGACCAGTGAATCACAATTTGTCTAGTTACATTATAAAATTCCAAACATATTTTAAAAAGAAAATAATGAATCTAGTTAAGATATTTTAACAGATTAATGTAGCATGGATTTTTTCTTTGAATTTTTGTGCTTGGTGCTGTTACAGCTCCATCAGGAAATCCAGATGCGTCAAAATGAGGCTTCACGGGAGACACGAAAGAAAGAAAAAATGGAAAGAGAACTGAAACAACTTCAGAATGAATTAGAATTCAAAGTGGCTGATATAAAGACAATGCAGCAGGGTTTAAATAAAAGCAAGGAGGAACTCCTGAAATGTGAACAGCAGCTGAAGGAACAAAAGGTATCTTTAAAGATTTTCATTAACACACATTTTAAGTTCTTAGACCAAGACCACATTTAAAACATAATAGGAGTTTCTAACTTCAGAAAATAATAAATTGAATCATGGATAGAAACATTCCAGAAATTTCAGTATTTCTATGTGTGTTCACCCAGGCTGGCTTTAGGATATGGCAGTGGTGAAAAAATCAGTTGAAATGCTGCCTTCCTTGTAAGCAGGTAATATTGTAAGATCTCAATATTTTTTTTAAAAAAATAAAGTATAATTTCTTAGTGTTTTTCTATCCCAGACTTAAAAGTATTATTTGAAATTTGTTGATTTTTTTTCAGGCCATTTCCCCTGATGCTGCAAATACTTTACAGGAACATTTTTAGTTAGCAGAAAAAGAACTTTGGTAATTGTACCATATTTCTTTTTGAAGGAACTTTTTTTGGAAATTTCATGAGTCATGCAGGTGACAAAGAAAATTATTAATTCAGTAGAATTGTTTCAGTGAAACCAAACAGTTTATTTTCAAGAAAGGGAATCTGACTCATTGGAGAATGTTGTGCCTTGTAAAATAAATGCAAGGATCTATTTAAAAATTCTGGGTGATATCAATAAGTCAGTTTTGGTACTGTTGTTTTCAGGCATCAAATGACAATACAGTTAGTCCTCGACTTACACCCATTCATTTAATGATGTTTAGGAGTTGTGATGATGCTGAAAAAAGAGACTTATAAACTGCTGTCAAAATTATGGCCTCCGTGGTCACATGATCATGATTTTGTCATGATTTAGGCAACTTTACAACATCCTGTGGTTACATGTTTACAATTTGCAATGTTCCCAGCTGGTATCCAACAAGCAAAATCAATGGGGGAAGCCAGATTCATTTAATGACAATGCTAAACATGGTCATAAAATCAAGTCTGTTCATCTGATGACTGCTGTAACAACTGCGTGGTTTAGCAAGTGAAATTCCAGTCCTAATTGTGGTCATAACTCGAGAACTACCTACCGTATATATTTCACACATTACTATACTACTCTGCATCTAAAATGTACTGTGCATGGTCATTTTCAGTTTAAAATAGTAATGCTTGATCATCCAAATTCTTTCTTCACAAAAATGTAAGTTCTTAATTAAAGATATGCAAAGGAGAAGACAATGCCAGATGCAAGGTGAATGTATCTTTTTTTTACTTCACAAAATATTTTATATTTTTTTAAACAGGCTGGACTGGTTTTTTTTTAAAGAACTTTGATCATTTGAATTAGGAATTTTCATATTTGACTAGCAGAAGGGAAAATTGCATGTTACACTTTCTAAAAATTTACTGATATTTTGTATTTTAATATTATACTTTGTTGATATGCAAGCCTAGAGAATATGCATATCCAATTATATTTATAATCAATAAAGTTTCAGGGCAAGAAAGGCTATTTTCAGTAAAGTTGGATTAATGATGGGAGGAAAAACTAGGAATGTGAG
The DNA here is from genome assembly GCA_012654045.1 of Ptyas mucosa. Taxonomy (NCBI): domain Eukaryota; kingdom Metazoa; phylum Chordata; class Lepidosauria; order Squamata; family Colubridae; genus Ptyas; species Ptyas mucosa. Next base: position 9,107,665 of record WNWU01000032.1, on the reverse strand, counting down.
TACCATAAAATAAAAAAAAATACTCTGCTGAGTCAATGCCCATTTAACTCTACCATCCTGTTTTTCCCTGTTGCTTAACAAATTGCCTATAAAAATTCCACAATAAAATATGAGGGCAGTAACTGTGTGAAAATGTTTTTTTTCCACTTCAGGAACCAAGATTTGATTCAACAGGTAGTGTTAAGCAGTAGTGGGATTCAAATTTTTTTACTACCGGTTCTGTGGGCGTGGCTTGGTGGGCAGTGGAAGGATATTGTAAAATCTCCATTCCCTCCCCACTCCATGGGAAGGATACTGTAAAATCTCCATTCCCTCTCCACTCCAGGGGAAGGTTACTGCAAAATCCCCATTTCCTCCTGATCAGCTGGGACTCAGGTGGCAGAGAATAGATGGGGGCAGGGCCAATCAGAGGTGGTATTTACCGGTTCTCTGAACTACTCAAAATTTCCACTACCGGTTCTCCAGAACTGGTCAGAACCTGCTGAATACCACCTCTGGTGTTAAGCCATTCTGACTAGTAAAGTACCATGGCCCTATTGCTAATAATTTTTCTAAGTTCATATGTTAAAATTTCTGATTACCTTCATCCTAATTGGGTCTGATACAACTGGATACTGGGATTTCAGTAGTAGAGGACCTACTGAGCAATAAATCTTTTTCATTAATGTAAGGGTAGCTAAAATTCATACCTCCTTTTAAATACTGCTGATTAAAACCATTTGGCTATCCTGTTCATTTATAATAATTACCAAAAATGTACACTTTGTCTCCCAGATAGCAAACTGTCCTTACAATATTTATCCTTCAACTGATTCTAGAAAAAGAATTATACCCACAGTGTTACTTGTTAGAAGCTCCATTCCTACTACAGCTGTCAAGCAATTATCACATATCTCATCTATTAGATTATTATTATGGTGATAAGTAGCATGTAATAACCAGAAGCAAACTGAGTTTACCCCAAAATCTGATTACAAAGAAATTAACTGCTTTATGCCATAATCTTGCAGATTCTGAATGAAAGAGCCACGAAAGAACTGGAACAATCTACAGCAAGAAATACCAAGCTTCAGTTAGAGAATGAGCAACACAGTTTAGCCATTGAACAACTAATGCAGGAGAATCAGCAGAAAACCGCTGAATTGAGAGTAAGTTCAGGGCAATATCCAGAATAATGCCAATTCTGAAATTATAATCCATTATGGATTATTAGTATTTGCAGTTCATATATTTCAATATTTGATATTTGGCACTAAGATTTTTGTTGAAATTCAAAGAATAGGTTTAGAAAAACGTGTGTGAAGGAAAGCATTTCTTCTTTCTCTCCCCTGTAAGCTGCTGTTTACACAACAGAAATATGAATTCACAAAATTAATACAGTATGTCTACTTTGATCTTGAATATAAGCATGTATAAGAATTGTTTGCATAAAAATGCATACTATTTTTTGTAATTGGCAATTACTGTGTCTTTTCTATTCCATGTTGATCTCTAACCCTTTTCTTGTTTTTATTTAGTACTATTCTTTTTTTTTGGATCCGAAATGTTCATATCTGAAAACATTGGACAATCTTTTTCCAAAATGAAACTCATGATACCACCTTTCGTCAGTACTATTTTATCTAATCTAACCAAAAACATCTACATATCAGCGCCTTTCAATCAGATAGTGTTTGTTTGCATATATTTAATTTGGCATTATAAACTCATGCACTCAAAAAACATGTTATTTGAATTTTTTAGTGGTTGGTAGCATGATCTTATGAATGCCTCCCTCAGAAATAGGCCCTAGATTAAATAAGATCTGTTGCCAGGTAGATTTAGGACTGCATCCTGATTTGTCCCAGGCCTTTCTTTTACTGTAGTCATTTAACTTAGCAGAGAAGATGCTAGAGAAAGCTAAACAGAAAAAATAATGTCTAGCAGTTATTTCCAGTTGTCTTTAGATAAGTATTGCTAGATGTAATGACAGAAGTTTCCTGTGTCATGAGGTCAGTGAGTTCTTTGTTTCTTTGTTTAAATAAGAAAAAAAACCCCCTGAAAATAAAGTATGAGGGATGCAAGTTATGTCTTAGATATTTTTGGAAGCTTATTATACTATTGTGATTTAATATTATCATTTTTTCATTTTCCCAACTCTAGAGAGTAGCAAATAGATATGATAGAATTCATATTAATTGTTATCTCTCTATTCTTATTCACTTGTCTTTCCTAGACAAGAGAAGATGAAGTGTCTCAGATGCGTCAGGAGATTGGAAAGCTAACTAAAATGAGAGAAGTAATGCAGCGAAAATTACGTGTTGTAGAGGAGAACAAAACACAGGCAGAATTTGAAAGGGACACCCTTAAAAATCAGATAGCTGGATTGGAAAAGGGTAAGAAACAATGTTTTTTGTGTGGTTCTGCTCCATTTTCTCTATTTACTTATTGAAATGTGAACATATGATGGCCTGATCGGATTACTTTTATTCAGATAAAATCAATCCTCCCCTCCAGCTTCTTAATATTTGCTTGTTTTAAATAACTTTTTATACACTATTGCTTTTAACCTTCATTTCTACCTCCATTGACACCAATGCAATTTAAAAATAAAAATAACACAACCTAATTATGGTTTATTTCTTTTGTCTACAGACCCATTGAAGGTGTTCACGTGAAGGGATTCCTAGAAAGACAAATAGGTTCTGAGCAGGGGTGAAATGCTCCTGGTTCAGACTGGATCGGCCGATCCAGTAGCGATGGCGGTGGGTGGTTAGGAGAACTGGTAGCAAAAATCCCTGCGCCCCCCCCCCCCATGCTCAGCTGAGTCACACGATCATCAGAGGCATTTTTTTTAAGTTTTAAAAGCATTTTTTCTACAACCTCTTCGATGAAAAAATGCTTTTAAAAGTAAAAAATAAAGCCTCTGATGATCACGCAGCTCAGCTGGGATCCTCAGAGGCTTTTCAAAGCATTTTTTTTTTGCAACCTCTTGGCCGAAGAGGTGGTAAAAAAATGCTTTGAAAAGTCTCTGAGGATCCCAGCTGAGTTGCCTGATCGTCAGAGAGGCTTTTCAAAGCATTTTTTAAAAAGCACCTCTGACGATCCCAGCTGAGTTGCCTGATTGCCAGAGGCTTTTCAAAGCATTAGAAAAAATGCTTTGAAAAGTTAAAAAAAAAAAGTTGGCCACGCCCACCTAGTCACATTACTGCCCCCCCGCACCAAGCCACACCCACAGAACCGGTAGTAACACATGACTGAATTTGGCCAACATGAAGTGGCTTTGTGGGCTTAATAATTCTAGGGAAGTTACACTCCCCTACTCAGAGGTTGTCTAGTTTGGGAGTTCTAGACTCACAGCTTCTATGTGAGGGCAGGTAACAGCAGCTGGCTAGGAAGCTTGCCCCATTATATTTCGTTTATCAACAGCAACCTTTCTTAGATTGGAAAGCCCTACTCACAGTCACTGAAGCCCTGTTCGTTTCTATGTGGGCTACTGTTATGAACGCTACATGGGGCTGACCTTAAAAAAAACATCTGGAAACCACAGCCAGCATAGAATATGATAGTCTGGGCGGGGATGGGCATGTTTTGATAAACTCAGATGACACTGCTGCATTGATTACTAATTGGCTTCTGAATGCAATTCAAGGTATTAACTGCCATGACCATACATGGCTCTAGACGTTATCTGAAGGCGCACTCTCTCCTGTGTGCATCTCCCACCATATTAAATAGGGTCAATTCCCCATTTTTATAGGTTAGGGCCCTGCTGTCCAGTATTCTTGGTGAGCATCCCAACTCTTCGGACTGAAGATTCCTTGTGGCAAAGAAATGATAATTTACTGAAAAAAAGAAAAGAAATGAAAAACTGATGGTGAATGATGAGTTGAAAGAAATATCTCAGAAGAGGGCAAGATGTCCCAGCCTTGAACAAGGGCACTTTGCAGTGCAACATTTTGTTATATTTGTAAAAGGGGGGGGGGGGCAGGTTGGGAACATTGAAACAAGTGGAGTTTTTTGGAAAAATGAAACAATTCTGTTAGGTTTCATTTCTCATACAATTTATGTACATACATCATTTTTTCTTGTACTTTAGAACTGGAAGCTGCAAAAAAGCAAGCAGAGGTTGATAAGAAGGCTATAGATGAACTGGTGAGAGAAAGGGACATCCTGAACAAGGTATGTACATACATCTGATTCTGCAGTTCACCCAAGTCTTTATCTGATCTTTATCTTCTTTATCTGATTTTTAGCTGTTGTGCTGTCACACAAATATTAAGCACTCACATATACATACACAGAATAAAACTGCATATGTTGCATAAATTGCTATGATTTTGAAAGCATTTATTATAGTGTTTCATATAGATATGGAATTCATAGTGTCTATTTCACAGGGCACTGATATTTATTTGCTGAAATATACTTGAGGAATTGACACAGGATTAAAAATCACCATGATAGTGGTTTGAAATTATGACATTGTGAAAGATTCCAGGAATCTTTGGTTTTATAATTTTTTTTTATAATTAAGGGATAATATATTTTAACGTAGCATAAGATGTTATTTTGGTTGGCATAAGATGATATGTTGGTGCTTTTACCTGGTGTCTCAGGAACATGAAAATGATAACTTTCTTAGTGCAAACTATTTACTTTCATTTTTTTTCTGGCCTTGATCCAAGACAGGATATGTGTTCCACTTCACCCTTTCCCCTCCTTTTATACTTCCACCCCTCTTTACATTGGTTAATTTATGTTTTTATGAGTAGCAGAAGAAATCTCCCCCTCCCTTAATAATGAAGATCCATCTATCTAAATATGATTTTTATCTCTTATCCAAAGACATTCCCCTTTATTCCACAACCTTTATTTTTTGACACAGGTAAATAATATTCTCCTTCCAATAGAAAGGAATATATACCACCTTTTTTGGTCTATAAGATGCACTCCCCCCCTAAAAGTGGGTGAAAATGTCTGTGCATCTCATAGAGCGAATGTTGCTAAAGCCCCGTCCACCTTCTGGCCCCCACCCCACCCTTTGGCCTCTGCTTCCCACAATTTACCTGCAGCAAACAGCAAACAGCCTGGTCAGCTTCAGCACAGCCTGATTTAGCATGAGCAGCTGATTGGCGGTTGGATCGGCCTCCCAGAATAATGCCAATCAGCTGATCCAGGCTGTGGGGATCACCGCTGCCTATCACCGCTGATCGCTGCTGCTGCCACTGTTTGGCAGTGATAGGTGGCAGCAATCCCCGCCACCTGGAATGGGCTGAAAACGGGATGCACGGAGACCAAAAATGGGACACATGGAGGCCGAAAATGGGGCCTGTGGAGGCAGCAATGGGTGGCAATGGCGGCGATGGGCGGCGGTGATTTCTGCAGCCTGGAACAGCTGATTGGTGGTATTCTGGGAGGCTGATCCAACTGCCAATCAGCTGCTTGTGCTAAATCAGGCTGTGCTGAAGCTCACTAGGCTGTTTGCTGCAAGGAGGCAAATTGCTGGGAGACAGGAGCAGAAGCAGATTTTTTTTTCTTGTTTTCCTCCCAAAAGCTAGGTCCATCTTATGGTCTGGAGCATCTTATAGTGTGAAAAATACGGTATAGCTCAAGGTTCCACTGTGGAGACATTTGGTGATTTTACCTACATAACTGATGTAACCTATGTAACTGATTAAGTTATTTAGTTGAATAGAATAAAATAGAATAGAATTCTTCATTGGCCAAGTGTGATTGGACACAAGGAATTTTTCTTTGTGCATACACTCTCGGTGTACATAAAAGAAAAGATACCTTAGTCAAGAATCATAAGGTACAACATTTAATGGATATTGAAAGATCTGCAAGCAATCAACCATGATCAAAGAACGCTAAGGATTCCACATGGAATGATAATTTTTTTCTGTCTTATTTGGTTATCTCCTTCCACTTTTTTTTATAATTTTAAAGTTTGATTTCTACACATTTATCATGTTTACTGACTCTACAGTATATTCAGGCTGTTTCAGAGATACGTGTGTTTTGTAAGAATAGATCTCTGGTATGAGAACCAGTTTGCTATAGCAGTTAAAGCAGTTAAAGGCATTGGTCTAGAAATTATACAATGCTTAGTTTGATTCTTGAGTATCTGGCATTATTAGATTTCACTGCATGGTTTTTTTTTTTCTATAGAACTTACTGAAGGCTGCTAGTGTCACTCAAAAACAGATGAACCTTGTTAAGCTCCATGAACAGTCCAAGAAAAACCTAGAAGAAGAAATTCAGAATTATAAAGATGAAGCTCAGAAACAGAGGAAGATTATATTTCAGCTGGAGAAAGAGAGAGATCGTTACATTAATGAAGCTAGTGATCTCACACAGAAGGTAGGAGAACGTTTTTTTGAAAGATATACTTAATTCCGTGATTGTGAATATGGATTTTATTTCATTCATTTCAGTGGTCTTTAGAACAAAAGGCTTTTAATAAAATTCATCTATGTCGTTCGTATAACTTCTTACTTTGATATCTGTAGATCATAATCTGAAAAAAAAAATGTGTGTGTGGGGGGGAAACCACACCTAAACTAGCTTTTCTTAACTTGATGTTGTCCAAGTATGGTGAAACCACAGGGCTGTGCTGAATGGGAGTAAATTGAAATTAATAAAAGAAAATTATACTTTGTGTCTTGAGATGGAAAACTATTGGAAGACTAGACTGAATATTTGAGTATTTCTAAGGAACAGATATTATGAGAAGGATGTATGGGATTTTGTTAATTAACAGACGTGTAGGAATGGAAAATTAAAATAAGAGGTTCCAGAATTACTGGGAAGTATTATGAAGTCTATTCTCTTCAACACACAAGTATTTAACAGGGTAAACTAACTTTCTGCATTAATGGATTACAGTGCCACCAAAATTCCTATTAACAAAAACTTTGTTAGTCATCCTATTAATGCCAAGCATATTTTTGTAGTTCATTATGAAGCTGTTTTCTCCCCCTTTTTATGCCACTAAAAGCACAATTCATCCACCGAAAGGTACCCTAGTACCATTCAAAAATAGTGATATTCTAAACATTTCTTGCTTTCTGGATAGTGCTCCTCTATTCTGTTAGGACAAATAAGAGTAAGTTGGTCTCTGCTTGTGGAAAACATGGCCCTCCAACTCTTTCTTTATAGCTCCTAAACTCCTTCTTTATAGCTTTTGCCATTTCATTTCCAGCCACCATGAAATTAATTCATTAAAGGGCTAGCCATGCCCTTTCAAATATCAGCTGCAGGACACCCAGCCTGTTTCAAAACCTCTGCAATCGATCACTCAGCCGATTTTGCTTCATCCTCCGCCTTCTTTTTCTCTACTAACCAAGTATGGGTTGCTGATTACATTGTATATAATGATATTTCTGGCCAACTCCTTAAGAGCTTGTTGTGTGACAGAAGAGAAATTGAAAGGAAAATTGAAAATATTATTTTTTCTTTATGGGGAGGAATAGTTATGTGCTGATATTCTATTTCCTCCTCATTGCTCAGCTGAATAGCTTCCCTTTAGAACTACTTCTCTGATAGGTAAAGAGAATGGACTGAGGAGGAGGGGAACAACAGCCAAACAGTGGGATGAGAGAAGGGTAGAAAGGTGGCATATGATTTCATTGGTTGGTCAGTTTTGGATTAAAAAAAGATCTATAGGTATGTTCTCTTCAAAATATAGTGACACCAAGCTCACAATCATAACAATTATCCAGGCAATCACCCTCCAAATATATATGTATTGTATGATCAAAAGATATGTGATTTAAAGCAAGTATATCAATGGAAGTTTTTACTGAACCGTTTTTGCTGGAAAGAACCAGTATTCTATCATTTAATTTTATATTTCTCAAATTACATTTGCATTAGGCATACAGTTACACCTATTTAAATTAGCAGACTTAGTATTTAATGATTCTTGAACAAATTCAGCATGAAAAAGAGATTAAAAGGATATAATATCAAAGACTTTCTGAATCAGAGCATGTCCAATGAATACAAAAGCAATTTGTTGTATTTGTTTCACTTTGTTTTCTTTTTTTTTGGTACTTTTCCTATCAGCGCCCTAATTGCTGTCAAATATAGTTTGAAATATAGGATTCCCTAGAAGTTAGCAGAGAAACTAATATAGATCAGGTGTGGAGATAAGAGAAACACTATAGTGGATGATAACTTGTTCAGACTACATAACTACAGAATTAATGCAATTTTGTTAATAAGAGATTATTTGAGAGAGATAGTGACCACTTAAATATATACTTCCTTTTGAGGTAGCCAGAAAGAAATCATCTTCTCCTGCTGACTTTAGCTTCAAAGAAACCAGTCATTTAAATTCCCTTCGAGGGGGGATTATTTTAATACTGTGATTTGTGAATATTATATAATGTGAAAAATGATTTCCAAGAATTATTATGAAAGAAATAACTATGACTATGCTTATTTTTCCTTTTCAGACACAGTGGGTTGGTAATATGATGATAGCTGTTTTTAACCAAAATGAGAGTCTGTCCACTGCATAAGATTAGTCCTCAAAATATAGGATATTTAATATATAACTATTATAATGTATGGAACAGAAGATACAATTCCTTATTAGCTAGATGGGACCATGTGACAAACTTTTCAGATGTGAATAACAAGTATTACCTCAGAAGTGCTTATTATAATATACTTTCAGTTATTAACATACATTTAGATAGTACAAATTTAATTCTGGAATAGAAACAAATTGAGTTAGGGCCATGGCAAATTCATTTGAAAAGTAACTCATGTCAGATGCTATACTTATATAATCATATATTGGTTCAAAGTAATTGAGATGTTAATGAATTTTTGCTCAAATATGCAGCTTCTGCATACTTTACTTCTTGCTTAAACACATAGATAACCATACTTTGGTTAACTATGTGTTTTGGAAATTAAGTTTACCAACGAAATCAATTTGTTTGCTTGATAACAATAGTGTCTTTATTGTGACAATTTAAGAAATATTGGTTAATAAGTGACTTCTTGGTTTAATTCTAGTTTGCAGCTAAAGTTACTATTTTTGAAGGGAGAGCTATTTGTTTCTATCTTCCTTTATTTTGAAACAGTTCTATGTATCTTATGGAATAAAATATTATCTCACTGCAAATATAACTTGTAACAAAACCTTACCATGAAGGAAAAATCATTCTACTAAAGCAGTGAGAAAATGTCTTCCAACCTATCCAATATATCACATGCAGTGAAAATAGCTGCTGTTGTGACCAAAAAAGAAGAGTTGAATATTGTTAGGGAAATACATATTTTCATCAAGTCAGCAAGCAACTCTTGAGGCATTAGATTAAAATTCTGTAGTTCTGTGTTTATACAAAAATAGTGGCCAGGAGATTTTCCAGCTTTGTAATATTACAATCCCTTAAAGCAATAAAGTAGCTTATGTGTCACTATATTTTCTCCATGAAATAAAGATGCTTATTTTCCTTAAAAACCAACAGCAGGAACAACATCAGTAACAACAACAACAAAAAATACTGGCTAAATTTTGAAAATACAGATAGTTATGTTACAGGAAGAACTGCTTATTTTAAGTTTTCAGTCTTTTATTTTTTTAAAAAAATATTTTATTTTCTTTTTTTACAAATTAATGGATTTTAAGTTGGAAAATGATAAGGCAAGCATCCATAGTATTTGTTTCTATATTTAAATTGTAGATTCAGTGGCTTTGTTCTGTAAAAGAAATTTGTAAAAAGAATTCATCCTCAAGCCAAATCTTCCTTATTGGACACAAAAGTGTTAAGATATTGAATTTGAAATGTTGACACTGGGTTCAATTTCCTAAGGGTTTACTGGGAATGGGCCACTCATTCACAGTCCAAGCTACCCAATATTGCTGTATTGATAACATGATGGGAAGCCCTTACAAAAATCAATTTTATCTATCCATAGCATATTCTATATACAGGTGGTGTTAATTTTATGATTTCTGTAACAGGTCCTTCATCACATGGAAGATATCAAACTACGGGAAATGCAAATTTTTGACTACAAAAAGAAGATAGCAGAATCTGAAACAAAATTAAAACAGCAACAAAATCTCTATGAAGCTGTGAGATCAGACAGAAACCTCTATAGTAAAAACTTAATTGAAGCTCAGGTACCAAAAAGCACTTTCGTTGGCTTCTTCCTCTTAATTTTGTTGAGATAATATTCTTGAATGAAGTTCAATCTTATTGTGATATTTTCCACATTTTTGTTTTTCTAAATTATACTAAGCATACTAATTACCCTAGTGGTACTTATGAAAAGAATTTTCTGTCTAAATGCTGTCAGAGGACAACCTTTTGCATATGTATTTGATGACAAAAGGACACCGAGAGGCACGTTGAGTCAGATCTCATGTAGTCCCATGGGTACAGTAGTGTAGCTGAATGATATGTCTTCCAAAAGTGATCTGGAGATTTATAGTAGCAAATGAGAGGACTGTTTACCAAACATTTGACATAGGTGAGCATTAGCTGATTTATGTTTTAGAAACCATATTCTGTCAAATACCTGACATTAATTTGTTTGTTATTTTATGGAGTATTTTGGGTATTGACCCAAGGCTGCAATATCTCCAGTTTTCATTAGAATTGTTCAACTGGTATTAGTGATGACTAATGCATATTATCATGCTATCCAATTTTATGTCTTTACATAAAAAAATTTCTTGTTTTATGTTTTATATTCTTAGATATTACATATCTGATTTCTCTGAAACAAAGATTTCTTCACAAAGACACAGGTTTTCTATCCAAAAATAACCAAGAATTTAAGGAAATTTGTTTTCCAAAGCCTTGTATTTATTTCACTAAAAGTTAGCTCTCTTAATTGATCCTGGCAAATTTCTTACCATTCTATTCAAAAGTAAAACTACATCAATTTCTGATTTTCCTATATTACTTGGGGAGTTATTTTCTTACTCAGTAAGGAATGAAGGCCTTCCTGATAAGATGAAACTGATTACTGGTCTTACCTACCATTATATATTTTTGCTGAATGCAATGCTCTGAAAATGATCGATTTCTGAACTGAATTAGACATCATAGAAAAATAAAGATGAAATCTTAGGCAATTCAGCTAGCTGAAAATCATCTTCATCACTATCATCAAGCAAAAAAAGTACATTTTTTCCTCAGCTCCTGTATTTTTCTAGCAGTCATGCTTCTCTTGATTGATATTACAATAGAAGCCATGGAGGCAGTTATTTTTATGCAGATATTGCAAGGAGTAAGAAAATTATTTAGAAAGAAAGTCAGCAACTGCCAAATATAACATACAATCCCTATTTAAATTAGAAGCAAATTTCAATTTTTATATCTTTCCTACTTGTGTGGTACAATCGGTTGTCAGCATCCATTGGGGACAGGAGGAGTGGTGCTCATCTCTACTTTCTTGTGGTAATGAATTGGTCTGGTGCCAAAGCTGTTTGCCTTTGACCTTGATAGCTCTACCCTCATGACATACTTCCCGATTGCTATTGCAGGAACTTGCATCTGCCATATTTTCTTTAAATTAAAGTCATGGGTACTGTATGAAATTTCACAGATACAGATTTTTATAGATGATAGAGTTAAGAGTCTACTCATTGTAAAATACATATAGCATTGCAGAAGATTGGTTATCATTTGTCATTCTTACATAGTAGTTATTTTAAAAATATTTTATTTTTACTTAAAATGTCTTTTGAGTAATACTAATCTCATTTTACGAGGCTGAATAGTTGACTCGTTGCTATTCATTTTAAAGAGAAGTTTCTTTGTAAGTGATAACAAGTGTCAATGAAAGCTCTGGTGTTAATTTGCTTCAGCCTTAGTCTCTTTTTGAGCATTTATTTTTTTCAAAGTCTATGGGAAAGGAAAAATTTCAACCCGCAGTCTATGTTTAATTGGGGGGGAATGATAGATAATACTTACGTTTTTATCAGGAACTACACAAACTAAGTACACCAGGTGCTTTTATAAAACCTGTTCCTTCTTTTTTCTTATTGACATCTTTGTAAATAGGCAGAGATGTGACTAGTATTAGAAATTGTAACATTCAGGTCTACCTGTATTTATACAAAGGTTACCAGTAATGAGCATTGACTTTCTGCAATTAGGATGAAATCAATGAAATGAGAAAGAAGTTAAAGATTATGACACACCAGGTTGATCAGCTGAAAGAAGAGATTTCTGTCAAGGAGGCAGCCCTTGTGAAAGTGCATCTGGATCACCAACGGATAGAAAAAGAAAAAGAAGCCTTAAAGGTAAGGTACTTTCAACAGAAGAAGTACACCTAAGCTCCTTAGAAATAAAGAATCATTTTAGATGATGTGGCCTCCTTGTGAGTATGTTTCTTGGATCACCTGCCCTACTGCCACTCTGTACCTGCACATGGTATGTTACCGTGTATCTTAGGATCTTCTCCTTTTGGAAAGATAAAATTGCATTCATATTATAAGAATTATGAGAGAGGGAAAATATGAATGGAGATTAGGAAATGGAAAGGAGCATAATGATTTGTTATTTTTTTTCTTTCTGAACTTTTTTTTCAGTACACTGCCTTCTTAGTAAGGGCTTTTCAGGACTTCAATTTCTGATCTTTAATGCTAGATACAAATTCTGACCCTCTGTAATCTAAATTCATTTGGCTAATTGAACCATTTCTACCAGTGTAATCCCAGTTCCTAAATTTACCAGCAAGTTAAGGGAATTCCCCATCAAGAAAAATGGCTAGTTACAAGATTGGTGAAACAATTTATTGCAGTTGTACTCAAAGAAAAGAATGAACGAGAACATCGACATAAAGCTATTATAGAAAGTGAGCCAATTGATCTTATTTCCTAAACAGCAACTTGTTATATTTTTATCAGTTGATTTGCCTATGATCAGTTCAATTACTAATTACTATCTTGCTGTCATTTAGTGTCAGTTCTGCTGGTAATTTATGCACAATTCTTTATAAAGCAACAATATTTACATACATTTTTGTATCTAATGCTTTCAAGATAGTTTGAGGAAATCATGATTTAATTGTTATCCAATGAGATTAATCTGAGAATAAAATAGTTTGAATAATGACAGGCTGATCTCGGAGCATATTTAGTAGAAAAGAAGATAAAGGAAATAAGAATGCTGATAGAAGAAAAGGCAAAACCAGGAAATAAAAAAAAGTTCAAATTGTGGAGTTTGGAAAATTGAATATGTGGATTCACTTGACTTTGAGGTGATTTATGTTTAGTTTTGATAATTATTTACATTTGTCCTTTGAAAAACTATACGGCACTACTAGTTTTATCGTATTAACACAATTAATATATTAGAAATAAAATATATTTTAATTACTAATTCCATGTGAAGGAATCTTTATGAAAGGAATTTCTGTTGCTCAGAAAGAAATTGGCGATTGAAAAGCAGTGGAAAACTACACATTTGAATTAGAAAGCGGGAGACCATAAATTCAATCCCGCCTTAGCCATGAAACCAGCTAGGTGATTTTGGGCCAGTCACTCTCTCTCAGATGTACCCATCTCACAGGGTTGTTCTTGTGGAGGAGGAGCAAGGTGTGTAGGATATTGAGTTATTTATAAAAATAACAAATAAATAAAAAGGAAGAAAAGGAAAAGTAGAAAATGATTTCTTTTAGTGAAAACCACAGAATTTAGCATAGCCTGACTGCATGATTCTAATCCATAAATTCAGTCCAATTTTCTCCTTTAATGATTAAGAAACAATTTTGAGCACACAACATTTATTTTCAATAAAAAGGGAAAAATCTCTGTTTTGCCATTTTTTGTGGTTTACTCTCTTTTTGCTCATTAACTGTTATGGGGTTTTTCTGTCATCAGCACCTTTACTGTTATAACAGGATATCAATAAATCTTTTTAAAAAGGTAAAGAATGTGGATTCTCTATCTGCCTGAGAATTTTTATATCAATGATGGAGAAGGCATTCAGAGCTTCAGATTACACAAAACCTGTTTTAACTAGACGGCAAGGCTGCATTATCATTATGGAGTCATCTGCCAACAATTTGACAGCAGCTTGATTGCTCTTCTCTTTTATTGCTTTATCAGTAATAAAAATGTCTGTGGTCTGCTGTCATTTAGTGACTGGCTTGAAGGTATATACTTTGATATGAATGGAATTCCTTCTGAATACCTAAAACATTGCATTGTCAAATTAGTATGTTTAGGTCTGCATTGATCGTAGGGTTCTTGGAAGTTTAAGAATAACTGTTTACTGTGGCAAAATTTTATTGATAAGGGTTTTAAGATTTTAATTTTTTACACAGTCAACTTAAAATTTTTGAAAGACATCAGGATATTTTTTTTATCCTAAGCTTTGCATGTTACGTTTTTGGAAGCTTTATGGCTGTATCTTCCCTTTCATAAATATAGGAAGAATACCTCTTTGTTTCTAATAGCAGATGACATGCTTTCAAATAAGAAAATGATAATATTACCTTTCAACATTCACTAAGGGAAGATTTGCTGAATATAAGAAACAAGCCTATATTTCTTATTCCTTTATATTTCTAAATGCAGCTAGTCCTCGACTCATGACCAAATTTGGGACCAGAATTTGCATTACTAAGCAAGGCGGTTGTTAAGTAAATCATCCAATTTGATGATTTTTTGCCACTGTTAAGTAAATCAATGTGGTTGTTAAGTGAATCACATGGTCGTTAAATGAACCCATCTTCCCCTATTGACTTTGCTTGTTGGAAGCCAGCTGTAGTCACAAAAGGCTGGGATCCCACAACTATTCTAAATGCATGCCTCTTGTCAAGTGCCTGAATTTTGACTACATGACGGGGGATGCTACAGCGGTTGTCTTTTATTTATTTTTTAATTCAAAAAGTTAAAATACAAATTCCAATTGTAAATATTGGAACCGACTATAAGTCACTTTTTTCAGTGCTGCTGTAACTTTGAACTGTTGCTAAAGAAATGGTTATAAGCTGAGGAGTATTCAATAAGAATAAGTTAAAAGCCGAAGAATATTCAATAAGAATTTCGATATTTGGCTTCATAAAGAAAATAAAAACATAATCTCTGCTTTCTAAATAAAATATTCTTGTTCTTATTTATTGTTTAAAAATGTCTACTAACTGGGCAGTTATGAAACCATCGTTAAAATAATTGTTTCCCATTTACTTTTATTATTTTTCTCCCTTTTTAGATTAAATATGACATTTTTAGAGGATGTCAGTACAGAGCCTTTTGATTTGCTAGGGATCTGAGAGTAATGAAGGGGATAGGACAACATTGGCATGCTAGTGCAGGACCTCTCTGGAAATATTAGATTGAGCACAAATTGAAGCTTACTTAAACCCAGGTTTAAGTAATATTTTGCTGGAGACAGCAAAAATATTGCTGTAACTTCATATACACATAACAACATGGTGTTACTTTTCCATACTGTATGGTGTTTCTTTCATCAATATGTTTTAGAAGAGAGCTAAAATAGTTGGTGGGTTGCTGTACACAATTTGCATCATTCTTTGAGAATAAACTCAGTGAAATTTACCTTAACACAGACTCAAGTGCTGGGGCAGGTGACAGATGTAATCTCAGAAACTGATTATATTTTGGATTACATTCTTTCCTTGTAAATATCAAACTGTAAATTGGAGTCTGGTCTAAGATAGGATATAAATTGAATTAATCTTCACATAATTGTCACATGGATGTGGCATAATGACTGGAGAAATGTGTGCTACGTTTAATACCAACTTTGTCCCCTCTACATTGTTAAATATTTTAAAATGAGACTAGCTCCCTGGTTAAGGGAGGTGAGCTCTGCCTCCTTCTCCTTGTCTACAAACAGTAGTTATAAGACCTCATCCTTCATCTGTATACTGCATACCTTTAGTTGCTATAGTCCAACTATAGAACAATAAACTGTTCATAATGGAAGCTCTACATGCAACTCATTGAAGCAGATGTAGTTAAATTGCAGTGCTCAAGTATATTATGATACTTTTATGTAGTCCTGTCATCCTTTTGAATATATTATTTAGAGATCAAATCTTTTATGTTCATAATTAGCTTTCTGTATGATTTATTGTTAATTTAAAATAAATGTTAAATGGTTATAATTGTACAAATAACACCAGTCACTATTTTATTATATTTTCATTGGCAACAATTCTGGCCAGGTTTGAATTGTAAAGGTATTGGTGGATTATTTCTGTTTACAATAAATCGTTGAGTCTCTATGATTACCTTTTTCTTTGCATTTATTACATATTGACCTTAAATCACATATGTTTCTTTTCAGTATGATATGCGGTGCAACATTTGTTCATTCTACATTTTTGTAGTGAATCTCATTTGTTCTTGAGAATCAGCTAATTGAATCAAATAAAGCAGGAGAAGTCAAATAAGCGTATGAGATTGTGTCTTTAACAGTCTTAAATTTCCAGATTTATGAAGTGGAAAGATGTTATAAACACAATTTATTTTCCTCTTTCTTTTGTTTCTGTCAGGGTGAACTGCTTAAAATGAGACAACAGGCTCTGGAGACAAAGCATTTTATTGAAAAACAAGAGGAAGAAGAAAGAAAGCTCTTGAAAATTATTTCTGAAGCTGATGCAGAAAGATTAAGACAAAAGAAAGAATTAGATCAAGTAGGTTACAACAACAACATTTTTAAAATGTAACTTAGGTGGAGAGTATTGCACTAACCCACTGAATGAAATCTATGGGAAGTAGAAATAACATACTAAGTCCAATTGAAAGTCTAGCCCTCTGAACAAACAACAATTGGCAATACATTCCCAATAGTGTATTGATGATATGTAATATTTTGAAGCTGTATGCTTTTGCCAGTGAAGAAGTTTCATTATGAATAGTAAAATTATGTCTTGTCGGTATTATTTGCAGGTTATTAGCGAAAGGGACATTCTGGGGAGCCAATTAGTTCGTCGTAATGATGAATTGGCTCTTCTGTATGAGAAGATAAAAATTCAGCAATCAATTCTCAACAAGGGAGAAATGCAGTATCGACAAAGACTAGAAGACATCCGATTACTTAAGTTGGAGATAAAAAAACTTCGGCGGGAAAAGGCGATACTTGGCAAGAGTGTGGCTAATGTGGAAGAACTAAGGTAGAAACTGTGTGTGTACTTACCTGGCATAATGCCAGGGATTGTTTCTTTTCACATATCACAAAGATTTGTATTGTCAGCTACAGTATGTTAGAAAAGGATTTGCTTTGGGTGACTTCATATAATATAGATTTAAATTAAAACAAATCAGTCAGTAGTGTACAGAGCATGGAAGATGAATTTGGTGGAGATACGAAGAACCTGTTGCTTAAGCAAAGGGCTTAAATATTTTTTAAGGCCAGAACAGCAAGATAACATTTGGAAGCAGCTTAGACAGACACCTTTCTAATTCACTGAAGTATAAGAAATATGAGGAGGTACAGTAAATCAGAGTTGCAAGATTCTGTAATTATAGCTGATTCAATAAAAATAGTTTTAATCTTCTGCTAGAGTTATTTTCATGGTCTGGTCTACCTAGCAGGGTTGACAACTAGTCATGAAAAAGCAATAATGATTTAACATAAAATTTCTGATAGCAAACTACACTCATTTCAAATATAACCTTTTGTTTATACGTCTGGCAAATAAACTTGATAAACAGCAACAGGAAAGTATTACAATTCAGTGAATTACTTAGATCTGGGGTCCTTAACTCCCAGGCCGTGGCCCATTTTCAGGCCTTGAACCATTCAGAATTGGGCTGTGGAAGTGGCGGGCCAGTGCATGTGTATCTCCAATTGCACTCACAAAAGCCAGGGTTAGGGGGAGAATAGCAAGTAAAGTGGTCTCTGGAAGATAATTGGTAGTAACAAAGCCACTGCAGAAAGTAGAAAGTGGGGTTAGGGTACATTGGGAAAGAAAATTTGAGATCTACTCTATGAGCATAGCTATTTTACTACAAAATCCTAAATAAAATCTGCAGATTTCAACAGGGTTTTTTTTTCCATTTTGTATTTCGTTTGTTTTTGAAATCAGAGTGCCAGTATCCTATTGCTTAATTTAGAAAACAAAAATAAGACCCTGTCTTATATTTTTTTGAACCCTGAAATAAGCGCTTGGCTTTATTGCCATGTGCTCAAAAGCCCGATTGGGTTTATTATCAGGGGATGTCCTATTTTTGGGGAAACAGGGTATAACAGAATTACAGAATTACAGAGTTGGCTTTCTGACATATTTTTACTAATCCTGATATGTAGAAGTTTCAATTATTGAAATAAAATAATTTTACCAATTATTATAAATGAGTTTTATTATACTATTTTCAGATTCTCTACTTTTCTCTTGAGAGAAGATGTGGTGAATTTTATTTATATAATGACATTTACTATAATATTTGGCAAGAAGCAAATAGGGAAGCTGAAAATAGAATAATAAAACTCATATACCGTAAACTCATTTATAATAATTGGTAAAATTATTTTATTTCAGTAATTGAAACTTCTACAAAATATATCAGACACATCAGGATCAGTAAAAATATGTCAGAAAGTATGAGAGTTAATGATGATTGTACAAATATCTTTTAACATAGGAGATAGCTAAACAATTTTTAAAATATGAACTCATTAACAGAGTTCATGATACTTACATTGAATCTGTTTTGAAGGCAGGAAGTTTATCATATGCAGAAGGAGTTATTGAAGGAACGGACGCGCTGTAGAGCCTTGGAAGAAGAGCTGGAAAATCCAATGAATGTTCACAGATGGAGAAAATTAGAGGTATAATTAAATCTGAAATTCCCTTGAATTGATAATTGGTTAAAGAATAGAAAAGGAGAAAATAAGACATTTTAAAAATGGATCTTCCAACAGTCTGTTCTGAGTCTGGCTATGTTTCTGTTCAAGCTCTAAATATATGCCTGGAATGCTCTACCCAACTCCGTTGTTACCTCCTCAAACCCTTACAGCTTCAACCTCAAACTGTCTACCTTGGACCTCACCCCATTCCTAAGAGGTCCATAAAGGGGGCGTGCATAAGCGCACCAGTGTGCCTACCATCCCTGTCCTACTGTCCCCATTTATTTGTATTCATTTCCTTTGTTCATGTCTATGTTCATATTTATATCTGCTATCTTGTACATGTTTGACAAACTAATAAAATAAAATAAATAAAATTTCCATATGAAGACTTCACAATCGCCTTTTGTGGAAGCAATTTAGACCTGATAGTCCAAGTTAGTAACCTAAGAAGTAGAAATTTCATGTGAACTGTCACCAACTACCTATACAAACTTATCTTTTCTGCCCAATCTTTCTTATGACAAGTCATTTATGATTTAACACAATTAAAGTTTCATTATTTATTCTTTAACACGTTTTATTATATTGGTGTGGAAAGTATGTACACCAATACTATTATACAGGAAGTCTTAGAAGTTGCAACTAACCAGGGAAAATATTCCTCTTGTATAGGCCAGTGACCCAAGTACTTATGAGTTGATACAGAAGATACATGCACTTCAGAAACGACTTATCAGCAAGACCGAAGAAGTTGTTGAAAAAGAATTACTTCTCCAGGTACATTTGACATTGAATGCATCCAATATGCCCTTTGGTATTGTTTGTGATTCTATTCCAGATTATAGAAGGCAATTTTCTTCAGCAAATGTACTAATGTTTTGTATATGTTTGTTTTATATATTAACTGTATCCACATACTATAACTAATAGCCTTTCAGTAATTTTATTGAGGATTATATTAAACAAGTAAAACTAATATAATAATGTGTTCATCTCCAGGAAGTGCAGTCAACATCAATAACTTATCACAGTCTCTTAAAAGTCAACCAAATATTTCTTCATTTCAAGCCTCACCCAATTTTCTATAAGTTTATCTCTAAATCTTCAGCGTATCTTAATAATAATCAAAAGTCCAGCAAGGGTTATAAAAATAAACCACTTAGTATATTATATCTCCATTTTCATTTACAAAATTTTCCCTAATCCCTTTTTCAAATAGTAAAAGTTCATGCCTCTGTAAACCGCTTAGAGAGTGCTATTTAAGTCTAAGTTAAGTACTATTCTCAAACAAACAAACAAACAAAAGCAGTCAGTAGAGTATCAAAAGAGTTAAGTGGATTGTTGATTTTACCTTGGTATGATCTGTTTCTTGCTGCTTTGATCATCATCATGTTGTAGATTGGGAGATTTACTTTGGTGTTTTGAATAGTTTTGTTGCTAGTTTATTCAGGCTTTCTGAGTAAGAGATGAAAATTTAACATTTCTTGCTATATCTCTATGATTACTCATTATTACAGCTCTTTAGTGCATCTTTTTACTTTAATCAATAAAATGAAATTTGTTTCTTTCACCAGGAAGCCAGTATTGATGGAATATAGTTTTGTCTCATATATCCCTTCTCAAATTCAAAAACTATCTGAATATATGTGTTAACAGACTATATTGTTGGTGAAACATTTCAGTGACTGCTGAACTAGATTTTTTTGTTTGTTTCATTAGAGAAGGATTTAGGATGGTAAGGGAGAGTAATCCAAGGATTTTTTTTTCTGTAATTACAACCAGTAAATGAACCTGAATGCATTTAAATGCATTATAGAACTATATACGAACAGAGAGGCATTTGCAATGTACGTTAAATAGTGCAAAACTATTAAAACCATGGATCACTTCCAATGATTAAAAAGAGGTTTGATTTTAGGAACAAGAAAACCGGAGATCTCTGCCCTATACAGGCATTCTAAAAATCACATTCTGATTTTCAGAAATATGTAACAGAATAGCAAATGCAGATAGGCCCTGCAAAAAAACATTTTAAAGTTATATAGGGGAACTTATTAAGATTCAAAAAAAAATAATTAAGAATTCTCTCAGGATTTCAAACTTGAGTACATATAGAATGCTGAGAAATTGTCACTCCAATTCAAATTTTCCATTTGTCTTCTTTATACTTGGTGAATCTTTCAGTTTTTGGACTTTAATAGGACTGTCTTATATATATATCCTAACAAGCCCATTGAGTTTAATGGCATCCCAATGAATGAGTGGGGTAACATTAAACTGCCATTATTTTATATGTATATATATATATATATATATATATATATATATATATATATACATACATACATACATACATACATACATACATACATATATATATATACTAGAAAGCCCCACTGAACTCACTGAGATTTAATTTTGAGACATTCATAGTAATGCACTATAGGAAACAACATGAACATTATTAATGCATCCATAGATATTATTCATTAAATGCAATTAATGAATACTAAACAAGATTATTGTAAAAAAGATTTTCTTTGATTATGTTTTTGAATCAGCTTTTGATTCCTGTCAATTGCCTAGACTAGTCCCTGCAGTTTTCTTGGCAAGGTTTTTCAGAAGTGATTTTCCATTTCCTCCTTCCTAGGGCTGAGAGAGAGTGACTGGCAGATCACCTAACTGGCTTCATGTCTAAAGTAGGACTAGAACTTATTGTTTGCCAGTTTCTGGTTTGATGCCTTAACCATTACACCCAACTGGCTCTTAAACAAGATCTGCTACTGGTAGTCCCCTATTTATATATATACTGAGAACGTGTTTGTAAGTCTATTTCGTTTGCAAGTTCAACAAGCAAGCAAGATTTTGCTGTGAGGCTGTCAGTATGTTGCGCCTGTTTGCAACTCCAGCCTAAAGGATCCCAGGGTCAAGAGGGTTCACGAGTGGTTTCTTTTAAAGCATGTGAGGTGCAAGGGAGGCTGGCCCTTTCCTGCCTTCTCCCAACTTCTGGATGTGGAAAGGTTTGTTCATATTGGCAAAAGTTTGCAATATTTGAAAGTTTGTTAATAGAATAATGTCTATATTTGCTTTTCAAAACCAACATCTGCATCTTCTCCGTTGTGGGACAGGCAATTTCCCTAAATGATGCTGATATTTGGAAGGAGTTTTTGATATAATTAAAAATAAACTAACTCTCTCTGATCTGCAGAGTAATTACAGTAAAACAACAGAATAATAAAACACCCAACAGAGTAATTAAAGCATCCTGATTCTGGTAATTCTTAACATTCAAACTGGGATTTGTGATTTGCAGGTTCTGAAATATAGTCATTTTTTTCCTACAGTTATGAAACTAAAAATGTAACAAAAATCTTACAGTCTAGAGACTCATGATGCCATTACATTGCTTATGAGGTTTTCATGAATGACAATCTCCTCAAACATCAAATTGAAATTAAGGATACTTTACACTGATGTTAAACATTTGGAAATTCGATTACTGACTATTGTAGATGATATTGTTGAATCCATTAGGATTTTATCCCATAAATAATAAATAAAATATTCTTCTGACAATAGTTGCTGTTAAAATAGTACATAGGAACACATTGTACACAGGAATCCAGCCATTTCTGCCATATTGAAATATCTTTGAATATTAGTAGTTTGGGTTGGTAGGTATGTTGTTGGTTTGAGCTCCGAGGTTGGAGATAACACCACCAGCACTAATTTACATCACAGAGGTGGTACTTAAAACCAAGGACTATGACTCAGCAACTACAGCCAGCCAATCATACAACCTGAAATTAGACCAGGATTCAGAAAGGTTTTAAAGGCCAGTGCTCCCCCAGACAAGCACAATCCAAAGTGCACTGAAGATGTCTCCTTGAATGGGGATGAAACGTTTGCAAGCAAATCGCCAAGCTCAGAGCTCAACGAACAACATTTCTGCCATATTTTATGAATAATTTGATTAAAGCCCTTGTGCCTATAGATAGATAATATATTACTATTGATTCCAACTTGATTTTCTCTCTCAGGAATTGAACTGTGATTATAGGAAAAATATCCCTATTTGATAATTTCTGTTATTCCCTAAGATTTTCTGTTATGGGTAAAGGTGATATATGAAAATAAATGCTTCCCTATATACTTAAGTTGTAAATGCTATTGATTTGCTATAGGAAAATCTGCCATTCCCTCAAATATTTACATTTTAATACTTCTTTCATTGTGGCTGGGTCAGTTAAACTTATAAAACCAAGGGTACTTGGGTAAAAGTGAAATTATTTTACCAGTATGGCACTTTAATTTTTTCAGAATACTTTAAAACAGAGACTGTCAAACCAAGAATGACACATCGAGATTCTTCTAAGCTGAGTTCTTTATTGTTTCACACCTATAGACAAAATTTTGCCAGACTGTGCACTTTACTACCTGCATCTATATTCCTTGAACTATTAGGGAGGGGCTATTTTCACCCTTTTCCTCTCACACCTAACATCTGGACTGAGTTGCTTCTTACTCCTTTGGAATGTACCCCTCACTCCTGGGAATTCACCTCTTTATGATATTCCATCACTGCTATAACTTCATTAGAGTTTGTTCAAATATCTGTGGTAGCTTTCTGAGCACTGGGAAATTCAGTGAATAAAGAATAAATATAGATCTCATGCAGTACACTTTAGCACTTGGAGTATATGTTTAGATATAATGCTAAGTAGATTTTATATTCATAAGAAAAATTACAATAGTAGCTAATTGTCAGTCTATTTGTGCTGCATTCACACAACAATAAGATGTTGAAAGGACAATATTTAAATTAAATATAAATAATAAAATATAGCCTTAATCTTTATTCATTCCAGTCACCTCTGAATTTCTGGTTAGCATATTTCATACCTATATGCTATAGCTCTGTTTACTTTGAGTAATTGCTACGAGCATGGATCTCCTGGAAGAACTGTTTGTCCCTCAGGAAAATGCTTTTAGCACAGGACAAAAGGTTGAGGAAGAAATTTGTAGCTTGCTTCTTTAATGATTACTACGAAGAACAGAAGGACAGAAGAGCTACCTTTGTCTTTTATTTTCAGCAACTAAGCAATTAATATAGTTTAATTTAATAGGTTCAGGGAAAGTTGAAAAATAAATTAGAATCTGTCTGTTTCCTTCTGCATAATCCTGTGATAACTTATTCATCTTCCTTAATAGCAAACATATGTATTTATAAAGCTTACACACAAAAGAGACTAAAAAAGGGAACATTTTATACTTTGTATTTAATTGATTGCAGTGCATTAGAGTGCTATGGTGCATAATAAGGATTACTTAGTTTTAATTTATTTAGTTTGGTTTACGTGCACCTATCCTCTAGGGGCACGAAATACCATTCATATCACCAACTCCTCTGATTTTTCCCCCACAACAAGAAAGTTGGATAGATTGAGTTGAGGATTAGTGAGTATCCTAAAGTCAACAAATAAGCTTCCATGATTGAAAATAGACTGTAACTGAGTCTCCCTAATGGTAATCTAACACTTTTATTAGTAAACCACACTGTTTCTTTTGTGTGGAAAAAAAAACATTTACTCTGAACACTTTGAATTTTGGAAGTTGTAAATATTGATGGAAAATGCAACAGTTACAATAAAATAGTCTATAAGGTACTAAGGGTTCTAGGAAGCAATGGTATACTAGAAATATACATACAGGCACAGGGAGGTTTTCTTCTACTTTCTGTAACCACAGACTTCCTATATGTTTGATTTTACTCTAGTCTTTTCACTAAGTTTATTATGTTTATCTAAGTTACCCTTTACCTGGTAAAATATTCCTGATGATGATGTTCTGGAAAGCCTTGAACACCTGGCAATTTATCCAGCCCCTGGGTAAGATTGATGCAACTCCCCTATTTGTGATGTTCTCTTTGTTTTATTGTTGGATTGGCATTTTGTGATTAATTTACAATTTTTGTCATTTTTTTGATTGACTAATTCTCAAGAATCTAAGGTCCCTTCCTCCATTGATAAAACTGTCCATTTATTCCAATGACTTTACTCTTTTCCACATTTGCCATCCCATAACTGCTAGCTTTATTAAATAGGTGCTGCTCATGGGGAGGTGCGTGTTCCATGTAGGCTGGGTGCAAAGAAAGATAAAACATCAAGCATTAGAGTCAAAGTATAGTAAACTCTTGGCTAGGGTAAAATACCAACTCACAACAATTAATTTTGACAAGTTTATATACATTAGTACAATTCAATATTATACCATCAGCACACCTGGAGGGAAATTTTCTTAGAATCTCATATACGAATGATTTTGCTCTTGTAAAGATGGTAATATTGAAACACAAATTCATATTCTGTTATATTGTAATTTCTGTTGAGATATATGCAAAGGTACCTCCTACTATCTCTTCCAATTCCATTTCTGAGATGCATTGAAGAATTTTATATAACATTTCTACTAGCGGATAAGGACTCCAAGGTAACTCCTGGCATTGCAAAGTTTGCTTTTGAGCTCATAAAACTCACATATGGCTGAACAGCAAAATAATGTGAGCCCAAGTGTATGTTTTTATTTTGTACACTTTCTTTTTGATGCTCTATTTTGTAGCTCTATTTTGCAATATATTTTTTGGTAAGTTTTATTTATGCTGGCTGACCTGTAATGAAGAATTTGGTTTGATCGATGAGGATGGGTGAAAACAAGGATATATATGAAGACATGTTGATAACTATAGAGGATAAAGATGATTTGAATCTCTGTAGGGAAGAGGGCACTAAAACATGATGTCTATTTTCAGGTCTGGTGTTTTATTGGCGGTTCTTTATAGGCAGCCAAATTTTAGTTCTGAGTGCCAATGCGGGGCTTTTCTGCCATCTTCTGTCTACATTTTTTTTTATTTAAAACGTTTTTCAAAAGTACAAACAATTTCTTCCCCCCACCTGCCCCTCCCTCCCCCCTCCCTCCCCCCTCTCCCGCCCAATCCCCCCTCCCCCCTCCCCCTCCCCCCTCCCCGGACTTCCCAGAACAAATACAGGGTAAAGCATTTAACAATCATAAGCTAAATAAGCTAACATTTTATAGACTCCAAATTCTCACTAGATCTTTAACGCCACATAGTTCAGATAACTATAATCATAAACTAAAAACTAAATTAAGTATTTCATTCATAAGCTATTTGGAATTTTTTAGTCTGATATTTGTTTTGAATATAGTCAATCCACCTTCTCCACTCCAATACATATCTTTCATTTGAATGATCTTTCAGGTACACTGAAATTTTTGCCATTTCTGCCAAATTCCCTACTTTTAGCATCCATTCCTCAATAATAGGTAGCTCTTCCTTCTTCCAATACTGTGCCACCAAAAGTCTAGCTGCTCTTATTAAGTTTAGGGTCAGCTTGGTCTCTATAACCGTAAAGTCTGTAAATATGCCCAACAGAAAAAACTGTGGGGTAAATTTTATCTTTTTCTTTAAGATATTTTGAATGATCCACCAAATTTTTATCCAAAAAGCCTTAATTTTTTTACATGTCCACCATATATGATAATACGTAGCATCTTCACATTCACATCTCCAGCATTTGGGTTGTAAACTTGGATACATACAGGCTAGCTTTTTAGGATCTAAATGCCATCTATAAAACATTTTATAAAAATTCTCTTAAGTTTTGGGCCTGTGTGAATCTTATATTTCTAACCCATATTTTTTCCCACGTTTCCATCATTATTGGTTCTCCCATATTTTGTGCCCATTTTATCATACAATCCTTAACTAGCTCTGTTTCTGAATCTATTTCAACCAATGTGTTATACAACCTTTTAATATGCATTTGGCTTTGATCTTCTGTCTACATTTTGTTGTTCTTATGATACTTGTTTGATTAATATTTTACAGGCTAGGGGTAACTCTTTTTATCAACTTGTCAACTGTTGATATAGAAGAGGATGGCATTGTAGCAGAAAAGATACGTAAAGGGTATATATAATTTGCAAAAAATAGTGGCTGCTGAATGATGGCAAGTAAATATTACCTTACGAGAACTAAACACAGGAAATCTATTGTCCTATTATAATACATATAAACATATAAAAGCAGTTACAAGTTACATCTTGAGAGAGTTTTCGTTGTGCTTGTAGTTGATCTGTGATAGAGCCAGGATGGAGGTTTGCATCCATCCTTGTGCTCCTTGATGTCATAGCCACTTTTGATTCTGTCAACCACAGTATCTTTCTGAGCTGATTCCTGAGCTGGAGACTGGGGACACTTTTTCTGGAGCTGGTTTCAGTCAATGCTAATTGGGGAGGAGAGATCATTCTCATGACCTCTCCTTTGGGCAGTGCCCCAAAGATCTACTCATTGTCTCCTTGTATTTAACATTTACATGAAACTACTGGGTGAGGTGATCTGCCAGTTTGTAGTTCAGTATCATAAGCATGCTGTTCATACCCATTTATCTTTTGGATCCAGGCCAGCCAAGTGAGACTGTCAAGTTTCTGCCCCTGTACCAGGAGATAGTATAAGTTTAGGTCAGGAAGAATTGTTTCAGACTCAATCTTACCAAGACCAAGTAGGTGTGGGTGTTTTGGCTACTGAGATCTTCTTTGCTTTCTACAGATCTGGGGTATCTAACCTTGGATGGAATTGCAATTCCCATTCAAGAATGATGCAAAATTTTGGGGTCTCCTTAAATGTATAGCTCCTGCTCAATGAGCAAGGGCAACTATGGTCAGGGGTGCCTTTGCACAGCTGATACCTTTCCTAGATTTGGGGACCTTCAGGCAGTCACTCATGCCGTGATAATCTCATAGCTTTACTACTGCAATGAGACTACTGCAATGAGGCTGCCCTTGAAGACCACCAGAATCTTCAGCTAGTCCATACTTGGTATGCATATGTAATACCTCTTTTCATGAGCTGTACTGATATATGGGATTGACCTGGGGTGATGGGAAGAGATGTTGCCTAGGGAACAATCAGACAAGAGAGGGAAGAGCCCAAAGTTGCTGAATAGTCAGACTGTCCTAATTTATCAGACAGTTAAAAGTTACGGCAGGAGATTTGTACCTTCAGACTTACATTCTCTTAATGTAGCCTTATATTAGTGTAAAATGAGCTCATCAGGCCATTTTTTTAATCTGGTTTATCTGGAAGGGCTGACACCTGGTTGCCAGTTAGCTTCCAGATGTGATTCAAGATGCTGATTATTACTTATACGTAGCATAAAGTCTGTTAGTTGAGGGACCACTTTCCAGATGATTTGAAATGGCAGAGTTGGCACAATTAAATATATATATTATATCAGTACCCTGGAAGTGCATCTTCTTTGTAACAGCTCCTGTATTCTGGAATGAGGTTCTCCCTGAGATCTGGATGGTGCCCACTGGTGACCTGAAGAGTCTTGAAAACCTGGGCCTTCTCTCAAGCCTTTAGTAAAGTTGAGCGCAGGATGAATAAGCTTCCTTTGATTCTCTTTTCCATTCTATTCCAGTTATTACTGAATGGCATCACAGTATATTCAAAATATCTGGAGTGGGGTGGGTGGGTTTGCAATGCTATTCCTTATTTCTAGTCTTCATATCAATACAGAATCCAACTTGCCACATACTATGACTTTATAGTTTTATGGCATTATTGGGCATCCCAATAAATGTATGCTTCAAAACAAGCAATTGTAATTCTACTGAGGTTGTAGTAATAAAGAAATAAAATCTTAGTTCTGCAAACCTTATTGACAAATGTAATAGGAGATGCTGCCGGAGAGATTAAGCATCAAATGACTCCCTGCTGTAAATCTGTTTCCAATTCGGACGCTGATACAGGTACCCTGCTGTAATTGAAGCCCCTGGGATCTGATCAATGGCAGAGTTACATGGCTGATGTTTTAGATGTTTATTCCTACTTGAGGAAAAACACTTCATAGCATCCTTCCCTCAAATTACACCCTGCCCAGATCTCAACACAGAGATAAGGGCAATTGTGTTTAAATAGTTCTCTCTCTCCCTCTCTCTCCCTCTCTCTCTCTCACACATTCTCTCTCTCTCTTTCACTCGCATTCCACTCCAGTTTAAAAGCAGATCTTGACACAGGAAAGTAGCAATGCTTATTTTCTTTTTTGCTCATTTCTTTCCCTTGTCAAAATAAACTTTGCCACTAGAGAGCAGTAGGACTCCATGCATTTACTTGAATACTACTTATTCCTTGAGACAAATTTATGATAAGATAATGGGCACTGTGAACTCCATCCCTAAGGTTACAAAGAAAGATATGACTTTTGCTATATAGAAATTGGCTTTTTCCTTTTCATCCTTTACCTGGAAAGGCAAAAGGGAGGTTCTTTGGGTAATGGTTGCTTTTACTGGTTTCCATTTAAATGGAAGTAATGTTTTTCATGCTATATGATAGGAACAAATAAAATCTTAATCCAAGAGGTTACCTGAAACCCCAAGATCCAGCTTAGTTAAGACAGAAAATCTGGCTTTGGTTTTTACAGTCAATGTGTAAAGGAATAGTGTAAACCAAAGAAGCACTTTCATTGTCTCATACTAGCAGCCCCTTCTGAACCTCAGAGCATTTGCTTCCCTCCTGGAGTATATTTCCCTCATCTCTTCTGGGTCCTTGTAAAAATACTCTGCCATCCCACTATGTTTACATGGTGTCCTTCTTCAGAAAGGCATGGTCTGGTTCCTTTCAACTGCATGAGTTCTTCCTCTATCACTTTAATCAGTTTTGAATATTCTTTAATGCTTGTGCTATAAAATGCACTCCAGCAATGCTGAGTATATGTAGATTCAAACCAGCCATCTATTCAGCTGGATTAACTTTAGTACAGTAGATTGCTTCATCTTTGCCAATTCATTCAAAGTCTCTTTCCCAAGGCTCTCACGGTGCATCAGTGCCACCATGATTCAGGTTAAATGTGTGATAACCCAGAAATTACAGTGCATTATACTATTGAGCACTTTTGCTGACATGGCTCTTTATAGTCCCTAAACATAATTTCAGCTATAAATTCTAGAAAATCATTAAGTAAGGGCTTTGTTATAGCAGGAACTGTATAGCTCATTTAGCAGCTGCCACTGTCATCAGACTGATAATAAATCCCACCTGGGTTCTATCATCCACAAAATTCTCTACCTGGGGCTGAATTTATAAGGTACTTGAATCAGAAATACTGCAAATGTGCTGGCCTACCCCCCCCCCCTTTCAGGAGATGGTACTGGTGATTTTTGCCAACAAGGAAGTCACATAGATGCTGTATGAGGAATACCCTGCCTCAGATGGGTCAAAAGACCTACAAAGTTGTTGTTAACTGTAACACTTTATCCAACAGCATTTGGTGTTTTTTTTAGCAGCAGTGCTTCCATCTGCATAGTGGACATGGCTAGAGGTGAACATGTGCCAAAATCAGCAACTGAAAATCTCAGATGAAGAACATCATGTCTTGTGTCTGGAGGCTGTGGGGACTCGAAAGAGGAAAAACAGGCAACTCTGGCAAACTGAGTGACTTTAGGTTTTGGGGTCACCTGGATCTTGGGATTTACTTTATTTAGCTCTTGATAGGGTGGAGCTGCCCCAGACAACCCAGTGTGCAGTTTGAGAATTCTTCTGGATTCAAGTCCTGCTTGATAAAAAACGTAGTAATTGTCGAAGGCCTTTCCACAACTTCAGGTTATATGCCAATTGTGCTCATTCCAGGATTAGGATATCTTATTTTAGTCATCTCCTGCATGGACTACTAATGTGGATTGTCCCACTCCTCAATATTCTATTTTTAACAAAATATCTTCTATGATTTTATGTACTGTTCTGGGTTTCTATGTCCTACTAAAGTTTAACTGAATCCGCACATCCTGATAAGCCATCCTGATAAGCAATTTAAGAAATGGATTGTAGTTTACCAACCAGAATGGCTAACTTCATCCAACATGTTTACTATGTTCTACAAGCCCTAGAACATTTATTGGTAGAAATAGTTGGAAAATGTAGAATTTTGCTTAGTGGAACTTTCCTGCATAATTTTCTCTGACTTTGGGCAGAGAGGAAGAGAGGCAGGAAATCCCTGTAATCTCCCCCACCACCACATTGTTAATGTAAGCTGTTTTTCATTGTGCACCTACAGAATTGCAAAAATCTATACAATATTTATTTGTAAGCCTGCATTAAAAATGCATAGCTGCGTAGTTGCATGTGTATTTACCAGGTTAATAAAAATAAATCTAAAATGGAATATGCTACCCTACTTTTTTCAAAGTGCGTAGCTTTACAGTGGCTTGTGCTGACATTATAAAAACAAATGCATTAGAAATGACCACCCTTTGTTACACAAAAGCAACATTATGCACTAGAGCGAGACACTTGATCATATTACAGATATAGCAGATACGGTGCCTAATTCATTACTGTGTACTCATCAAGCAATAATTGAGTTTGGAAAGCATAACTACAGTGGTGTCTCAAAGCTCTGAGGCAACTTTGCTTATGTTTCTAATTTCTTGAATTTCCCAGTATCAAGGGTTTGGTTTTGTTTTTTTGCCACCAAGGGTGCATGGTTAGTACTAGAGGCACTTCATTTGCTTGTTTGGAACATGTGTTTATTTGTATACTATTATTAAACTACATTAATGAACAGTAACTAACAAAGTAAATTTGTAAGGATAGTTAGGAAAGTGTCCCAGTAAATTGAATTATATAGGTTTGTCTTTGTTCAAAAACAACTCTTTGAAAAAGCACTACACACTTTGAAAGAGCAATTTCCCTTTTAAAATTTGATCTTATCCCTAACTGGCTAAAAGTCTGGCTTATTTAACTATAAGTTCAGATTAACACAGATGAAATCATAAAACCTTATAGATGCCTGTCATTTAAAAGACAAGAGCTGTGGTGTCGCAGTGGTTAGAATGCAGTACTGCAGGCTACTTCTGCTGCCTGCAATTGGCAGTTCGATTTTTCACTGGCTCAAGGTTGATTCAGCCTTCCATCCTTTCAAGTTCAGTAAAATGAGGTTGGGGGCAATATGTCGACTTTGTAAACTGCTTAGAGAGGGCTGTAAAGCACTGTGAAGCAGTATATAAGTCTAAGTGCTATTGCTATCATAATGAAACTGGATACAGAAAAGGTTTAGCTAAAAGGAAATGCAAAAAGTAGTCTTCATTAAGAAATAAATCCTTGTAATCCTTGATATACTAAAAAGTCATATATAGATCCAATAGTACAGGAATCCCTAATCCCCGGGCCGTGGCCTACTACCGGGCCTGGAGCCATTCAGAGCAAGGCTGTGGAAGTGGTGGGCGAGCGTGTGCGCATCCCCGCTTGCATGAGCAATAGGCAAGTGCATGCGCTCCATTTGCGTGAACAGTATAGATGTGTACCCACTGCTCACATAGATGGAGTTGAGCCCATGCGCAATTGCCCGCCACTCATGCAGAACCATCCCCTCTTCCTCCCCATTTCGGTCCACAAAACCAGAAAAGTTGGGAAACTCTGCAATAGTATTTTTCTCTTTTAAAAATGTACACGAAATCCTGTGGTAATAAATTGTTTAGGCATAAGAGAGCTCATGTAAAATTAAAATAAATATTACTGAGAAGATTTCAGTATGACAGTGTAAATACCAAATTTATGGGTGGTAATTTCACTCATAAGTTAGCATTTTATCTTCATGACTAAATTTTAATCTCAAACCCAAATGTTTATTGTGCTTATTCCTTCAGTTAGATTATACAATAGAAATATATATCCTTTAGTGTTGGCTAAAATTCAAATTTTTGTAGAAATCATATTTTTAATCAATGTGGAATTATTATAATTTATATGCTTACAGGAAGTCCTAAATTTAAGAGCATTTGTTTAGTAATTTTTGAATTATGATAATGATAAATGAAGAGACTTACAACTGGCCTTTGTTGCAGGACCCATGCAATTACTTGATCGTAGTCTGGGAGTTTGGCAGTTTCACTTACAACCAGTTTGCCAAATGCCCTTGCAATCATGTGGTTGCCATTTGAAATCTTCCTTGCCAGCTTCTCCAGAAAGTCAGTAGCCAAATGTGCACCTCTGTGCACCCACCTTGACTTGGTGCTTCTTGTGCATCTGTGCACCCTTACACACTCTTCCTGACCTGTACCAGAACCCAGCACATCCTTCCCAACTCGTAGAGCGCTTCTTGCACACCTCTACACATCCCTGAGCATCCTTCCTGACCTGTGCCACACCCCCATGCATCCTTCCTGATCTGTGCCGCATCCCGTGCACACTCCCCAAACTGCACACTTCTCATCAACCCTCTAAACTCCCTCCCAAGTCTTTCCCTCACCGTCTCCCATCCCCACTTACCTGCTTGCTGGCCTGGGATTTCCAACTTCCCAATAGCTTCCCCACAGATTTCAATTGTGGGAAGCTGACAGGAAGTTGGGTCATCTTCCATGGGACCATGGGATTCAGTTAACAATGGGACTGCAGGGATTGTTGTCATTAATTGATGGCATGCTTTATAACTGCATTACTTAGCAATGTAAATCTCAGTCCCAATTATCATAAGTCAAAGACTACTTGTATTGTGTCTTTAATGTTCAGTATTAACCAGATACTGTCTCTGAATATTGACTATTGTGTAAATGTCTGAAATTCTCACAATAAAGTATAGATAGATAGATAGATAGTTCCTAGTTGAAACTTTATTGAAAGAAGTGATAAATACCATGTGACTCAACAGATAACTTTTTTCTATTTTAGTATTAATGGTATTGAGGTTAGGAAACATATGGAAAGAAATTGTGTATAGATACTTTATTAATCAAAGATAATAGCTAATAAACACATTAGTTAACATATTAATTTTAAATGCCCTGTTTTCTATGAGAGCTGTGTAGTAATTGTACAAATAATAAAAGGCTACAACAACTCTAATTCTTGAACAGTTTTCCTAATGCACTGATATAAAAAAATAGAGATTTACAGTATTTCTTTTAGGAAGAAATAAAGGTAAGTTATTCAAGAAAAAGAGTTTGACTGAATGAGCCACAGTAACATCTTACCCATTTCCTAGTTTCAAAAGAAGAAAATATATGTAGTTCAGGTTGAATTGTAGATTCTCTTTAATTAATCAAGTAGGTAACATTATCTGGGACAGCACTGATGATGCTATCTAGCTGAGTAGTGAAATGTCTGTAAGCTAACAACCAAACTCATGGAACACCAAGGGCTCCACCATTTCCTAATCATTCAAGTTACCTATTCTCAAGATTTAAACAGAACCATAGTACAGAAAGGTGACTGTGAAAATTGACAGAACAGAATAAAAATGAGCAAGGAATATTCATTTGTTAAAGGCTACTATTTACAGAAAGACTCACAGTATTTTGATTAATCCTATACATAAACTAAATATTGTACGATGGGTTTCTTCCAGTCCCGCAGCATAAAAACAGCTTGTATTGTATCCTGCTTGCTTGCTGTGAATGTTCCTTTATAAAATAGAATTGGTGAATATGACAAGGATATTTTTCATATCATGTGCCAGTTAAGACCCTCATTTAACTGACCTGCTGAATTCATGAAGACCAAAACTGGAGATTGGAGGAGAAATCAATGAAATTTTTGAGCATGTTATCTCCATTTCCATCTTTGCATATTTAGCACAAAGATGTAAAGAAAGATTCCAAGTACATTTGAAAATGAACATAATTAGAAGCCCCAGAGTCTTTTGGTATGTTCCTGAATTTTTAAAGATTTGAAGTGGAGCTGGCATACGCAAAGACTTTTGGACCAGGATTTTGCATGAGCCTTTTCTCTTTTGGCATATTTAGTAAAATGCTTGGAAAGAGCTGTATTTTTTTAGTGTATTATTTTAATAACAGGCTTGGAAATATTGCATAAAGTATCTCCAGATTTCACTTACAATAGGAACATAGACTGAAAGGTTCAAGATGACCTAACTTTATTGCTTGTTCATTATACATGTAAGGAACTATAGCCAGTTCAGCTCAAAGAAAGTTTAACATTTAAAGTTTAAAAGAAAGATTACTAATTGTGATAGACAAGTCTTGTTAACAATTTCAGGAAGACATAAATGGATAACATCATCTACCACTTCAGTCTTCCCTGTAAATATCCCCACAAAACGATTTAGAGCTTTGATTCTATTATTAACGCTAGTTGTTCTGCCTCAGCCAGTATAATGGGCAACATTACAGCTGCATTGTGTTTTCCCAGCAAACCTAATTAACCACTTGGTTTAGAATGATTTTTCCTCAGAAAGTGGCAAGTCATTATAAGACAGCAACAAGTTCAGAACTGTTTTCTGCACTATTGCATGGAATGGCTTTTATTTATTTGCTTGTTTTCTTCCCAAGCCATTCTTTCAACTAAAACAAGACAAGGGGAGCATTAAAATCTGTTTGGAAAGATGGGAAAACGCATAAGGATTCCAGTCCTTAAGCATTTATTATCCTAACAAATAGGTAAAGATTTGGCAAATACAAAGGAAAATACAGAATAGATCTGCATGTCAGAGTTTTAATAAATGATGGCCCATTGGCCCAAATATAGATATATATGCATATGTACGTATGAGTTATATTGGTCTCTTATATGATTCTATTTTGGGGTATGTAAATAATGGTAAAACAAACAAATTTGTCTGCTGCCTAATAGAAGTTATCATGAAACCCATGAGCAGCTGTCTCTCTCTCTCTCTCTCTCTCTCTCTCTCTCTCTCTCTCTCTCTGTGTGTGTGTGTGTGTGTGTGTGTGTGATGAATAAGGTAAAATTGTTGCTCTCGATTGTAATAATGTTGCAATAATCTTGTTGTAATAATACGATGCTATGTGAGGGACTATGGTTTGTAAAACAAAACAAAACAACCCCCCCAAAAAAACAAACAGAAAAACCTCTAAACTGTCTATTCACTATCACTATAATGCATACTGTATAAAAACATCTGAAGGTGTAATGAAATCATAGTAGTAGTTTTGCAATCAGATGTTTCCCCCAATATTTCTGATTATGGCTGGATGCTACCATATCTGTTGTAGTAGAATAGAAACAGATAAATCCTAACCGATGTAGATAATCTCTAGAAATGTTATCTTAAAATGCAGCCAAGTTTGACCCAGGCTGTTTTAATTCATGATCTTCTTACATCCAAAATGAGCATGGAGTGAAATTATAAGAATTGTCTCTTGTAAAATGTCTGGCTATTGAAGTTTTTTTTAAAAAAAACAACTAGGTACCTTGAAACAGAATGACTTGCATAAGCTCAGGGACTGAGAGAAAGAGTTAGGATTTAATGCCAGTGGAATGAAAAAAACAGATACAATATGTAGCATTAAGAAAGAGAAACTCATTTTTGCTCTGGTTTGAAATAAACCAGTGAAAGCATGAAAAAACTGAATCAATTCTCAAATTTAGTTAACATGATCAGACCCAATAGGTCTGAGACAATTTTTTACTTAGGTAAAGTTATGTAAAGATTCAAGATGGATACACTCAATTTGCACAAGTCCATGCATGTCTGAATACAATAACAACAACAGCAGCAGCAACAGCAGCAGCGCTGTCTGAAGACGTCTCCATGGTCATGTGGCCAGCATGACTAAATGCTGAAGGCGCACAGAGTGCTGTTACCTTCCCACCAAAGTGGTCCCTATTTTTCTACTTGCATTTTTGACGTGCTTTCGAACTGGTAGATTGGCAGAAGCTGGGACAAGTAATGGAAGCTCACGCCATTATGTAGTGCTAGGGATTCGAACCACTGAACTAATGACCTTCTGATCGACAAGCTCAACGTCTTAGCCACTGAGCCACACATCCCTAGATTTATCTATAGTACTGCAGTAAATATTCTTAAATTATAGTTAAAAGTTGTTTTTGCTTGAGAATTGTTTTGTTGATATGTGCCATTTTGCAGCTCAAAACATTTACTGCTGCTTAACCTACAAGAAAAACTTTGTGTTCATTTCAGAGACAAGTTCTGGTTCAGATTTAAGTGAAGAAGAATGTTTCTCTAGCATGAAACTGATCAGTCACCACTAAAATTTACAAGAGTGCAACAGTGTTAACTGATGAGAATTATATCCATATAAAATAAAGCTAATAATGCTTTTTATTTTAACTTCTATTAAATACATTATAGCAGTGGACAGATATATAGATGTAGATGTAGAGACAGATACGGAAACATACATATGCATGTACATGTATGTGTACATATTCATGTATGCATGAGTTCTATATCTTTGTGGGGTATATGGCAGGGAACAAATGAATGAAGGAGTATAGAGAAGAAAGATAATAAAAGTGTACAATCCATGAAGAAAAAATCTGTTTAAAATAAGAACAGAGCATTAGTGGAAAACCATAGAAATGGAATAGCTTACTACAAAGATGTTCTTGTTTCTTTTCTAGCCTCCAGCCTTTTTCTTAACATATTACTTAAATGAGGTTTAGAGGAGTTTAAGAATTTCGGCTAGTGCCTGCCCATATAATTTATATAAATAATATTCAGGATTCTTTTTTAGAAAAATCCCAGCAGACTGATTTTGTTTTTCCTCAGGGTGCTTGAAATATTCTGTGGATCTGCTTCTGTGTTAGATCATGAGAATGTATTTCTGCATCTGTCATTCAATTTATTCTAATATTTTTTATTCTTCCTTGTTCAGGATGTAAACTAGTTACAAACTTCTCAACCCATTTTGCAAATTCCTTCTGTACATTTCTTTTTTTTTAATCTCTGTTTATGCAGCATGCACTAAAGTATACATTCTTTTTACTGAGAACATTTTTTTCAGTTTAGTTTGCCTAAACATTTTCAGGCCTCAATATATGAAAATAATATAATATTTCTTCTTCCCTATATGCTAAAACATTGAAGAATGCTTTTCTAGGGTTTATAGCGTCCTTGAGAAAATCAGTTAATTAAAAAGTACAGATGATCCTCTCTTTACAAACACAATTGCAATTTCATTCTACATGGTCATAACTCTGAATTCATTCTCCTGAATAGGCGTTTTTTGTTGCGAACTGGCAAAAAAAAAAAAGCCAGAAACTGTAAAAAAAAGGTCATAAATTGGTCATATGACTGTGGGATGGTCATAAATAGAAGCTGGTTGCCAAGCCCCTGAAATGCAGTTACATAACTATAAGGAGTGGGTAGAAGCATGACATTTTATGATTGCTGAAAGCATTTTAGAGATTATAAAGCACCCTTTTTGAGGCTGTCGAAACGTCAAACAGTCATTAAATGACTGATTGTAAGTTGAGGATTACTTGTATATAACTTAGTACCACGAGTTCTAGCAAGCATATCAAATACCTATTTACTACATAATCAGCTTCAACAACAGCTTTCACCGAGAGATATGTAAAACTGACCCATTTGATAATGAAGCTCTTCACAGAATTCTGGAACTTCCTGATCCCCCTCTGGAGCATGGTATTTTAGAGACTGTTGGTTTTACTGTTTCTGGAAGCAAATTCTATGAATTGGAACTAGTTTAAAGTATTCTGCTCATGTTGCAGGATTTACTTGAAATTAAACCTCCAAGTAAATCTCAAATTTATAAAGTGAGTGTAAAATATTTTTAAAACTGCTGTTATTTTTTCTAATCAAGCATAAAAATGTTTAGTATGACAAATGTATGTATGTTAATTAGTGGTTAATATACAGGTGCCTACCCAAGTGTGGTTGTGCTGCATATTTCCAAGCCCAATAGATGATTGGCTACATATTCAGTCTGGTGTCATATATGCCATATATCAGGAAAACAATAGGTTAGAATTTTGTTGTTCTTTGAGTATGATGTAGATCTTATAGGTAAAAGACACTGCTTGCTAATGACCTTCCTCTGGGGCGCAGAGATTTACTGCTAACACTACTGCTAACCCTATCACAAAAGGTTTAGAGGTATTCCCTACGCTGTTGGTGCTTTTCTGGCACAAAAAGAGATGAAACACATAATACACAACACATTTGTCAGTACCTGGGACATCATGCATTGAGAAACATTTACAGATAAGCACACTAGCACAAATGTTCTGACAGTTTTGATGGCCTGCTTGACCCATTGCAAGTTTTGGGAGAAAGGGAATTCTGACTAATGCTTGTAGATATTTCTGTTCAATTCCTTAAAAAAAATATTTTTATAGAGGACAAAGCCCACATGCTTGCTAAAAATTTTACTTTAAGAGTTTGTAAGTGTAGCACACTACAGATTGGGACACTGGCAGTAGAAGTTGTTTACGCCAAACACATGTTTCAAATATCCATGATTAATCGGGTATTAAATTGGGTATTAGATGTCATGTATGTATTTGCTTTGATGCTAAATAAATTACAATAATTACTATATTTTTATTAAAATTAATCCTATATATGTGTGTGTATGTATGTATATCCATCCATCCATCCCCTATCTATCCATTTATCTAACTGTTCCTATCTATCTATCTATCATCTATCTATCTATCTATCTATCTATCTATCTATCTATCTATCTATC
>WNWU01000032.1:9044965-9068359 GCA_012654045.1 Ptyas mucosa | reverse complement strand
ATCTATCTATCTATCTATCTATCTATCTATCTATCTATCTATCTATCTATCTATCTGTCAACACATTTGTAATGTGTCTCTAAGAAGGGATTTTATGTTTTTATTGGATCAAAATAGACTTTCAGAATCTGAGATTGGTAGATATAATTAGATCATTTCTTACTTTGTTAATATTGTTCTTGAAACATTGTGTTGCAAAATGAGGCAAGTGCTCCAAATGAGGCCTATTTTTATACCCGAATCTTAAATGGAAACTTCCGTTAAAACTTCCAATTTTAAATAGTAATGAACTTTTATGCCACTTAATCATGTTGTTGATTTTCTTTAAGACTTAAATTATCCTTGCCAATATTATTTCCTGATTCTTATTGTTATACGTTTGCTGTTTGGGTGATACATTATATGTTTGTCCTTCTAGCTGCTGAATTTATTTAGATGATTTTGAATGTTTATTCTACCATCTGTCAGATTCAGTCTGTCCACTGTTCTTGTAAAACTGAAGCTTGTAAGACTGAAGAGATTGCAATTTGCTTGGGTGAAAATTGAAGTACAACAAAATAAGTATCAAAATTTTGAAACAGATCATGCACTAATATTTCAACATATTGCACTTAATAAATATACTTTTTACTAAAAATATTAGTAATCCATAAAAGTGTCATGTGTGTCCATAGTTGTTGACACCGATCATTTATGGTATATTTATAAGACTTGGCAGGAGGGATTTCTATTTTGTCACAGGGAATTAATTGTGGCTAATTTTCCAAAATGAATGTACTTGCATAGTGTAATGAATAGGAATGATGCGCCTCACAGCTTTGAAGTGGTATTAGGCAGTGTATGTTCTAGCATTTACACTACACTTTGCTTTCTGCTACTTTCTGTGCCCTAAACTAAGGATGGGGCATAACAATCGTAACACAAAGAAGATACAAGGAATAGGGTTTATTTTTGCGTCCTTTGTTCCTTTTAGTAAATCAAGATTATATTTTTCTGAAATGTTTTGCATTCTAAATAAACGGAATGGTTCTACTCTATAGAGTTCAATACACAGACCTATCCAAGTGGTTCTTTTATTCTTCCTTTTCTCCTTCATGTATTGTACAATCCATTCTCCCAGTTCCAATGACAATTCATTAGGCATTGGCTTTAAAGCCCAGTACTTCTTTCCTAGCTACCTTTTAATGTTCAGTAGACAAGAATATTAATAGTGAATTAATTAATTTTTTTCAATGAAAGACTTGAACATTTTCCCGTCTGTTTCCATGACTAAGTTGTAACTATACATACTAGAAACAAATCTGGTAGCAAGCTAGCTTTGTAGATAAAAGCATATACAAATAATTACAGGTTACATAGTTTCTTCAGCTAATGAGCTAACTGCAGAGAACTTCAGATAGTTTCTGGTTGCTGAATGAGAAAAGCATTAACATAATTATTCTTTCTGCATTCAGAGGAGGAAAGGCAGATATATTGTCTAGCAGTAGCAATAGCAGTAGCACTTAGACTTATATACCACTCCATTGTGCTTTACAGCCCTCTCTGAGTGGTTTACAATTTAAGCATTTTGCCCCCAACAATCTGGTTCCTCATTTTACCAATCTTGGAAGGATGGAATACTGAGTCAACCTTGAGCTGATCAGGATTGAACTCCTAGCTATTGGCAGAGTTAGCCTGCAATATTGTATTCTAACCATTGCGCCCCTATGGCTCTTGTGAATGAATAGATGGATGAATTAGAGTTACAACTTTTCTAACTTGTTGCAGTTTGGTTTGTAACAAGCCTGATACTTCCAATAGCATACTACCCAAATGGCTCCAAATAGCCATTTCTTCATTTTGATTATTATAGGTCAATAACTGATACTGAACTATAAATAAGCATAGGCCAGGCAGGGCACAAAGTACCGTCCTAAATATGTCATAAGGCATATAACCCTCTTTGACAGAGGTAGGGAGAAGAAGCGTTGTAAACTGAGGACAAGCTCCTAGTCCAGTCGCCTTCTGAAAAAGCACCTTTGAGATAGTCTACATTTTTTTTACAACCTAAGAAATTGAAATTACTTATAAATTTACTTTTGTAAATTCCTACATTACCAGGAGTAAGAGGTGAAGCCTTGTCCTCTGGTGATATCATTAATCCATTTCATTAATATAACAATGATAAGCTTGAAATGTCCAAAAAATTAAGTAAAACAGGTTTGCTTATTAACTTCTTTACTTTTTGATTCTTGTTTTTCTTTTCTGATGCTGTCATATTTGCTCCCTTATATTTTAAAATAGAATAGGTGTAATATTTTGGAGTTTTATTGAATGGTTTCTTTTAGGAGAAGGAGAAATTGTATGTGGAACTGAAACACATTTTAGCTCGTCAGCCTGGGCCAGAAGCAGCAGAACAATTACAGCTGTATCGACACACACTGAGGGAGAAGACAAAACAGCTTAAAGTAAGAAGCTTGGGTTTGTTTTTTCAAACTCCTTGTAAATAAAGCATAGGTGATTTCTCTTAGTCTTCTAATTAATAAATAATGAAGCATAGATTTTTGTAATTTAAAAAAACATTCGAAGGTTGGGCTGAACATGTTAATTCATAGTGTATGCTAGAAGGATATTGCTATTTTTCTACTTTTTTTGTTACAGCCTCATAAGAAATACTTTGACACTGTTTTGATCTTAGTAAAGGTATTTGAGTTCAAATCAGAAATTTCAAGCTCAAAACAAAATTCAGTTCAGAACACTTTTGTTAACCAGATCTCCTACCCGAAAGAGAGGCTCTTTCAGGCTGTTGCACAGCTTGAAGAAAGAGGTATAACATAATGAACTTTGTTTTCAATATAGGTAGGATTTACTTTTATTACACAGCAGTATTTGTAATGACTTCTTAGTTTTCCTACAACTTCCTTGTCAGATGTTCCTGGATTCTTGAATACTTGGTTAAGGGTTTTTTTTAGCCCAGCCTTACCTGGGAGAAGCCTAATATTAAAAAGAACAGATTATGGTGATGTACCTTTATGTCTTGATTGTAGGATTTTAGGAAATATCTAGATGTAAATAGTTGAAAGCTGAATTCTTCTAGATTCATCTTTGGTCTGATCCAAATTTCTCTTGCAGTCCTAATTTCTTCAGTTTAACAAAAATCCGTAAAAGTAAGGAAGGTTTTGAATAATATTAGTGAATCACATTAAGGACAATTTTAAATAAATATTGATGAAGATTTACATTGGTTTGTTGGAGTTTTCCTCTTATATACAGGAGCGAAAGACAGCATTAACTCAATTAACAAAAAGCTTGTATGGAAATTTCATAAGTGTGTCAAAAGTACCATTTTGTGAAATGTTTATCAGATTAAGACATGAAAAACTAATTTAATAAATCATTGCTGTAAATGTAGATCCTTCTATGGCAATTGGAGACAATGCTAGAATTTTATATGCCCTTCAATTTTCTTTTCATTTTAATTTCCTAGTAAACCAGTCAAACTATTTTTCTTCTGTTTATAATTAGTTGTGCAGAAACCGTCTAAGGGACAGACAGTGATTAGAGGCCCCATTCAAACTCTACTTTCTATGATTCAGTGTAAAACAATAAAGAGCCAGATTAAAATATTGTAAAAAAGCAGATGAATAATAATGAGTTTATTAAGAAATTATCTCATATCTTAAGGCTTTTCTAAACAGGATGGCCAAAGTTAGGAGCGAGTGAGCATCTCTAAGGGAGTAATTTTATAGAGTGGGGTAAGTATAGAAATAACCATCATTCTCTCTTTTCCCTTTTTCATTTCTCCCAATCTATTGGTGTAGGCAGCATTCCCTGCATAAGATTGTCTGCGTATGACAATCAAGGTTCTCCTTGTTCCAAGGATGGATTTGTGTCACATTTTTAAAAAACTTGAAATAACATAAAGGCAAATCACTGATTTGGTGCACTATCATAGGTTTTGTTTTGACTTTTTAAGGTTTTATCTTCTGAGCTGAATATGTATGAATCACAGAGTCAAGAATACAAATACGAGATTGAAAGACTTGCAAATGAACTACTGAATATAAAGAAGAAATACCTCAGTCAAAAACGCAAGGAGCAGGAAAACAGGTAAGAAGTATTAGTAATTG
This sequence comes from Ptyas mucosa, assembly GCA_012654045.1. Lineage (NCBI taxonomy): Eukaryota > Metazoa > Chordata > Lepidosauria > Squamata > Colubridae > Ptyas > Ptyas mucosa. The sequence goes on along the minus strand of WNWU01000032.1, from coordinate 9,064,250 downwards.
TAGTAAGAACAGTTGCAAGAATAGCATTTAATGAAAAATGACTAGTTGAACTCTGATAGTGACAGCACTTTTCAAGTTACCTATGTGGAACAGGTGACACATATTCCCAGGATTAGATAATTGAGATTGGCCACAACTGGAATTTTATGTTATTTTAAGTGAAATGCCCCACTTCCCTCTCTCTGATTCTAATGTATTTATATGTTTTGTCATGTTCCAAATTATAATACCATTATATATAGTATCTGTATTGACGAGAATGTACTTATATTTGGTCTTCTGAATTTTTATGCATCTACAAAATTCACTTGTGACATAAGACTAAGAAAACTTTTATATAGTTTTGCAGTTACTGAATTTTCACCAAATGAAAGTATTACAAAAAGTAGACTATTCTTCCAAAATGTTCTCTGCTGAGAATATTTCTTTTTTCTGCTTTACCAATTTAGTTCAAACTAAAAGTATAAGATAAATATTACAATGTGGTAGAAACCATAGAACTTTGCTGATGCACTCTGCAAATGTTGAGATAAACAGAACAGATGGTTTCAAAATGTGTGAATTGGACTTTATTTGTTTCTTCGTGAAAATTAAAGAGGGGCAAAGAATGTTGGCTGATGGGCGATCAAAGATTTGCCTTTTCTTCCATTGCTGAGGATTAATTTTACTGCATAATAAGAAAGAGACGAGGTGGTGCAGTGGTTAGAGTGCAGTACTGCAAGCTACTTCAGCTGATTGCTAGCTGCAGTTCAGCAGTTTAAATCTAACCAGCTCAAGATTGACTCAGCCTTCCATCTTTCTGAGGTTGGTAAAATGAAGACCCAGATTGTTGGAGGCAATATATGGACTCTGTAAACCGCTTAGAGAGGGCTGTAAAAAGCACTATGAAGCGGTATATAAGTCTAAGTGCTGTTGTTATAATTTCATGAGTTTACAGTACTTTTTTTAAAATATTGCACCAGTTTTCAGATAGAAATAGCAAGATAAAGTAATAGTGATGTCTCCATTGTATATCACTAATGCAAAACTGCCCTATACAATTTAATTGACCACCTATAAAGATTTGGCTTGGACATGCATGTGTATATTATACACGAGTAGTCACTAATTTTTCAATGTTATGCAAGTTTATTTAAAATCATGATAGACATTTTGGCTCTTAGAACATTACCAATTGCAGAAAACATTACCAATTGCAGAAAACAATATAGGTATTTTTCTCAGCTAGCTGCATGTTGAATTCAGATTTAGCTTTTATATTAAGGTCATATAATTTTTCATTGGTTTAATGAATTTCATGGAACATTCTGTAGCATTTGTGCAGTCATGCATCTTTGTGCACAAAAATTGGTTCCTTACATTGCTCTACTTAGTACTCATTAAATGGCTGAATAAACATTCAAATTGTTTTTTTCTCTTTAGCCTGGTAAATTTAAGCAGTGTTTATTCATCCTATGGTACATATTCTGGAGAACATAACAGTTTAGAGTTATATACATAGTCTCGGTTTTATCTGAATGAATACATGAAATTAATACAAAATGTGTTATACACACACAGAGACATTCCATTTTGCCTTTGATAATCACTTGAAAAAAAATACTTATTTTGAAAAGTGGTATTAAGATTAGAATTTCTGAATTATGAAGTTTGCAATTAATTTACAATTATTCAGCTTCTAATGAGAAACGATTTCAAGGGGTTAACAGTAGGAGAGTGATTCATTTCCAATTTTTAATACATTTCAATCAGGAGTTACTTAATTAGATTCAAACAGATGTCTAATTGTGGGTGCTTAAAATATTGATGTATTTCATCAACATATTTTAAATGATCTTTTGATAGAATATTTGCCATTATGAATATACATTTTATTTCTTTATTTCCTTTCTCTTTTGTTTTTCTTCATCTCCAAGGGAAAAGGAAAAAGCCTTGAGTAACATAGAACATGACTTCGCGGGACAAAGAGCCAGAGTTCCACGCTTCACTGGAGGTGGTTTCCCGCTTAGCAATCCACCTCCCAAAATTGTGGCATAACTATAGCCTCAAGACATAATGTCACATGTTGTGGCATCCCTCTACAGTATATTGCTTTTTCACATATTATTTGCTTCCAAAGATCTCTGTGTTCTTTTTATACAACTCTGGCACAGGCAAGTTCATGTGAATTGGAGTCTACCCATAAGAATTACACATCTTACTGTATTGATATCAGTGGAGTATGTTTTTTTAAAAAACAAAAATAACAGCAACATAATCTTATATTGCATTTTAAAAAATGCTTGATTTGGAAGTTAGCTTTTCTTGAAGTCAATGGATTGTAAAAAATACACGAGGATTGGATGTAATACATGCAGTTGTTTTAATGCTTCACTGTTTCCAACTACCTCTTCTTGAATTTACATCCTAAAATCCCAGGAAAAATATTTACATTATTAATATCTTAAAAATTAAATTTTATAAACTTCATACAACAGCATTAAGTTATAGCAATATAGTCGCGTAATATGCAATAACAAAATTTATTAGGAAGATAGGAACATGTGAGAAAGCTCGAAGAAACATTTAAAAATTGCTTAGGCGTGAAACTGTGTATGACTTTCTATACCTAAACTTCTTTACTTATATGAGATTTTATCATTCCGTAGCAAGTCATATGATGGAATCACTGTATGAGGTGCTGAAATGTGCGTTAAAATAAACTGCTTTGAATGTGGCTTTGTGATGAAATGTTTCTTCCTGCCTTAGGGATGAAAATTAAATCCAAAGAGAAATTACGATAAATATTTTTTTTTAAAAAGCCTATCTTTTGGAAAGGTCATTGCTTTGGAAGAATACAGAGTTAAATGTTAAAACTATTGTGGAGAATATTAACGTGCTTTATTCAGAGAAACAAATTACTTTAATGTTAGGCATTAGATTAGTTCTAAAACAATAATTATTAAACCCCCAAAATTATGTATTTTACTTCCTAAAGAGTATTAGATAGCCTTGGATATCTAAGATTTTGATAAATATAATTGTAACAATCTACTCAGTATATTTACTACTGTATAAGCGAAAGATGAACCATATAATTCTTGTACCCTGTTTCTAGGGATTAACAGATTCAGAAGAAAATATTCTCAATGCATAATTTATAACTTTTAGATTTAGTCCCATTAATATGATTTGGAATCATTTGGATTGAGCTTTCGCTTTTGAAGTGTCTAAATTGTATAGCTATGGAATGAATTTGCCCAATATTACATCCAAAATTTTGCTTGTAGGTATTTCTGAAAGAACGTAAATTAATATCTTTCCTTGTCTGGATTACTGGTGGTGGGGGCAAGGTAATAAAAGAAGTACACTATTCATCAGCAATTACGTTGTCTTAACGTTGTCTAAGCAATTATTCAACAACAATAATAATATAAATGAAATAGCTAGTGTATGTTGACATGTCCATCCCTTCTTTTTACCTTGATGATTAAGTGGTTGTGCATTTTAGTTCTTTTTCATCTCTTTATACTTTGTTGACAAACAGAACTACCGTGAGAATCTTCACTTTTTAAAGTCATCATCTTATAAACTCAGAACTATCATTTTTCTTCATGTTTTTATCATATTTGACTTACTTTAATGATATTAACAAATTTGTAAAATGTACTCTAATTTGGAAGAATATACTAAAGTTTATGATTACATGGTGACAAAATAATGTAAAATCTAATAATGACTAATAATTTAACTTGGCATAAATTTGTGTAGGCAAGATAACATCTCATGCCATAGTAATATATTCTTAAAGTTCACAAGATTCTTTATTGCTTGCTCCAATATATTAATAGAAACACTGTGGCATTTATCCCTCAATTTAGCTTATATAAATTTTTATTATTTTAAGTTTTGACATTTAGGAAAGGGGGTGGGATATTTAGATAGAAATGGTACTTGATTCTATTATCTAGTTATGGAAAGGGTACTAAAACCTCCATATTTGATCTCTCCCCACAAGGATTGGAACCACACTTTTAAAAAAATATGTTTGCTTAGCATTTTGACTTGAATATTACAGATTTATTGTCACCTAATCCATTTGAAAGCAGTTTATAAATCTACTTTTTCTTGTTGAATGGGTTATTTCCCTAATATGGTCAATTAAAATGTGTATGCAGATTTAAATTATAGTATGCAAATTATCATCTAATTTCCTTTTGAAAGTAGGTTTCAAAACACTGGAAGATTTCAACTAGCAGGTTTGCTATAAGTTTATTTAGATGGCAATTTTATATTTAACTGCATTATTTTGTCCCTGCCAGTTTGCTTGAAGTTGGTTTATATACTTTAAATGAGGTAAAATCAAGATAGTGATATATATGTATTGCTCATCACTTGAAGAATTTTGTTCACCTGTTTTAGCAGCTGAGGTCTTATTTGTAGGATACCATTTAATTAGCCTTGAGCTTTTTTTTTCCTTTTAGAAATATGCCACAAACTCCTAACAGTGAGTCCCTTATGAGTCCATTTCATTTAAATTAATCTGGCTTTTAGAAATACTAATTTTAAAGAAGACAGAAATCACAAAGTTGAAATGCCTGCCATGGAATTACTGCCAAGAAGCCTGAAAATTGTGGAACAATAATCTGATTAGAAGATATTGGTATCTGAAGCTCAAACTGTAGCAACAGAGTTGGAAAAAAAAACATGTGTTGTCCCATAGATTGACATGTTTTTATTTTAAAAATAAAGTAGGTTTAACACAGCCAACAATGGATTAATTCATATGACCTACATTTCTGTATATAATCCTATTAGTGGTAGAATCCATTACAAAAATCTTAGTCCCTTTCCTCTTAGGTTTTACCCCAAACTACTTTTTTAAATACACATTTTTGTTTTGAAATTCTTAACCTTCTTTGTGCCCTTTTATTTATTTTGAAGCATTCTCTTTAATTGTCTTTAACTTTGCATTCACATTCTAGTTTTTGAGAGTACATTATCTGCAAGGTAGTGCTTAGTTTAGAGATCCAAGCTTGCATTGAATAGCAAAGGTATGGTTGGAATGAAAGTGAGTGTTGGTTGCCCTTATAGTATACTTTCTGCTTTGGTTAGCGGATGTGAAGATGAGGTCTTAATAAAGATTGAAACAAATGTGTGAAGGAACAAAAAATTGATCGAATGGTTGGCTGGAGCTGATGTGATCCTCAAACAGAGGGAAGGTTGGTTTAAAAAAAATAAAAAGCAATGTATCAATTGTTGTATGAATGTGATACAAGCACAGATGATTTGCTTAGAGTTTAGAAGTTTAGAAAGGCATGCAAAGCTAAAGCGAATGATGTTGGTGCATATTTGGTTTATTTAGAGTTCCTTTTCTTTTCTCTCCTGACCTTGATTTCTTAGGCTTACTACTTCATACCGTTTTTATGTGACTTGAATAATGTTATTTATCTTAAAATTGGAATAACTTGGTGGGTGTATAAGTATGCTCATAAAGCTGATAAAGAAGTGAACTGCTTCCTGATTCTACAAACAAAAGGAAAGAAAAAAGCAAATCAGAAAACCTTTTTTTCAAATGCTTGAAGAACATTAAATTTTCTTCAATGGCTCCAATCTCCAAAGCTTTTAAGAGTCAAGTTTTTCAGTTAGTGAAGTGCATTTTACTCTTAACTGACATTCTGATTTTTAACTATCATTTATTTTAGAAGATCAAATTAGGCTGATTTTAGAGACTGAGGCCAACACCTTTTATCTTAAAAGGCTGATGTTTTAAAACAACAGCAACAAAAATGAAGCAAGCAGTAATTAATATTTAACAGAGTGGCTTTTTTGTTTTTAATTTTAATTGGAAATTGGAAAAAAAAATCTCTGTGCATTTCTTGAATTCTGCTGACTGCCTGGACAAACTTCTATAATTTCTTTGGCAAGATTTTTCAGAAGTAGTTTGCCATTGTCTGTTTCCTAGGGCTGAGAGAGAATGACTGGTCCAAGGTCACCCAGCTACCTCTGCCTAAACTGTGACTAGAACTCACTACACCCAAAGAAAACATTACAATTAACAAAAAATTAATTATGATATTATATAAAAAGCAAATAGCAATACAATAATATCACTACAATTATGTGAAAAATAAGTGCACATTATATAGTTTTTTATTTTTTAAATGTCTGGATATATAAATAGTTTATCTTCAAAGAGTTTATAAAGATAAAGGTAATGTAACTAAAAAAAATCTATGATAATGTGACTTTGCAATCATTTATTCAACAAAAAATTAACAGATATGCAATTTCCTTCCTCTCTAATGTTCTAATCATTTGCATCTAATCTGGTGTAGTTGATTCTAATTTTAGGTATTTGAGATACTGTATATGGATGTACAAATACTTAGTTTTTCTGCACATGAAATTTGCACTCATGTTTATTTAAATTACACAATGGACTACAAATGTAAATTAAAATTGATGCAGAGATAAGATGAAGCAGATTTGAGAAACACATACATATCAGAAATATATTGATCCTTACTAGATCAATTCCAGGGTTTCTAAGGTGAAAATGGTGCTGTTACATGCTAAATAAAAGGAGAGATCAAGCTTAAGTAAGCAAGGTAAAGTTGAAAGAATTCCATTAACACATTATGTGTTCTTGTGTGGTTTAAAAGCAAATGAAAAGTGATATCAATGTCTGGATCTCTTCTGCCTCAATCTGCAATGTCTGAGTGGCATAAAGTTTTCTCCATTCTATTGAGTATCTATTTATAAAAGGCTTTTATATTGCATGTATACAGCAGATTGTGTGCAACTATAAGCTGTTTTTAATCAACTGAAACAGGGAAGAGATTGCACTCAAAAACTAAGAATAAGAAAGTTCCAAAATGGAACCAGAGTGATTAGGTAAACAAGAGAGTTAGAAAGCAGCAGAATTTAAGCCTTAGCAACAAAACAGTGTCTTACATCCTGATTTGACTATGAATGGATAATGGAATCAGTAAAATGATATACCCACTCAAAGTAGATTAAAGACAATGCAGTATGCTCCACACGAGGACTTACATAACTGTCAATCATATTTTTAGCAAGCCATGTTGGACTGTAACATATTAAAATTTTGCCATTATTATATTTTTGTAATGCATTGTATGTTAATAATGAAATTCAGTGTCCAGCAGATTCCACATGGTGTAGGCTTATAGGATTTAAATATAGAATCATAGGGCTGGAAAGGACCTTGGAGGTCTTCTAGTCCAACCCTCTGCCCAAGGCAGGAATCCTTATTCCACTTCAGACAAATGGTTGTCCCATGTTTTCTTGAAAACCTCAGTAACAGAACACCCGCAATTCCAGGATGCAAGCTGTTCCATTGACCAATTGTTCTCACTGTTAGGAAATTTCTCCTTGGTTAGATTTCCCTCTGACAAGCTTCCATCCATTGCTTCTTGTTCTGCCCTCTGGTGCGTTGGAGAATAAATCAACCCATCTTTTTCCTGTGACAGCCCTTGAAATATTGGAAGATGGCTATCACCCTGAGGCCTTCTCTTCGTGGGGAACTGGACACAGTATTCCAAGTGGGGCCTTAGTAGTCCAGTATAGAGTGGTACTATATTTAACTTGTTGCTTACATAAACACATTGCTACTCTTTCTTCATTGATCTAGACAGACAAAATAATATAAGCGAGACAGAGTGTCACTGACAAGTGATACAAAACACAAAGACTGTTTCCACAGAAGATGGATTATAACTCCTCTGTAATTTTCCTCGTATCATTTTTTAAATGATACGTTAGGAAGCTCAATTCAGAATGTGAATGATGTGAGAGCAATAATGTGCTGGTTTTTTTTTAAAAGAGCAATTTATAGTTCAGGAAATTTTCAGGCTTGAAGAAGATAAACCTCACAAAACCAATTACATAGGCTTTGAAAAAAAAAAAGACACAATTTCCAGGTGTAGAATGTCAGTGAGCTGTAAAGTGCAAAGATTGCACACAGAAGCCTATACACAAAGTGGTTATGTTGTAAACATATCTTTGGAGTATTTACAAGGATTGATACACTTGCAGATGGATCCGCATGCTTTGGAGTTATATAGCATTTTCTTGCTTATAAATTTGTTAAAATATGCTTTGAAGATTATTTAGAGATGAAAATATTATGTTAAATGTCCAACCAAAATCACAGTGAACTAAGCTTCACTGAATTTACAGTAATCCTGGCTGAAGATTTTCCTAATGTTTTTTCCTACTGGAAAAAAATCCAGTGCATTTTGAAACTGCACTCCTTTCCATAATTACGGAGCTACCCTGGAGAAGGTCCTTTCCTGTATATTAGGTAGCCAAGTATCTGACAATAGGGGCGTCTTCCAAAGGACTTTAGTAATTAGGCAAGCTTGTAGTGGGAGAGGTGATCCGTCAAATAGGACATCAGTGGGGCACTTACAAGGGAATAAAAGAAAGAGTACTTTTTTGAAGTATTCTATATACAATTTCCAGAATTCTCCTTTAAAAATATATATTCTTTAAATTCAGTAGTTGTACTATTCCTAATTCTTTGCAGTAGGAGTTCATTAGAATGTTGATAATTGTATTAGATGATGAAGAGAAAGGGTCTACTAGTTCAGACACAAATGACTGTAAAATGTCTGGAACATTCTATGCAAGCAGTCCTCATTGGTGTATGCCAACCAAAGTAACTCATACCAATTGTATCAATCATAGTTCTTAGCAAATCTAAAAAAAATGTAGCTTTGATGTACAGAAGAAAACTGACTCTCATGAGTGCTTTGTTTAAATCTGCAATGAAGTGGAGCCGATTTTAAATACAATTTAAATGACAATTATTGTGTACAAATGCATAATATATCTAGAAGTCTGTTTTAGATTTTTAATGCACAGTATTGATGCCTTTCTTATGCACCCTGTGCATTAGGTGAAAAGAATTACACTGGGCATAAGGATGAAGTCACAATATAGACAGAAAGAAGTGGCTGATTCCAGTTACTGAGGATGAATGGCATTGGCAAGCATTCTGCACTCTTTGCAAAATTATTGAAAAAAATACTTTTCAGATTATTGTTTTTCTTCAGCCTATCTTGTATTTGAGATAATTAAAATGGAGATAGAGAGATAGGTAGAGAGAGGGAGAAAAAAAAACGAGAGAGAGAGAGAGAAAATTAAAACTACTTATGTCTAGATTTCTATGACTTTCAAATTGGATAAGGAGTAATTTTACTGATGCCAAAACAGGTCTATGGTGCCATGCTAATAATCAGGTTAGGAGGGAAGATCGGTCAAAAATGTCTTTGTAGAGATTGACCTATCTATAAACTGAAAAAGAATGAGTGAATGTTGACAAATGAAAATAGCAGGATGGCGGAACATTGCAGCATATAAATTTTGCAGCTAATATGACCCTGTACAAACAGAGGCTATACACACTTGATTGTGGTCATTCTGTTTGAGTGAAATAGTACTGGCTTAAAGGTTTTGTAGTGCAGGGATGTCACTGAAAATGGAGGAAGGGGAAATAGTTCAAAAGGGTAGAAAATAACAGTTTTATAGAATGTCAAACATTTTATACACAGTTTGGGGCTGCTTATCTTGTTGAGGCAAATGTACGTTTTATACCTTTCTATCTTTAAATTCTTGTTTAATTATGACCAATATTTTTGCTCACTCTGCACATTCACCAAAAATGTGTAAGAACAGTAATATTTCATTCTCACAATAAATGTCTAGGCATTTAGGTTATGAGAAATTGTCAGTTGTTAAGAGCAGCTCATCTGTTGCTACAACTTGTAGTGTTAATCTTAAAAGAAAGCAAAAAAGCTGTTTTATTTTTAGAAAACAAGAAAAAGATGTCATTTAGGATATTAAATAACTATATTGAGTCATTAAAGAAATTAAAATATTTTAATGTGAACCATCCATTGTTTATAACACTATATATGCTTCCAGGTAAAGATGTATGGCTGGTTGTGAGCAATTTCATGAATGAGGACAATTCCACGGTGAAATTTGATGTCCAGAACCAAGTTCTGGTTAATGAATATCTCCCTGTAGAAAAAGAGTGATTGGAGGATCACCCATTTATGCTCTGGAGAGGAAGGTACAGGAACTGAGTTTCTTGTTGTCAATCACAAGTTGAGTGGCTTCATAGCTTGGGGAATATTACATACTCTTAACTGCTTTGCAGCCTTTACAATATAAGACCAGAAAAAAGAGACTTTCTTAAATATCCTTAGATTTAATTAATTTACAGACCAAGAGAGAGATTCTGAACATCAGGGAAGATGAAAGACTCTCGGTGATTTGCATTCTTTGAATTAACCACAGGAAAAACTCCTAACATAAAGGATTTTAATTTAAAAGCAAAAATCTTACTATTGTGACTCAAGGAAGTTTTAAACAGATAAAAGGACAATAATTTTAAAAAATAAAATTTTCTTAAAAAATTTAAAGATGAAAATGCCTTTGAAAATAGCAAAATTAATTAGAAAAATTGGATTTCTATGGGAATACTGATAGTTTATTATTAAAGACCATAGATATTTTGTGAACTTTACAAAATAAGAGAAGGGTAATATGTTTGATTGTAATTAGGGAGACCTAATTCGGATTAAAATTTTAAAGAAAGGGAAAAACTAAAAAGAAAAAAGGAAAATTTGCCTTTTACTTTTACAACAGTAACTGAATATGTTTCACTTTTTCATAATGGCAATCACAAGAAAAACTGTCAAATTAGGAAAAGGATGGGAAGGTTCACTAGAACAATTTATAGATAAGGGCATTTCACCAGATTTATTGCAGAAAATGTTTAAGGAATTTGGTGAAAGAATGACTGAAAATGTTGCCAATAGTTTGGATATTTTTAAAAAAGAAATGAAAGAAGGATTTTCAGAAATACAAAAGAAATGAAAGTAGAAATTAAGAAGATTGAGGAATTTCTAGAGCAACTGACTGGAAACCTAAAAATTACTGATGAAGTGGAAATTTTGGAAAAGAAGACAGAATTTATAAATAGAGAAAGACTTGGTCAACTTGGCATTACTGCAATTGAGAGAAAAAGAATTTTGTTTAAGATTTAGAATAATTCATGGAGAAGATATTAGATAACATGGAGAAGCGCTAGGCAAAAAATTATTAAGTCTCTATCAATTACTTGAACTGGGAGAAAGAAGACACTAAGACAGTGATTTATAAGTTTTATAGAATTGATATATGCTTTGCAAAATTAAGAAATATTCCAAGAGATGTTGTGTACTTTGTCAAGAAGACAACCAGAGATCAAGTTTTGCAGTAGCATTTTAATACTAGTTTACTAATAACTTCTGTGAAGCATATTGGAAGCTACTTCTTTATGTCTTTATATATTTTTTCTAATTTCTTCACTTTTAGTTTTATCTTTTACTTTTTCTTTCTTTTTCATTTTTTCCTCTTCTAATTTAGATTTTAATAATTCTTATTTAATTTTTTTAATAAAAATTATATAAACAGCACTAAATGTGAGTCTTTTGTTTATGCAACATAGTTTCATTAAAAATGTTAAATAGACGTATGTATGGATCCCATTCTCAAGCCTTATAGCTGGTCCAGCATGTTAATAATGTTAATGGTATTAAATGCTATTGATAAATCAAGAAGCTTGCATTCAAGATCAAGAGGGTTTCACTCAGCTTGTTCCAGTCTTATCAGAGATTGTCAAACACCATGACTAACTCATGTGTGTGTCCCGTACTCCCATATCCTGGCCTGAATTAACAGTCCTGATAATCTTCTTTCCCAGATGTCCCTATACAGGTAGTCCTCAATTTATGACCAGCCACTTAGCAATAGGTTTGCTTAATGACTGCAGCATTTGCTTAACAACTGCCAATTTTTTTTGTAAAATTGGGTTGGTCATGTGACTGCCCCAATTTACAACCATCACAACCTACAATCATAATGGGCAAGTTCCATTACGGTTGTATGTTGGGGACTACCTGTAATTCTGTGCCCATTATCTTTCGTAAAACACATGGAAGGTTGGTAAATGGATGGCAATAATCCAAAATAATTGAATTCGGAAGTGATTTCTTCAGAAGAGGATGTACTAGTAAGGATATTTATACTACTGCTCGTGGTAAATACAAATATATGCCTTCTTAGTTTGCCATTTTTTCAAGGTAAACTATGTTATGCAAAGAGAAGAAAACAAGGAATAAGAAGCCAAAGAAATTAAAGGCATGGGATAAAGGGAAAAAAGAGCAATTATATACCTACATCTCCAGTTTGTTTGTGGTGATACTGTTTACTATACCTCCCTATAACTTTTTATTTACTACACAAGTCAATAATATTCTGTGCCTACTGCATTCAACTTCGATGATTCTCATGACATAACCAACTTTCTCTTTTATATAACAAATGGGCAGAAGTATACTGTTATATGCAATTATTTTCAATGTTTTTGATTTATTCTTCACAACAGACCTCATAATTTTAGCTACTTTTGTCACAACAGTTGACAAATTGTTCCCATTGTTAATAAACATTTCATCAAAATAGAGAAATACTTGGTCTAGTCTTTTGCTACATAGGCATTAAACTCATTTATTTCATTTTCTTTGTCAAATGCAACTACCTTGATCTGTTAATTTTCACAACAATATTCCTAGTTGTATCATAGAATCAATGTTCTGATATAGTAATCAATTCCAAACTCTTGGTATATAATTCATTAACATATTTAGTCCATTCTTCTCATCAGATCATATTAACAAAAGTATAACTATTGAATGAAAACAGAACAATAAGACAAGCTATATTTCTCTGTATGATTTTAAACTTTCAGCATAACAAAGATAGCCAACTTTTCTAAATATTTTCTAAAATATCTAACCAATATATTCTTTAAGATGTTTAACTATTCTTGTCCTCTTTATTCTAAAGTCTACACACACACACACACACACACACACACACACACACACACACACATAACACTAGATTTAGTAATGCTCTTTAAATGTCTATAGCACAATACTTTAGAACAGTGGTTCTCAACCTTCTCTTCACCATGGACTCCTTTTAACCTTTTGTGGCCACGGACCATGGCCACAGGCCCCCAAGGCTTAAATATTTAAATTCATAAGATTTCTTTATGCCTTCACAGAGCCCCTGTGATGACATCAAGGCCCCCAAGGGATCTGAAGACCACAGACTGAGAACCACTGCTTTAGAAGGTTGCTTGGTTGAAAAACTGGCAGAAACATATAAAACCAATTCCTATTTTCTTTAGGTTTTTTAGTCTTTTATTTTTAACATCCATTGGTGCACTATTTCACTATTCTTCTACCCACGTGAAGTAGACGCTGAGGTTGTGATTTTCCCAGCTCAGTTGGCTAGAAAAATAATGAAGTGTGTATGACTGAAATTTATTTTTTTGGGGGGGGGCATTTGGGAGTCGTTCTGTGAGGAAAGTGAGTAAGAAAGATCACATTCTGTGAATCCTTATATCCTTACATGTATTGTTTGTTGGAATGTAATTAAATCAGAGAACTTTCAAAACATCAAGGTTATAATTTAATGATAAGTAATATATCAAAAGTCATTGTTGTTATAGTCAGAGACTTAAAACAACATATGCTTGACCTGCAAAGATTATCTCACTAATTTCTCAGTGGAGAAATAAAAACCTTGCATGGACAAGGATTTCTCTGAACTCTTTTTAATATACGGTGAATTATTAATGCACACAATGTTCTATAAAAATGATATATGACTATCAGAGTTCAGACCTAGCATTAGATTTATATTTATGAATCAGGATAATACATTTTAAAGTTTGAATGTATATTTAATCAAACAGCACTTTACTGCATTATACTGTAAACTGTTTTGATGCTGAAAAAATATTAATGTCTACTCATTTATTGTTTCTCAAGTTTTGAACATTATGGGTTAATGTTTTTAAAACATTTTTATTACAAATTTGAAGAGCAAAGTAGAAGAAGATAATTCTTTCATCTTTATGCATCTTAGAGCTATTTTTCAGTGGGGAGAAACCTTTTGTAATGTTTTCTAGGTTCCTGAACCTATTAAGCAAATATCTAATATACTTATCTGACTAGAATCTTAATGTAGTGCAGCATTTTAACCTTGAACTAAATATTGTTCCAAACAAACATATCTTTGGTATCTTTCTTACTTATTCTGCTTTGAATACCTTGGATATTCAAAATTTAAAGCTAATTTCATACATTTTATTTATGACTTAAACCTATAATGCAATAATTTCATACATAAAGATTTTCTTCTATGCTTATCTCTGCAGTTGCACAGATAGACAATCACACACATGCACACAAATATACATACACATACATAGGCACACATAAACACATACATACATACATACACATGCTGATTACATTCTCCCCACACCGGAAAATATTTAACCCAATTATGATACAAATCAGTGATATATAAGTGATTAACTAACCATATCAGTTTGTTTTTTAATTGTTGGAATGGATGGCTAAAGGAATAATTTTGAGATTCCTGTCTGAAGCCCAAATGTTGCCTGTCCTTGAAGTTTGAGCTATGACTTCTATTAAAGATTAATACTTGTACGTCAATTGGACAATCAAATGTTTATTTAGAAATTGCTGGTTTTTTCCTTGCGTGTTATCAGGGAAGAACAAGTTGGGTCCGATAGTGGAATGAGGAATGAGGCTGAAAAGAGTGAACTAAGAATAAAATCTTATTTGACAACAATGCATCAATTATATCAGGTACTATGTGGACAGTTCTGATCATAGATATGCATAATACCGTATCATGAGAAATGTAACATTTTATAAAATGTCAGAGGACAAATCCCTTCCCTGAGGTGTTCATAATCTATTTGCCTCATGTAAAATATGAAATGGTTGCCAAGGTAAATGGGAAAAGAATGTGCAGTTGTTTCAGTCTTTTGACCATTATTTCAGTTTGACATGAAAACTACAGGACTCTGCCAAGGATTTTTTTTTATAAAAAAGGTAATTTTTGAGAAAAAGACTTGAAAGAAAAATAATGTATTGTACTATCTGTTGGGGAAATGAGATTGAAGTTGAGAGAATACTGAACATGATGGAATAGAGCTGAGGATATATCAAGATATAAGAATGGAGGGATGAAAGCCAAAACTGGGGAAGCTTATAAAAATAAAAATACTGTAACAGAATGAGGAGTGGAAGCACATGTAAATATCTAGAGATAAGCATAATTTGATAAGAAAAGGAATTCCACTGTGTTTTGTGGGGCTCACTTCTGATACAGTCACTTAATTCCTGTAACTTGACACAGTTTACCAATCAGATGAATAAAATACAGGTAGTCCTCGACTTACCACAGTTCATTTACCAACCGTTTGAAGTTGCATCGGCATTGAAAAAAGTTGTAGCATACTCAGGGTCATGCGATTTACATTTGGATGCTTGACAACTGATTCATATTTACGACAGTCAGAGTTTCCTGGAGTCATTGGATCATCTTTTGAGACCTTCTGACAAGCAAAGTCAATGGGGAAGCCAGATTCACTTAACAACTGTGTTACTAATTTAACAACTGCAGTCATAAAATTGGGCAAATCTCACTTAACAAATTTCTCACTTAGCAACGTAAATTCTGGGCTCAATTATGGTCATAAGTTGAGGATTACCTGTATTTCATAGATTACATCTTTTTATTTGGCAAAGACAAGTAATATTCCAAACTTATCAAAACTTCTCTGAATAATTTTCAAAGCATGTGCATTTTATTGACATGTTAAATAGAGTAGAGTTGGATCTAAGTAATAGCATTTACTTTTAACAGAAATGAAACCACTGAAAATGTTGCAAATCATACTGGTTAGTGGTTGTCATTTTTGTTTCTTGATAAAAAAAAGCCCACTGTATAACAAAGATACATGTAATATGTAATACCTATAATTTCAAATGATTCATTTGGCTTTTATAATTTCTGGAGCATTTAAAAACAAAGACTGCTCTTTTTAAAAAAATTAAAGCTCTGTTATTTTAAATATCATACAATCATTTCTATGACATTCATTTCTTACTTTATATACTTTATATGCTTAGAATTAAAAAAATATGTTATCACAAATAATAAGATATTCATGCTGCAGGCTTTTTATTTTCTAGTGACTGTAGCAGATTGTGTAAATACTTGGAATACAAAATTGCATTGGTGATGGTGATGAACTATCAAGGAAAGGATGGATTGTACTTAATGGAAAGGAGGCTAAAGTAGTAATGGCTTATATTGAATTCTGTAGAAAAATAGATATGTCAATTTTTTAAAAAAATTAAGAGTATTGATTTTAGCTTTTTTAGGTATGATAATGAAATCTACTGATCCTGACTTGTTTCAGTAAGCATCTTCCCTGCTCTGTTTCCCAGTAATATTTCCGATTATGGAATGATAGTTCTGCACAGTAATTGCTTACTCATCTTTTCTCCTACTGTTCGTTAGAATGTTCATAATTACTTTTTGACTGAATGGAATTTGCTATTCAGAGGAGAACTTTAATGGGAAAATGCTTCTTCAAGATAATATAAAGACACAGTAGGAATGGGCAACACGATTCTCCTGACTTCTGGAGGCTGGAGCGGACTAATCAATGACATAGCAACTTTATTAAAAGGGGCAGAGCTAAAACCCCAGAACTTGATGCATCATCAGGGCATTGATTAGTTGTAAACTAAACAGATATGCGTGACAATGATACTGGCCGGCAATAACTACCATTTTATTTTTTCCCCTCCCTAATAGCAAAAGCTGAACAGCTTTTAGACAATAATGGGACTTTCATCCTATTGATGCATGTAACAATCAAAAAGACATTGTCAGCACTTTTGTGTCATTTCCTTACTTTTTCTCTTGAAGAATATGGGCAGCCTTTTTTATTTCTGTCTAAGTTTCTTTTAATCTGTTCCCATCACATTCATTTTGAGGGAGATGGGTGGTTCAGAAATGTGAAAAATAAAGAAAGTTTGCTAACCAAAAGATGAAAGCACACAACTTGGGGATAGGAAGAAGAAAAAGATCAGAATAAAATGTAATTCCTTATCAGCCATACTTCAATATGCAATTAGTCTTCATGTCTTTTAGACTTCATACAGGAAAAAAACTCACCCTATATTGTTTTCAGTATTTCCAGTATTAATTCATGTATTTAATGAAGATTAGTGGCCACCCAATGATAGATAACTCTGGGTGACATATTTTAAAAGTGAAGAACAATAAAATCAGAAGAAAAAGATCAAGAACATTTGGGACATTCATAGCACCCCAAGAAAAAAACCCACCTCATCTGCGACCATATCCCTGGGCCCAGTGGTGGGATTCAAATTTTTTTAGTACCGGTTCTGTGGGCATGGCTTGGTTGGTGTGGCATGGCTTGGTGGGCGTGGCTTGGTGGGCGTGGCAGGGGAAAAGCTCCATTCCCTCCCCACTCCAAGGGAAGGTTACTGCAAAATACCCATTTCCTCCCGATTGGGACTTGGGAGGCAGAGAATAGATGGGGGCGGGGCCAGTCAGAGGTGGTATTTACCGGTTTTCTGAACTACTCAAAATTTCCACTACAGGTTCTCCAGAACTGGTCGGAACCTGCTGAATACCATCTCTGCCTGGGCCTGAGACAAGGCTTCAAAGACTCACAAAACATCATCAGGATGGGAACTGTATGATCCTCTGGGCAAATGTTCTAGAGGGCAAGTAGTGCAACAGACATGGTACATGGCATACTTCCTTGGTCCTGAGAGATGACATTGTTTAATTGAGGTCTTCTGGAGCACACACCCTGCCTGAATTTTATTGGAGAGAGTAATCTTGCAAATTACCTGGCTCTAAAATATTAAGGGCTTTTTAGCATCTTGAATTGCATCCGAAAGGCAACTGGCAACCAGAGCAGCTCACAAAATAGCAATGGCGCATGGGATGACAGCACTGCCTACACTGTCATCTTCTGGACAAGCTTCAAGGGTCCCATGTAGAGTACATTGCAGTAACAATAATGAGGTTACTAGTGCATAAGTGAGTCTCTGAAAAGTGTCTGAATCCAGGAATGGACACAACTACTGCAATAGATGGATCTATGCAATGGTTCTTCTCACAAAAGCTGTTAAATCCAGGCTGGTGCCCTGATTACAACCAGGTCCAAAGGTGAAAAAAATCCCTATATCAAAGAGTTTCAAATATTCATAAGCACTAGGCCTTTGCAAATTGTAATCTCAGATATTTTAATTGTTTTGGCATGTTTTGAAACAAGTTCAGGAGATAAATCATAAAACTGAGTTGTTCCCATTTCGATTCTCTTCTATATAAACAGAATCCTTTTGTACAATTAAAGTGGTAATCTAAATGATGTGAAAGCGAATTTTAGTCAAAGATGAAAAACAAGAATCAGATCCCCACTTCCTTTAATTCTGTCTCCAAGTATAGTAACACATTTAGCACATATCTGGGAACTGCAATAGTAAGAATGCCAAGATATATTTTTAGCTTTCATGTTCCATAGCATTTATGAGTCTTTAAAACTTGATATCTGTGGCAATAATGCTGGCTTTAAGGCAGAGGGTATATAATAACATCCTTTGATAACTTTTTAATGGCAGCCTTACTGAAATTTCTCAGAAATACAGTATATTTGGAATGTACCCACTCCTCACTGATGCATGGAAGAACATCTCAAATATTTGGGGTAATTTGTGTCTCAGCTCTTCTGATCTGCCTCTGGGTGGTTCTTCAGATGAATCACCAAACAGGGAAAACAGGGAAACAGGGAAAACCCATCACCACTACTACCCTGAATATCTAATAACCATTCCCACTGCTTTTCTGTAGATTCTTTAGTCGGCCTTGGATGCCTCTCCCTCCGACAAATATGTCGAGCTGATATCGGGCTTGACATTGTGCTTATTTGGGTTCCCTCCCCCTCCTAGTGCTTTATGTACAAATTCAGGGTCTATTCTTTTCCAATCAGCCAAGTGTTGATCCATTTGGTTGTGACAGGAATTAATCAACTGGCAAGCCTGAGTGATGAGCTGAGAGAGAGCAACTGGTCCAAAATCAGCCAGTTTTCATGCTTAAGGCGGGACTAGAAGTCATGGTCTCCTGGTTTCTAGCCTGGTACCTTAACCTCTAGAGCAGGGGTCTCCAACCTTGGCAACTTTAAGACTTGTGGACTTCAACTCCCAGAATTCCTCAGCCAGCTTTGCTTTGCTTTGCTTTGCTGGCTGAGGAACTCTGGGAGTTGAAGTCCACAAGTCTTAAAGTTGCC
>WNWU01000032.1:9012674-9039965 GCA_012654045.1 Ptyas mucosa | reverse complement strand
TCCACATTAAATTTGTGAGAAGGGAAACGAGAGATGAAATACTGAGAACTCAAAGATCGGGGGCGCTGATATACAGGGGCAAGGAGGTCACCATTTTGAGGCAGATCCCTAGACAGGTACGAGAATTAAGAAGAAATTATTATTTTTTATCAAGTAAATTGTACCTTAAGGGAATAGGCTTCAGGTGGTTGATGCCGGAAGGTTTGATGATTTTCTGGGAGGGCAGTAGGAAGAAAATTAATAGTGTGATGGAGGCTCAGGCCTATCTGGAGCAACATAAGACCCTCCTAGAGGGTGAAGATACAGGAACCGAGGAAGGGGAGGTACTAGATGATCAAGGAGCAGGGGCGGGCAAGGCCGTGGTGGTCCAGGAGGAAGGGGGTGCTAAGGCCAGAACCTTGAGATCTAGAACTAAGAAATGATGAAGTGAGAGGAATATATTATTTTGTGCCTTTTATGATATCTCTTATTTTTGTAAACTTTAATATTACTCTGGATATTGAATTGATATTTTTATATAAATCCGGTTGCTAAATTTGTAATTTTAACAAGAGAAGATCTGCTGTATGTGAAAAAAAGTAATTATATATTATCTTTGTAAAAGGATAATGAAAATTCTACATATTGTAAGCGATAATATTGTTTATTTTTTAACCAATAAAAACTTTTATAACACAAAAAAAGATTTGAGTTGGTATGATGCTTATACCAGGGCTCCCCAACGCCGGGTCACAGTTCTGGCCTGTTCAGAACTTGGCTGAGGAAGTGGGAGGCAAGCATGCATGCATAGCTCCATTTGTGTGAATAGAATAGAATAGAATAGAATAGAATAGAATAGAATAGAATAGAATAGAATAGAATAGAATTCTTTATTGGCCAAGTGTGATTGGACACACAAGAAATTTGTCTTGGTGCATATGCTCTCAGTGTACATAAAATAAAAGATACATTCGTCAAGAATCATAAGGTACAACACTTAATGATAGTCATAGGGAACAAATAAACAATCAAATCATATTAAGAAACAGTCAATATAAATCGTAAGGATACCAGCAACAAGTCATAAGTGGCAGGAGATGGGTGTAGGAACGATGACAAGTTTAATAGTAGTGCAGACTTAGTAAATAGTTTGACAGTGTTGAGGGAATTATTTGTTTAGCAGAGTTCGGGAAAAAACTGTTCTTGTGTCTAGTTGTTCTGGTGTGCAGTGCTCTATATCATCATTTTGAGGGTAGGAGTTGAAACAGTTTATGTGATGTGAGGGGGTCTGTAAATATTTTCACAGCCCTCTTTTTGACTCGTGCAGTATACAGGTCCTCAATGGAAGGCAGGTTGGTAGTAATTGTTTTTTCTAATTATCCTCTGAAGTCTATGTCTGTCTTGTTGGGTTGCAGAACCAAACCAGATAGTTATAGGGGTGCAGATGAGAGACTCATGTGTGTATGCCTTCTGCTTGCACAAATGGAGCTGGGTGTGTACTTGCCTGCCACTCACACAAAACCATCCCCACATGCTGGTTTTGTAAATAATATTTTCACCTCTGTATATTATTAGATCACAGTACTTCACTGGTAGACACAATGCCCAGATTAAAATCCTCCATTTGTTTAACTACTGGGTTTATATCGGGGTGAAATGCTCCCGGTTTGGACTGGCTCGGGCAAGTAGGTAGCGATGGTGGCAGGCAGTTCAGAGAACCGGTAGCAAAAATCCCTGCCCCCGCCCCCCTTGCCCAACTGAGCCGCACGATCATCAGCGCCTTTTTTTCCTTTTAAATGGCTCTGGCGAGCCAAGCTCTGACGATCCCAGCTGAGTTGCCTGCTAATCAGGCAACTCAGCTTGGATCGTCAGAGCCTTTTGAAAGCATTTTTTAACATGGTTTTACATGTAAAAAATGGTTTTAAAAGTAAAAAAAAAAATGGCCACGCCCACCCAATCATATTACCCTCCCCCCCCCACCAAGTCACGCCCACAGAACCGGTAGTAACAAATTTTAGATTTCACCCCTGGTTTGTATGTGAGTGTGTGTGTGTGTGTGTGTGTGTGAGTGTGTGTATGTACCAGCTCCAATCCTGACTTCAGTATTACTTGATGAGGCCCAGGGAACAGGTCTTCAAAGTCACAGTACCTACCCCTGGAACATCTTGCTACTGGATAATAGGAATAAAGGGTTATAAAAGTCAAGTACAATGATCCCAGGTTTGGCAGGAGAAGTGTAAATAGACAAAATTTTAATGGATTTTCTTTCTTTCTTTTTTCTCTTTGGGAAGTAACATCAAGGAATGAAGATGCAGACTGCACAAGGCAGCATGATTCATACCCTTTGTATTTTCAAAGTACATGCCCAGAAAGAAGGCCCTATAAGTAAACAGAACCATCTGTATTTGAAGCCAGGGGAAAAAATCTGTTTTATATGCAAAAGCATATAATATTTAATGGCATTTTCTCCACAGAGATAAAGAACCTACCCTGCACATTAAAAATGCAAATGAAGAGAGAACTGGCCAAAATGAAGGTTGGAAAGGAAGGAAGGAAGAAATAGTTAAATCAAGAGAAGGCTGGAACTAAGCTCAAAGGATGGGAAAAGATGCATTATTTGAAAGATAAACCTCAAAGAAGCCTTACTTCAGGAGCCAATAAAGGTGGTGACAATCTGAATTCAAGATCAACATGGCTAGAGAAGTAATTGCTCCAATGTTGAATAAAAACAAAGATGCATGCTGCAAAGGGCATAGCATAGTGCAACTGAAAAGTAAATAAGCTCTCAGGGGAATTGGAAAGGCTGTTATAAAGTAAGTATTGAAGTGTATGAAGAGAATTACTTTGCATGTTAAAGATGCACAATGTTGTCCAGATTTAGACTCCAATTTGTTAAGTCATGCAGTCAGAAAAGGACATAGAACTGAATGTATTAATAGAGATTTCTCACTAACAAATAATAATGGAATTTGAAGTTGAAAGGAAGCATGTTAAAAACCAGCCCCTACAGACAGTTCCCCTGAGAGTTATCTGATATGAGAAACCTAATAATGCAAAAGGAGGAATTGTCACTGAATCTTGGCATAGCACAAATCAGGCAGAATCAAAAGGAAGAACAGTCTAGTCATTTCAAAATTGTAAATTGCAAACATATCAGACATACAATCTTGTGTGATTTCATGGTAAAATGTCCTTGAAAGTCATATGCAACAAGCATTTGAAAGCACAAATATACAGCACAGTAGCAATATTTAATTTATGAAAAAATCCACATTTGTCCCTGTTCCCTTTCCACTGAATCAAATACAGGAAGGAGGCATTTTGCACTTTTCTTGGTGAAAATGTCTAATTTTTGCTGCTTATATTTGATTTCCAAAGAAAGGTGAGATCATGACATAACCAAATGGACTCTGGACAGATGCTTCTTGTTAGTAGATTGCAGGAAAAACAATTTTATGGTCAGCTTATAAATTGCATAGCTGAGAGTCATAGATACCATCTAAGCTCACATTCATAACATAATCTTTTAAGGACAGAAACGTTGACCGAGCCTCATTTCATAATCACTTTTTGAATTATCTTTTTGTTTTGAAAATATTACGATCTTTTGTATTGCAGGTTTCTACTGTATTCATTGGGTGAGTTTTCTTCTTAGAAAACTTAGAAGTTTTAAATACAATTTTAAGGATTTGGAAGAATATTACTTTTGGCAATACAGCAAAAAAAGTGTTTAGAGTTCTGCTTTTGGAAAGTTAAAAATGGATTAAGGGTCCAGAAAGACTTGGAATAAAAGTTTGAAATTAATTATAAAATCCTAACCATGGGAAACTGTGACTGCGTGAATTCTTTAAGGAAAAAATGTGATAAGCTAGTTGTTGAAGGTTGGACACTAGAGGGCATCAGAAGCAAATAAAATAACATATGCACCAGGGGTGGGTTTCACTTACCTTTGCTTCACTCGGATGCGTGCCACTTCTGCGCATGTACAGAAGCTTCTGCACATGTGTAGATTGTATTTGATGACATCTGGGTGGATAAGCGGAGCCTCCTGCCGCTGCTGCCAGCTGCTCTCTTCCAGGTCCAGTGCGCATGTGTGTGCATGCACACATGTTCCAGTTTCGGCACTAGGTGCTGAAAAGGTTAACCATCACTGGACTAGATAATGATATGGAAGAGAAACACATTTTACTGGATAAAGATGGAATTGACTTAAATATGGACTTAAAGTGACAAATAAACAAATAATGATTGTTAAGAGAACAAAAATTTTAACTATATTATAGTGATTAAAAATATAGTAAAATTAAAAAAAACTAGTAAGAAAAATATACATATAACAAATCTAAACAACTGCATGAATTTAATTCCATTCTCTCCTTTATTGTCTAGATCCTATACCAACTTACTGGGTCATCTTATTTTCAGAACACAGCAATTTTTCAAAAATAGATAACAGGCTTATATCCTGGATTTATTTCTTAAAATCAGGTGAACCTTTCTTTCCCCTAATTTAAAATTATCCTCTTTAATATTTGAACATGATATAATTTAAAAATTGCAGAGCTCATCTTAAATTAGGACACAATGTATACATGTCATTTTGGGCAGGTCAGGAGAAATATTAAATCTAGTATATAGTGTTGAAACTCTTGATTTCATTCCTACACATCTCTCTTCAGATATGATGATGTAAACATCAGTTTGGAGCCTCATTTAGTTGGCAGTATTCAATTCAGATTGTCAAAGTATCCCAAGGCTTTATGATCTCACTTTTTAATACAAAAGACTATATAAATCAACATTTATAATCAGAAAGCTGTGATTTTTTTAAAAAAGTTTTTTTTTGGTCACACTGGCTCATAGCTCTAATCTATTAACTGAAACCTTAAGTTTAGAGAACATTAGGAGACTATGACCTTCTGATTTTTTAAAATACTAGTATTTTAAAAGTATTTACAGTGGATGTACTTAAATTGAATTAAAAATGGTAAATCAAATAGCAAAAAGGGACCATATCAGGTGAGTTTCAGCAAGTTCTGACCAGTTCTGGAGAGCCGGTAGTGGAAATTTTGATTAGTTCGGAGAACCAGTAGTAAAAATTCTGACTGACCCCACCCCCATCTATTCTCTGCCTCCCAAGTCCCAGCTGATTGGGAGGAAATGGGGATTTTGCAGTAACCTTCCCCAGGATTGGGGACAGAAAGGAGATTTTATGGTATCTTTCCCCTGCCACACCCACCATGCCACGGCCACCAAGCCATGCCACGCCCACCAAGTTACACCCATAGAACCGGAAGTAAAAATTTTTGAAGCCCATCACTGGACCATATGACATGTTTCATAGTATGTTATCAATATATTAGCTTTTAATATGCAATGGAAGAAGTCAAGGTATTAAATGCAAATTCTGGCTGACAAACAAATGGTACACATTTCAAAAGATTTAAGGCAGTAGTGTCCATGCTTGAGTACTTCTAGAATACCTTTGAGATCAACCTTTGGCCTAATCCAGCACGGCTATTTTAATATTTTTAATGATATCTCCAGATAATTTAAACATCAACAAAAACATTCTGTCTCCCAATAGAGTAATGGACTACTAGAATTAGGAAAATGAGAGGATGGGATTAATATAGACTTGAGTAGGAAATAATTGTTCTGCAAGTTTCAATTCTTGTGGTGAAAAAAAAATACCTTAGGAAAAACAGGGATTACATTTCTACACATTCACATCTAAGAAATGGTATCACTGAATTCTATAGTGATATACAGTTTACCTGCAACACTATGCATTATTTTTCCATTTCTTTCAATTCAATTATTATTGGTGGTGGACATATTTTTTTTCTTCTGCTGTTGTTATATTCACCTTTCTTACACCTGGTCCAGTTGGGATTCTTCTGATTTCAGGATTTCACTGAAGAGGAGTGGAATGTCCAATGTTTAGCTCTAGTAATAGCACTTAGACTTCACAGTGCTTTACAGCCCTCTCTAAGTGGTTTACAATGTCAGCATATTGCCTCCCCCAACAATCTGGGTCCTCATTTTACCAACCTCAGAAGGATGGAAGGCTGAGTCAACCTTGAGCCAGTCAGAATTGAACTCTTAACAGTCAGAGTGAATTAGTTTGCAATATTGCATTCTAACCACTGTGCCACCATTGCTATTTACCCATTGTTACTCACAAGAACATATCAATAGGAGCACTTCTTTTTCTCTGCTGTTTTAGATGGTTTCATCTTAAACTTATCCATGCCTTCTGTCTAATGATTCCCCTTCTCTAGTTTCAGTAGCAGATTTGCTAATTAATGATTACCCAGTATTTAATTTTATTTTCAATTATACAGAAAATTGTTTTAAAAAACCCTTTAGGACGAGAAAATTGCTATACAGCAAAAATAATAATGTCATCATCATAGCTATTTCCCATATAAGAAATAGGTGGAATAAAAACAAAATTATACCGCTAAAGTGCTGTGTGCAGTTGAAATTAGGGTAATATAAGTTTGAGACCAATTTGCCTGCAAAAATTACATTAGGATGTTCAACCTCCATACATAGAGTTTCACCATTCCTTTTCTACAATCAATTTTTGTGTCTTGTTTTATTTAAACTAGTGGCTATTAGTGTGCTTTTATGCTTCAATAGTCTGTAGTAGATTGCGGAAGCTTTAATACAAAGAATTAATAATTGTCATGTGTGAGTGCCACTTTGTGCATCTTTTTTTAAATTTCAGAAATGGCAATTTAGTGGTCTTTTACTACTAAAGAAAATAGGTACACAAATTTATTAAGCACATTGTCATCAGCATTTCCTGTGTGGGATATATATATATATATATATATATATATATATATATATATATATATTAATTAGACCCCTGAAGGATACTTTGAAAATAAACTCAGCAAGTGCCTAGGAAAAAGTTATTAAAAAATTGGTGAGGACCAGGTACAGTTCAGTGTGGTACTAGAAAGAACACATCACTTACAGAACACCAGTTTCCCCTAATTTTGTGCCTTGGGTATATCAGAACAGTTCAGGCAACAACATTTACTGCCTGACTCTATTTTTTGTTATTTTAGGTTTTTTTGCAACTAGCTAGTACTATAATAAGTAAATAAAGAGATCCGGTTAAATCTCCTGATTGAAATCATGGGTAATTTAGTCCATATTGAGGATTGTTTTTATTGTTCAAATTGTTTTTAGTATTTTTAATTGTAATATATTTTTTGAATTGTAAGCCGTCCAGAGTTGTGGACTAAGATGGGCAGCTATAGAAATTGATTGATTGATTGAGTGAATGAATGAATGAATGAATGTATGAATGAATGAATTTTGTGCAAGGCAGCCTACTATAAAACAGAATGGATTAGGATTCACTTTTTCTTGGCAGTGTAACCTTTATCCTGGAATAAATGCAGAATATTAATATGTTCTTTAAAAAGAAGACAGACCCTATTTTCCCATCCCTTACTGTTAGCATCCCATAGGATAAAGTACCTGAGTAATGAACAAAGAACAACTCCCTTCCAATTAATGTTTTTGTTAATGTTTCTAACATATTCTTCAAAATAACTTGGTTTTTGGCAATTTTTCTGGAAGTTTACAGGCCAGTACCATGAACTGCTACCCAATCTGTTATTATAATTCCCGAGGAGAAAAATAAGAAAGAATTGGGCTTGTTCTGAGAGCTCACTGTTACCTAACACAAATACAATAAGCAAAATAATTGCAAGAGTACAACCTGTGGTCAGGTATTGTAGAGACATTTGACTAGATTGGGGGTGTCAAACTTATGGCCCGTGGGCCAGATGTGTCACACGCTAGCCATGCCCACCCCCATTTTAGCAAAGGGAAAAAAATCACGATACATCACGTGACGACAACATGACAATGTGAATTTGACACCCCTGGACTAGATGATTCAACTCTTCCTGTCTTCATTGGGAATGGAGAATTTTTTGCTAACCCCTAACAATTGCACACAAACAGTTGAAAATAATTCCAGAAGCTTTTTATTGGAGTCTTGGGTGTCAAAGGGTTTCACATTCAGCAGAGAGTTGTTTGAAAGTATTCCTAGAAAGTACAATTTTTGCCATGTACAAAAGCAAGCTCTTTGATCAAGTTACTTTCAGATATCATCTGCATTATCTTCCTGTAACCTTATTTGTTTTTTTAAATGTTTTTATTGAAGAAATATACACAATAATGAGTTGTGTAAATTTAAGAAAAGATAGAAAAGATAGAAAAAAAGAAAATAGTATAAAGAAGCAGCTTCCAATCGTCTTTATAGCAGTTATCATCTGTATTCCCTCTTTAAGGTTACATCATAATTCCCTTCTTTCCATATTTTACCTTTTCTAGCTATCAAACCCATTAATCACCAGTTCATTTTCTTCCATTTTCAGCAAAAAGGGTTTCTAGTCACTAATAAATATACCTTCTGTCTTCTTCCTAATCAAACAAATCAATTTTGCAATCTCTATAAATTCTATCATCTCACCAAACATTCCTCTTCATGCATATAATACTCTCACTGCAGTTACCATAAGCAAAAACAATCCATTATCCACCAAATCCAGAGGGGAAAAATTGGTTTCAACTGTATAGTGATATTTAAAGTTCTTTGTATCCCTGTAGGTGTTTAGACTCAGAATTTTTTAGCTTTCTTACAAATCCACCACATGTGATAAAATGACCCATCATGTTTTCTACATTTCCGACATACCTGTACATATACCTTATTGGAGCAAGCAGTAGCTGTGAAATAGTAACTATCTATTGTCCTTGAATAGACACACTTGTCACACACTATTTCTTTAAAAACATGCAGTTTCTATTTTCTTCTTGTTTATGTGCCTTAGCTGCAACTTGTAATAGCAGCTTTCTTTCTGCAAAGCTTAAAAGGGTTCTAGCCTGTTTTAAATGTGATCTAAGATGGTTTCAATTATGACTTCTAATTCTGGATTCCTATAGGAGATAAACTACCTTGTCCAGAGATAAATATAAACATTTTAAAAAAAATTATAAACATAGAATCCTTTATTAATCATATGCATTATAATAATATAAATTCCAGATCTGTCCAGTTCATGCTTTTAAAAAGCTATTTCAAAGAAACATACAAGATAAAATACAATGACAGAAATTGTTTTTTTTCTTTGGTTCAAAGTCTTGTAAAAATGGGACTGGTTATGATTTTCAAATCATTATTATATATTATTAAGACATTCTTTAAAAATATTACCTTCACTCATAGCTTAATGGTTGGATAAAAGCCAAACTCACTTTCAATGAGAACAATGGAGTATTAAACGTGCACAACATAGAAAAATAAATAAGAATTTAGTGCAAAATCATGGCTAAATATTTTTATTTCTGCTATTTGATGAATCTAGCAATCTGCTTCAACTTTTCAGGGTGTCTGATGCTACTGCAGTGATGGAATCAACTCTGTTCTTTCCAATCTCAGTTCAATCACTTCTTTTGGAATTGTGCCTTTGAAATGGACTCATGTTTCAATTTCAGAAGGGGGGCGTGACATATCTGCTTTATATACTATACATAATCAAGAACACTTCTGACTCATATCCAGCAATATTGTGAATGCTTGCCAAGCAAGCATATTTATATCAGTCTATTCTGTCCCTCTGAAGATGGACGAGAAAGCTAATATAGTAGAAGAAACATGTTTTGAAATGGTTGTGATAAGTTAGAGCAGTGTACTGAAAGTAATAGAGTGAAATTTAATAGAGACAACGCAATATAGAAGAAATAAATAAAATGCCCTTGTATAGAATGATATATGCTTGACTTGATAGCAGACTTGTGGAAAGAATCTTGGAATTATAAATGAACACAAGATGAATATGAATTAACAACATGAAAACTAAGCATGAGATTACAAAGACAAGTAGAACTCTAAGTTGTATTCATAGTTTCAAAAATCATTTTTTTATTAGTTGGGAAATCGTGTCCAATCCATCGCAACCTCATGGACAACATTCCTCCAGGCCTTCCTGTCCTCTACCATCCTCTGGAGTTCATTTAAGCTCCTGCTTACTGCTTCAGTGACTCCATCCAGCCACCTCATTCTCAGTCATCCTCTTTTTTTTGCCCTCAATCTTTCCCAGCATTAGGCTCTTCTCCAGTGAGTCCTTCCTTCTCATTAGGTGGCCATATTATTTGAGTTTCAGTTTCAGTCAGGGTTGATCTCCTCTAGGACTGACTGGTTTGATTGCCTTGCAGTCCAAGGGACTCACAGGAGTCTTCTCCAGCACCATAGTTCAAAGGCCTCAATTATTTGGTGCCCAGCCTTTCTTATGGTCCAACTTTCACAGCCCTACATTGCAACTGGGAAAACAATAGCCTTGACTATATGCACTTTTGTTGGCAGAGTGATGTTGTGAGTCCAAGGAAAATAGCAATAGCACTTAGACGTATATACCGCTTCATAATGCTTTACAACCATCTCTAAGTGGCTTACAATCTGGGTCCTCGTTTTACTCACATTGGAAGGATGGAAGACTGGGTCAACCTTGAACCAGTTAGGATTGAACTGCTGGCAGTTGGCAGAGTTAGCGGGCAATACTGCATTCTAACTACTGTGTCATCATGACTCTTAACTCTAGAACCCTAATTTTTGCAACTAACCTGAAGAGGGGACTGCAATCCCACTGAGGACTAAAGATGGAACCACTTGGAATCTAAGTAACTGGAGCCACTCAATCTGATCAGGAACCTGAGCATGTTCATCTCTATCCAGACACTGATACAAGATTTGAATAGCATCATCTGGATGAATGGGGGCTGATATGTAATGAATAA
The DNA here is from genome assembly GCA_012654045.1 of Ptyas mucosa. NCBI lineage: Eukaryota > Metazoa > Chordata > Lepidosauria > Squamata > Colubridae > Ptyas > Ptyas mucosa. The sequence goes on along the minus strand of WNWU01000032.1, from coordinate 9,029,156 downwards.
TTGATGTTGCCAGATATCAAACCAATGGAAGATGTCAATTTATGTAGCCTTATGTAGATTTTAAACAGGCAGGTTAAGTATGTTAAACCTTGGTGTATCCCATATACATGAGGTCTTTGGTTGGATCTCTATACCCTGTCAACATTGATTGGCTGAACCATAGGGAAATGAGGAAAATCAATGGAACAGTATGTCTCCTAGGACCCTCCAAAGTTGTAACTTGTCAACCTTCTCAACAACTTTCCCTAGAAAGAGACTGGTGGAAAATTTTCTAGAATAGTTGGGATCAGAGAAATTTTATTGAAGAGAGGGCATATCACTGCCTCCTTCAAGATAGGAGATCCTCTTTCTCTCTTTCATTCCCCTTCCCAGATTTTACCACATGGAGTCATCTATACATTAGCTCCTGGATGTCCTTTATCAGCAGCTATGAATCTAATACTGAGATGGCAGGACTCATCAACCCACATTCCCAGGTGTCACAGGCTCAAACTCAACCTAGATAACCAGAGAACAATTTGCTTCTATACCTCAAAACTATTTGGTCAGTCAAAATTCAGCTCTGAATGAATCTGAGCAAATGAATCTGCTAGATGCTCAGAATACTGTTAATTAGAGTCTCTCTGTGAGGGTGATGGGTAGTTTTGAAATTCAGTTATTAAATAGATTTATAAATTTGCAGAAAGGTGACTGTATTAGTTCTTCTAGTACCTTTGTGAAGAGTTGTGTGTACTAATACCTATCACTAAATGTTTCTAAATTTTTTCTTTCTCTGTGTTGAAGAAAAAGCAAGAAAGCAAGAAAGCTATATATTCTTAGCTGGAAACAGATGTTGTTGAACTCAATAAAATAGCTATATAGCATTTGAATATATAAATGTACAGCTATAGGGATGCACATTGGAAAACCTCTTTATTTGTATTGTTATGCATGACTCCATATTAAATTCTAATTCTTTTAGAACAGGCTTCTCCATCCTGATTTCATCCAGTTGTGTTAACATTACAACTCCAAAAGTTCCCTTGCAGCATGACATTACTCCGTAAAAATGAATAAACCCTTTCATTGTTTGCATTATATTTCAATGATCTCCTTCAAATTACTGTTGATGGAATGTTGTGTTCGAGAGAGAGTTCATAAAATTCTGTTCTGCTCAGTTCCTGTCCTTGAGTTTATGATTCTGCACAAATTAATCACACCATCATACAATTCATCTCCTGTGGGGGTATGGCAACAGTAAGCATTGTGGTTATTGTGCTGTCCAGTAAAGGCAACTGACCATTGAACACTTATGTTTATCTTATCTTTCAAGACTTTCAAGTCTCATTCTGCGTGAACACATTTAAGGCTAGGCTGCTTAAATTTTTGTCAAGAGAGTAAATATAAAACAGCAGAGTATGTCAGAGACTGCAGAGCGGTGTCTATACATTTCAGGTTGTTGCTATGCAAGGCAACACTGATTCACTCAAGAAGGGAGAAAAGAAGTTTCCCTTTGATTCTAGTCACTTGCAGGTTTCAGCAAACACTGAAGGAAAGAAGGCTTGTTTACAAGTGCCACCAAAGGCAATGCGCAGCTCTCTGACAAGCAGTAATTCTGAATGATTGTTTCTTTTTTTAATGTGGACAATTGCACTCCAATCACAAAAGGAACCTAGTGGCATTTTGCTACTCAATGAGTAATTTGTGGGTTGGCATTCTGCACTTTCTAATTTGTTAACATTACCAATTGTTTAACTTGTGCAAAAAAAGTTTAAGTACTTACTGTGATTCATTTTTATTTCTCATATTTACACAAACACAGGCATAAATATGTAGGGTGTTATCATCGGTGGGGAAAAAAGGGTCCTTTAGCTGCATGGAATACTCTGCCTACTGTGAAGGGATGATGAACCTTTAAAAAGAAACGCTTTGCTACTCGATACAGGATTTCTCATGATTTATGGAGCATGTCAAAAGGAGTTAATGAAAATTTTATGAGAAGTAGATGCAAACTCTGAAAAGGAATGCCTGGTTTTCCTTATTCATTAACCCTGTTCCTTAGGTCCATTCTACTTTTTCTGTGAACTTTCTAAGATAGAAGGGCAAGAATGATTTAGCATTTTGATTTCAGGACAGAACAATTGGTCTTACACAGCTTCTAAGGAAGATCAGACATAACAATAGCTTATGTAATTCAGGATGCTCAGGGGAACGATATTAGTTCTTAACAGGGGCTAAATAGATTTATAAATGTGACACCTTTAGGTATGAAGAAAAAGAATAGTATTAGGTTGCCATTTAAATTTTTTCAGCTTCTGAAGGCCAGAAGGTAAGAAAAGAGTCATCACTAGAGGGAGTGGATCTAAAATGCTTTACTTGATTTTCTCAAAATTAAGTACTATAAAACCAAAACCAAACTCAATTGGTTTTGAGGAAGATTCGGAGTCTCTTAATACAAAACTGTTCCATGAAGCTTTGCTCCCTATTGAAAACATTTCCAAATGTAAGCAGCATTTCTTGGGATCCTCGAGAGAGGTGGCAGAAATGAAGCCTGAAAACTTGCCCATCTCTCTTTTGTTAGCTGAATGTTTATTTTAGCTAACTTCTATTTTCTCAGTAGAGGAAAAAGAACCCAAAAAATTGTTATATTTCTGCCAGTTTAAAACTAATTATCTCACTTCAGTGGCATTCTTCCCTAGACAACTTGCTATTCTAATAGCAGTTTTTCTTGACTATGCTGGGAATGAGGGAGGGTCTAAAATCTCCCTTGCATGCTATTTGAATTTTCTTTGCAAAACAATGTTGAGAAAAAGAAGGGACATTGTCAAAAGGAACAGAAACATGGCTGTTTCTGTATTCCAGAAAAAAACCATTATTTTACTTAATTCTTTCAGTGTCTCCTCCAAGGGCAATTGAATTTGGGCAGAAGGATATATTATTTGATGGGGGCGGGGAGAGGAAGAGTGTAGCTGAGGTCCATCAGCAAACGTGAATGGCTTAATAGCACTGTGTTGATTCATAGTGGAGAAAGATCTGGATCTTGAAAGTCTCTCCTCATCTGTTAGCAGCTTGTTAGTAGTGCCCAGATAATTAGGAAGCTATAAATACTGGAGGCAGACATAATATTTCCAGGCAACATCATCAATTAAGGAACATCAGCATCAGAGAAATGTCAGGTTAAAAATAACCTTGAATAGCATTAAGACTTTTTCATTACAGTACTTAATTTCCATATCCTTTCTTAAGGAGTGAAATATATTGAATTCTTTAGAAGTGGGGAGGGGAGAGAGAGATACCCTTAAGTAGCGTTTGATTCCATGCGGTTTTATTGGTAATACAGCCAACATGGTTTGCCATTGCCCTCTTCTGGAATGGGTTTTCATCTTCTAGTCTGATTTAGCAGCCCAGGAATTCTCATGTGGTCCCATTCAAGTTTTACTCAGAGCCAACCCTGCTTAACATCTGAGATCAGAAAAAGCTGCCCAGATGTTGCCATCTGCTGAGGCTTATATTAGAATACTTTATTTAGAAATACGTTGAACATCTACCATGGTTGATGATGCAGATGGGTTGGTAAGAGAGATTTGTTTGGATTTTTTTATAGGACTTCTGATAGAAGCACGCTCTAGGTATGTTCACAGGCTGAAAATACATTATGTGCAAGTAAAATACATAAATAATCCAAGCTAATTATGTAGAACTGGAAAGAATTAGATGGCTTTCTATAGGTATAGTTGCAGCTGCACAAACTCTATTTTTGTCAGATTTTGCAACTAGGACGTGACAATAAATCACAGATGTCTTGATTGTTACTTGACTACACCGCATTCCTAAGTTAGAAATCTCACTGATACAGTTTAGCTAAAAAAAATCTTTATTGTATACAGAAATACATATTAGTTGATTGTCTGCAGGGTAACGGTAAATGCTTCTGATAGTGGGAAGTTTTAGATCAGAATTTCTGCCCCTCCCCTCCCCTGAATTAATGGATTTTTTTCATGTAGTGGTCTTAAAACTGAATGTTGATTGAATGTTTCCCTAACTGTCCTAAAAATAGCTGTCTCTCAGCTTATTTTTCACACTATTCCCCCATCTCCTTTATTCTACCTTATCTGGAAGTGTAAGGTTTTCCCCTCCCTCCTGGTTGGCCTTATGTGTAATAGCATAATTGTTCTCAGGACAATAAGCCTTGCTGAAGAGGTTCAACTTTTAAAGTCTCATATGTGCAGGAGAATGGGAAAGGAGGATAAGAAAATATGAACTGTTGTCTTTCCTTCTCATGTGTAGCCACTCCAATTTTTTGAATCTTCAATTTTTTTGCCAAGCTGATCTGTCTTAAGGCAATCATAGTCCCTCTTTCTATGTTCAATACATAATGTTCAATGTATTAGTTCATCTCCATTTTCATCTGATAGTCCCTCTTTGAACTAGCTGATGAACCAGTCAGTCATTTGCTTGTCTGATGCCTATCAGACATGTCACAAAATTAAGATAACTCTCTTTATCTGGGCTGTCTTAAATGTCACTGCGTTATGTGTTTGTCAGCTGAGCGTCCATTCTGAGCGTTATGGTAGCCTGCCAGAGAACAGCATGGAAAATAAGAACCATCCGTCTCTAATTAGGTGCAATTACCTAATTCCCCCATGGGGGGGGGGAATGGGGCTGATTTACGCTCCGACATTAAATTCTACACTTTAGATCTTTCAGATATTAAGCTCATTACAAATCCTATGGGGGTCTGATCAGTGGAAAACGTTTTGGTCCCAGAGAGGTAAAGTTCATATTGATTGAGGAGGACAGTAAATAGGCTTGGATTCCTATTATATATCTGGCATAGACAGTATTGGAGGAGCAGCAGAGTCAGCCTGGGTTTCCTGTTGGAGTTGATTTTCTCTAACCTGTTGAGAGCTACAAAGTTCATCCCTTGGGCTAGCTGGTCCCTTTGGGTAGCCACTTGGCTTTAGCTTTGGAGCAAGGCATTGGCTATTTGGTTGATGGAGCCTGTCTCTCTTTACATTGCAGTGACTGTTAGTAGGCAATTAAAATGATCAAGTCTTAGTAGAAATCTCAGAAATATTGTTTGGTCAGATAAGAATTGTTATCTAGGACCAGAAAGAAGCCGTACCATTGAGTTCTCACTGCCAATTCCTCTTATATCCATAGTGGTTCAAACATGTCATTATTTCTTCCACAATAACCAGCTTGACCAAGTGAGAGGATAATCACCACCAATCATTTCTCAAGGGGAGGAAAGCAAGATAATACCCTTCATCTCTTTTGCTCCCTGCCCAAGCTGACTGGGAAGAAATCCTTCACTTCCTGCTTTGTCTACTCCAGCTGACTACCATGTGCTATACTACGAGCACCCTTTCCCTTCAGTCTTTGGCCCTTCCTCTCAAGAGTGAATTGTTTAACAAGTCAACTCATGAATTAGTGAAACGATGGACTTGTCCTTAAGAAACAGTAACATATGAAAGTGATACAAGTTCTGCCAGTTTCCCCTTCTGTTTTAAATAAAACAGTAACTTTTTTTAACTGACCCATGATGGATAAAGAAATGGGCAACAGGGGCCTCAAAAAATACATCATGGGCAGAACACCAGTTCATCACCATAGCCAAAGCAGTAAAAGAGTTTGAAATCTGGAGATGGATTTCTTAAATTGGCTTTATTTCCAGTTGGTTTATGTTGGGAGCTGAGCAACTAAAGGCTGCAAACAGAAAAGCCCTTTGTGGGTGCTTGGTTGGCCTTGAAAATGAACAGTTGCTCATTTAGCTTCATGTTACTTGAAACCGCCAAGCTGGCTTGAGAAGCCTTGGCTCTCAGCTCAATTTTCATTCCATGTTTTGTAGGAGTCCAGTTATTGTCACTGCCATATCTGTGAATGCAGTCTTAATCTTCTTCTTCCTAATTGCTCCTGAGCATAATCTTCACGAACACAATTTTTACTATATTTTAAATTAAATCATGTTTAGGGCAATGTATTCCTTTGCATGCAATGGCCTATGCAACTGGTTTATCTACACTGGATGGATGGCTTTTTGGTTGAGCAAGCTGAATATAATGAATTTACAACAAATACACCAAAATCCAGAAAATACAATGTTCATCATTGTACCCAAGTTAAATATATTGTATATCACATGACAAAGAAGAGGAATGGATGCCATCTTCAAACATAACATTGCAGCTAATTGGAAAGTAGACAAGAATAAAACATTTCGGAAAACTCAAATATTGGGCCCTCACTCTGGACCCTGTCATATGGAACAATTTCCAGAATTAAAGTTGCATTTTAATTAATAACCTGTGATTAAATAAAATTGAAGTGTTTTCCAGGTCTTGGATCTCATCTACTTCTTTTTTCAAGTGTAAGTTCCCTATAACCATCCCATATGTATCTCTCAGGAAGGTTGACCGTTTATCTTCTAAGTTGGAGATGTAGTACATTTGAAGGTATAGTATCTGCCTTGGTTATGTTCGGAGGTTGCTTTATTTTGCTTGAATGGGATTGAATTTGCTTATTGTGATGAACCAGATTCTTGAAAGGTATCAGTGTGGTATTTAAAATTTTGGATGTATTATCTATGAAGAACTTTATATTTAGTCTGTGCTTGCAATTTTGCTAAAACGATTGTTCTGTGTTCCTGGAAAGACACTCGTTTAGCAGCTGTCAAAAGTTGGCTTGATGAACTATGTCATATTTCAGCCTTTGAACTGATTCTTTGCTATTAAGAAAGGACTGAACAATATAGTTCCATATGGTCAACATTTAAATTTGTTTGAATAGTTTTTGTTAAAAACTGAAGTTTTTATATAGTTTCCCTAATAATTATAATTTATTTAATGTATTTGTTTTATTTGTTTCTTAAACCCTTGTCTTTATTTGTATTTCTACCTTTTGTTTCATAGTTGTTTAAAGCAGTAAAAAAATATGCATCCCGCATATAAACAAAGCAAAGGTAAAAAAACTTTTAGAACATAGGAAGTTGCTGAATACTGAGTCAGAAGAGTGAATTAATTTAGCTTATTGCCAGCAATGTCTGTCAGAGGATTTAAGGGTTTCGGGCAAGTATACAACAAAGTGCATTCACTTAACTCTACATACCCTTAATGGGTGCGCCATATACTTATGCTACTGAGCACAGAAATTGAAACATTGAAATATTACTGGTCTAATATTAGTTTTGGAAAGATATTAAATTTCCCCAAAGCTCTTAGTCATAGAGCTTATATATCTCTATGTCATAGAGTCAATATTTCATATTTTTGTTGCATACACAAATACAATTCACTTATGGAATTAAGGGAAAAATAAAAATAATTCAGTTTTGTTCATAGAATCATCATGATCTAGAGCACGGCTGTCAAACTACTGGCCTGTGAACTGGATGCGTCACATGCTGGCCACGTCCACGCCCAGTTTAGTTAAGGGGAAAAAAGTCCCAATATGTCATGAGCTGTGATACTGTGAGTTTGATACCCCTGATCTAGAATGCAAGTGTTTTATAGCAGTGCTTCTACATATTTAGCAACTACCTAAGAAATAGATAAAAACAAAACAAAAACAAAAACCCAGCATCAGAAAGTTTTTCCAGTAGTCATTTGTTCCTGATTTTATCTCTACACTCTGAAATCAAATAGGATCCTTTGCATAGAGTCAAGGAAGCATACCATCTGGTGTTTGCATCAGGGTTAATGAATTCGATTTAATGAATTGGTTTTCTTTTGGAACTGTTGAGCTTTGATCTACTCTTAAGGAAGATGAACATTCTTTCAATTGTAAATGTTCAATATAGAGGAAATGTGCACTTGATAGATTTCCAGTACCATCCAGGCAAAGAAAGAAAAATAAAAACTCTGAAATCCACTCTGATATAATCTCATCAATACAAACAAATTGATTTCTACCAATTAGGTAAATATAAGCAAGTTTGAGGCTTTTAAAATTTTATGTTTTTGTGTGTACGTAACTTCCAAAAAGAACTATAATATTAATTCTTTAATCCCTCTCAAAGTAACATTATTTTGCTGGACATTTGAGGAAAACTCTTCCTTCAATGGTATTTTCAAAGCTGAGGCAGTGGTATGGAACAGCTTGTCTGGGATTTCAAGCTTTAATCTCTACATAGTCTTAGCCAGGACTATCTTTAAGAAATAATATAATGAGCTACCCCACCCTTCTTTTTTGATGTTTCAACCCTGTCCTATTTTATGGCTCCAGAAACTTCTCACAAAACAGCAAGGAGGATTAGATGAAGTTTGTTGCTTTTTGATGAAGTAGCTGAAGACTTTGATTGACATCTTGTTTGCTTGCTTCTTATCTCTGACAACCTTTCTCAAGACTGCAGAATTTTCTCGTGAGTCATGCAGAAGTCATACAATTAACTTCCCAGACCTTGGCGATAGAGTGGGACAGGAAAAATGGACATTCTGGAAAACTGCCATGAAATGTGCTTGAAGATAACACTCAGCCCAGCCACTTACCTTTATGTTACTCTTTATATTATAAAATTAGTAGATATGCCTCATGTGCATCCTAAATGTATTTGTTGCTTGCTTATTTGCTTTGCATGGAAAATTTCATGTAGATGTCACATTCATTCAGTCAAGGCAGTTACAAAGCAACAATTCTTGAGTAAATGTTTCCAATCAGGACTGGAGCAACAGATACATGTAATTTACAGCTGTAGACTGAACTGCGTTTGCAACTTCCACCATCCTTGTTAGATTTGAAATGGAAATGAGAAAGGATGTAGGATCTCATATTCCTTCTTTTATTTTCAAGTAGTCCTGCTGGCTCAGGAACTAGGTCAAAAATTGCCAAAAATCTGAAGGAGAGCAATTTCCATGTATGTTTTCCACCTGGATATTGGCATTACCTGGTCCTAGAAGTCAGCAATGAAAGGCTTGAAAGAAGTGGCAGCGCAACGTTTATAGGGATAAATCCTGAAGGAGATGTTACACATTTTATTTACTGAACATATACACTGCTAATTGTATTTAATTTATATTGGCAGGAGAAGGGGTGAGGGTGAGGCTTCTTTGTTCTCATTTTAGTTCATGTGCTTGAGAATTTTCTCCATCCAACTGTACTACATTGTGTACTAACTTGTGGCCTCTTCCTTGTTAAATTTCAATAAATCAATAATGGGATTTTTTGGGGGGAGGGGGAGATTTTGATTATGGGTGAGAGGACTGGCATAATTTATATAGCTTACAGTTGGAGAGCTGGAAATTTCACTCAGCTGAGCCTCCATGGGAGATTCAGAGCAGTACCAGATCAAATAATAATAATAAAAAAACAACCAGGAAGAGAAAATGACTGTGATCTCTAAGAATGTTCTTTCTTCTACAAGATTCCTGCCCATTCTAGAGCCAATTGAGAATATTTGTATCTGATGTTGGATATTTGGACCACCTGAATATTCTGTTTGTGTGTCATCCTTTCTATTGTCAAGAAGTGGCTTTTCCTTCTTTGATCTTGTATAAGGTGACCAGACGTCCCGCTTTTGGCAGGACAGTCCTGATTTTCAACAATTTGTTCCGCGTCCCGCAGCATTTTAAAAAAGTCCCAATTTTTGGAAAGAATGCAGGAGGGAATAGCGGGAGAATGGGGTTTGCTTACCCCGCCCACTCCCAATCTATTGCTGCCTCCTGAGTCCCAGCTGATGGCTAGAGGGAAAAAAAACTGTTTAAATTGTTGCCGCAGGGCTTCAAAGGGCTGCCCCACAGCTGATCAGTGTTAAAAAAAAACAAATGAATAGACCGGTGCCTGCAAAAATAGAAAAAACAGCCCCTTTCAGCTTCAGTATAGGTTAATTACCATAAATTGATTTGAACAGCCTCCCGACTCTCAGCTGATTTGTTCTCAGCTGTTTTGGGCAGAGGTCTTTTGCTAGCTGCAAAGAGTGCTGCTGGGGCACATTTTTTTTCCTCCTTGTGCAATTCAAGCTGAAAACGAAACTGAAATTAAAGCAGGTTGTTGGCTTTGCTGTTTGTTTGGAACATTGGAAAGGCAGATTTCTTTTCTTTTTCCTCATCAAAAAAGGTAGGTGCAAACAATGGGAAATTTATGAAAAATGGCAAAAGAGGAGAGTTCAAAATTTTAAAACACAAAAGAAAAAAAGCTCTATTTAACTAGGGAATTGTAATAATTGAGATACTATTAATTGTATATTGTGTTGAAAGCAGAAATGGTTAAGTTGTGGTTTGGAAGAATATATGGGGAAATTATTTGGTTTATTATTATTGGTAAATATAATTGATTGATTTGTAAGAAATTGGATTGCATGGAAATAATTGGAATATTCATGTTCATATTGATTAATATACAAAAAAGATAGTTATATAACTAATTGATTTTTATTAAAATGTTGAATTTGTATTAAACAACTGTAATATTACATAATTAACCAATGTGAGGATGGATATAAAAATAGATGACAATTGTAAATTTAAGTGAAATGACTAAACACCATTTAAATTTGTGAACCAGCCAAATACTCTGTTCAAAGAAAATACATTGTATGTTTGTATGTGTGTTTCTAATTATTGCTATTTATTCATATTTTTCTCTCTTATTCTTTAAAGTTTAACAATTCATTCTTTATCTTAATATCTTTATATTTGTTTGGGGTTGGTTTTCTTCCCTTTCATCTTTTTTATTGTACAGCAATCTTTCTCCTCAAACCTACCACATCTCTCTTTTCTTTCCTTCTTACTTTCTCTTCCCCCCCTCTTCTTCTCCTCCCTACTTCCTCTTCCTTTCTTCTTCTCCTCCTCTCTTCCTCCCTCTCTTAACCTCACTCCTATTCTAATTTCCCGTCCCTTCCTTCATCCCTCTCTATTGCTGTATTCTTTTATGCACATGGACTACTCAGAGGGCTTAAAAAGTTATTTTTGACTGGTCCTTGCACTTTTGACCAGTCCTTGAACTTACGACTGTCCTCACATTTTGCATTTTTGCCCTATCTTGTCACCATGGTGAAGAGAAACAGTTGTGAAATGAGTGACATCGTTTTTAAGAAAGCTACAATGGGCATAAATGATGACCAGTCATAAGTGCGAAGACTGGTCAAAAGTGCGAGGACCTGTCAGAAATCACTTTTTTCAGCCCTCTGGGTAGTCCTTTTGTGCACATGGACTACTCAGAGGGCTGAAAAAGTTATTTTTGACTGGTCCTCGCACTTTTGAGCAGTCCTTGAACTTACGACTGTCCTCACGTTTTACGTTTTTGCCCTATCTTGTCACCATGGTGAAGAGAAGTTATGAATTGAGTGAAATGGTTGTTAAGAATGCTGCACGGGCATAAATGTGAGGATGGTCATAAGTGTGAGGACCAGTCAAAAGTGCGAGGACCTGTCAGAAATGGCTTTTCTCAGCCCTCTGAGTAGTCCCTATAGAATAAAATAATACTATACATAATTTTCTAAATTATATTTGTAAATTGTACTTATGTTGAAATTAAAAAAAATATATTACAATACTATTTTTGCATTCTATGAAAATTTTTGTTGCTCCATATAGACCAAATTTTTAATCAAGCCCCCCCCCCCCCCGGCCCATGGTGTCCCCCTTTACCAATGTTAAAATCTGGTCACCTTAATCTTGTGATAAGATCCAAATACAAATCTTTATTGTCAGTGTTCTGCCCCAGCTCTGGATCCCAAGGAGTGTGACACACACAAAGCTCCAAAAACTCCGTTTAATACAAACAGACCTCTTTCAAAATGCAGGCTTTCAGTGCAAATGTCCTTATCAGCCTGCTATGAATTACAGAGAATAAACAAAGTCCGACAAGGGTTGGCAACCAGCCCAGAAACCACGATGTAACAAGAAACTCACTCTCAAAATGCTCTGCGTAGTAATTAAACATTATTTTCAGCAATGTGTGCTATCTGTGAGCGAACTTAAATAGGCTAAGGGAGTGGCCAATTAGCCTCAAGCCTTACTCTCGAGGAGACCTCCTCCTGAGTAGCCACTCCTGCCTTTTGGCAGCCCTGCGTGTTCGAGCATTGAGAAGAGGCTCCTCCACTTCACTCTCTTCACTTGAAGTAGCCTCTGGAGGTTCTGAAGACCCTGGCTGAGTTTCTGCCTCTGGCACCACATCTTCTTCAGCCTCCTCATTGTCCGACTCGAGCACCGGCTGCACAGGCTGCTGTCACGACACCACACCAGCCTCCTCCTCGTCGGGATCAGCCACAATCCGTGCAGGCCACTGGTGGGCCACAACAGTCAGTGCTCAACATATGTACAATGAGATTGGTCAGAATTCTGACATGGATGGATTTCAGTATCCATGTAGGAGCATCATCACAACTATGTGTCTGCCCTGATTGTCCTGCTACAACATTCTGGATCTAGGGATTTTTGGATGGGTGTATCTGTATGTGTGTGTTTCTTTGTTGAATTGGGAAGAACAATAATGTCCTGAAATTGGAAGATTTTATTATGGGCATACTACTTACTGAGGTTTCGACTTGGAATATTTATTTTGTCTCCCAGTATGTTGATTTGTCCCCAGAACATAATAGAGTCTGCTGAAGTAATTTCCAGCTAGTAAGATGGATACTTCTGTCAATGTCCTTCTTGCTCCTTTGTTGGAATTTGATAGTCCTCTCTCACTGTATAAAGCTCATTGATACCATTTATATATTCTCATCGAAGGTCAGTGAAGTAAATTAGGAGATAGCTAGAATGCAGATTAAGGAAAATTCATCTCAAGTTTGATCAGATACCAGTAAAGGCTCATTATAAATCCTATTTTAAGGTGGTGATAGAAATAAAGAACACTTTTTCTCCTTCACCATTGTATCCTCTCATGTTCTGTCTTATTTCAGTTGCTTATCTCTACTTGCACAGAAGAACCACAGTGAAGGAAATAAAGCAAATCTAAAACAAGAGCAGGGCTGATAGTCAGAAAATGCCAGTAGCCTGGTTTGTCATGTTAGAAATCCTGTATTACAAACTAGGAGCGGGATAATTTAAAATTCTTGCTAGCAGACATTCCGCCAATGGCCCCACATCAAAAGATAATTATAATAGCTTGTCACCAGTCAGCTTGAACTCCTGACCTCTCCTAGTATGTTGAATTGTAGCCCTTAGCAATTTTACTCAGAATTTCTGCCTTCAGCCCAGCTTGAACAAAACAAAAAGGAAATGTTTTGGATCTTCTCACTTACAACCTAGAAATATAGAACAATAATTTTTGTGCCAGTTTTGAAAGACAAGGGATCACTTGGTAACATGCAGTCTTGAACATGGATTTTCTTTATAAAGCCAAGGAAGTCAAGTCAAATCTATAGAACCTAGGATGTATTTCTCATTCTTGAGGGTTCGTCCGCCTAGCCAGCTGGTCACATTGTTAGTTTGGACTGACGATCTTTTCTGGGTGGCAGGAATGGATGACATTGCCCTGAACTCGCTACTCACCCACTGCAAAAACAACCGCTAGGGGTGTTTTCTTGCTGTGATTTTGAAGTACCCTTTCTCTGCTTTGGTTGCCTCTAGCAATACTGACTGTTCTGCCTGCAGCACATGACATTTTTCTGGGCTAATCTCTGCACATTGATTGACTGCTTCAAAGAGACAGGAATGCCCCCTTGACAGATTTAATGGGTGCCATACTATCTGATGTCTTCAAAAGCTGATCCTAAATATAGTTCTGTAATACCACAATGGTATAGCACTTGTCTTGTGTATAGAATGTTGCTAGTTTGAAACCTACCAGTTTTTAAAATTACTATTCTTTCTTTACATTACTTACTGGGCTTTTTCTTTTCTTCTCTTTGTAATTTGATTCACAGATCATTTGATCATTTCTTCAGCCTTGAGTTAATACCCTAGTAACTGCAGAAATGATGCACAATTTATTTATTTATTTATTTATATTTAAATGAAAGCAGTTCTTACTGCACTACAAAGGAGCTTTAAAATACTAGACTCTAACAGGACAGCAAAACATATTTATTTTTTTAAAAACCTGGCTATTATGACTGTGTGACTACATATATGTGCATTTTGTTTTTCTAAATGTGCAGAGATAAAGTTAATTATATTTTATGTGTTTGTTTATGTGTCTGTGTGTATGTATGCACACACACACACACACATACACAAGACACAAATTGTATATGTCCTGTAGGAACTGCCTGTAGGAAGGAAAGCAGTGACAATTAACTTTTCTGAGGAGAAAGTTGGGAAGGAACACAGCTGTGGAGCTGTCCAAGGGGAGGACATGGTAGCTTGCAGTTCATATCAAATAGTTTGTCAGCTGTGGTTGAAGTTGACAGGGGCAAAGGATAGAAACAACTTAAGGTGGCAAGCAGATAGGCTTTTAGACTCTGAGGTTTGGGGTTCAACCTGCAAAAATGTCCAGGGTGTTATTTGTGAGAAACTTTTCAATTCTTAAGTTCTGAAGATGTGGACAAGAATAATGTTATAAGATAGCTCAATTGAGATAACTCAGTTTTGTTCCATATGGCCTATATCCATGAAGATGGAGATAACAGAATAACAGAGTTGGAAGAGAGGGCTTCTAGTCCAACCTCCTGCATAAGCAGGAGACTCTATACCACTGTTGGTGAACCTTTTCAGCACCGTGTGCAGAAACGGGAGTGTGCGAGTGCCATAAACAGGAAGAGCAGCTGTCTAGTGCGCATGCACGCACCGGGAAGATGATCTTCTGGTTTCTGGTGTGTGCATGCGCACTGGCCAGCTGGTCTTCATGTCTGCATGTGTGTCAGAAACTGGAAGATCAGCGCTCCCACGTGTGTGAAGACCAGCTGGCCGACGTGCCAGAACCCAGAAGAGCAATGGGTGATGGCTCATATGCCTGGAGAGATGGCTCTGCATGCCACTTCTGGCATGCGTGCCATAGGTTCATCATCATGGCTCTATACTGTTCCAGACAAGTAGCTGTTTGGTCCCTTCTCCCATGTTGGAGTACCCACAACTTCTGAAGGCAAGCCATTTCACTAGTTAATTGTTCTCATTTTTAGGAAATTTTTCCTTAGTTCTTAGTTCAGCAGAAGTTGGCATACATTACAGCAATATAAAAATGTAATTAATCAGTCACTCCTTCAGTTATCTACAGGCATGATTTTCAGTCTCAATAGAGAAGCCAAGAGTGAATCCATTTTTGGAAAAGAAAATAACTTAATCCAGAAAATATAAACATTTGTAGTCTTCTGCCTAGCACTCCCTTCCCAAGTAAAGTGCATGTTAAGTGTAAATGCCTGCCCTCCAAACCTAGTGTTGTAAGGGTTAACTACCCAGGGATCCCTTCACCCACTGACCCCTCCTCACCTGGGCTCCGCCCCTGGAGTACTTAAGGGTCATCCATGCGGTCCGGGTTCCATTCTAGCTGCAAACCTGTAAGAGAGAAACATTATGTAAATAAACAAACTTGATTATACACATGCCTGTGTATCTCCTTCATTGGGCTCGATCTAAGAACATTCCTACAAATATGGTAGCAGAGGATGGTTCTAAATAGCCCAAACCAAACAAAAAGGATGCCTGAAAATATCAAGCTGAACGAAGAAACCGAAAGAGTAAACACCCGAGCATCCAAAAAGAAGATGGAAGAAATGCTAGCCTCAGCTGAAGCCAAGCTAGCAGAAATGCAAAGGAATAAAGAACGACTCTCCAGCCCTGGCTACTCAAGAATAACAGAGAGAAGCCTAGACGAAAGAGAGGATGAATCAGAGACCGAGCTACGCGAAGAAAAGGAGCTCAAAGAAAAGCTACTAAGCCTAGCCGGATCGACATCGAACAAGTCCTGTCTCATCGCGGAACTCCGCAACCTCCTTGATGACTGCGGGGCAGCGACCGGGAAGGAAGATGACAAAACGGAATGCAGAGACCAAAACGTGGTAAGCGATTTAAACCCCTACCACTCGCTCACCGATGAAGCCGATCCAAGATTCGCGCGCTCCCCACAGCGGCCATCTTGGATGGTGACATCACCCAAGATGGCCGACCAATCCCCAATCAGATCCCGAGATTTAAAAAACCCGGCGGGAAACGAGGCCTACCACCACAAGGCCTACGAATACAGCCATGGGGCCAAGAACTATACCGGACAGGTGACATCAAGTTCGCCTACCGAACTCGAAGTAGAAAAGGCCATGCGGACCATCACCGTGGCTTTCGGAACCAAAATAAAAATAATAAGTTCCGATGCCGATACCGCAGGGGGAAATAAAGTGGCGTCCTACACGCATAAGGGCAGCCATGAAGACCAACTATGGAAGAGAAATACCGAGGCGTGGGCACAGCCCCCCACCTTCTACGCCGGAAACCTCGCCATGCATCCCCTAAGCTACGCCATAAAACCGGGAGAAATAAATGAATACTTACCACACCAAAGGACTCAGCCGAGACCTCCAGGGTTGTCGACGGGCATAGGCACCGGCCCGTACCCAAACTTCGGCCTCCAGAGCGGACCGGAGTGTTAGGATTCTATATGATGTATATAATGTTAGAACCAGTTGTTCAG
>WNWU01000032.1:8998965-9012664 GCA_012654045.1 Ptyas mucosa | reverse complement strand
CAGTTACTCTGCTGGTTGGTAAAACAACATCAATATCCTTAACATGGAGCTTCAGGGCCTTCACCCAAGCCTCGCGGACCCGCATCGATGTCCAGGCGGCGCAACGAGACCCACGACGCTCCAGACGGCGACCAAAATAAACTTCGGCCTCCAAGGACCTCCAAAGACGGAGCCAGAAGTCCAACTCGAGAGGCAGGGCCTTCACCCGGGAGCAGCAGGAACGAGCTCCTTCCACGACGGCGGCAGAGACAGAATGGCCCAGGAGCATGCGCAGAACCGACCTGCAATAAAAAAACAACAGACCATAGAAGCAAGTCACTACAGACTGACTCCCTGCATTCCCCTGCCTTATTGTGAGTTCCCTTTTGCTTTGGACCATGGACAGCAACCCTCAATAGGTAATATTACTCACAATACAGGGACACTTCCAAATGACTTTCCCAAACTTAGGATAGATGGGGTTAACTTTGTTGAATGGAACCAACAGTTACAGGTTGTCCTCTTAAAGGAACATTTACTATTTTTTATAACTAACCCACCAGAAAAGCCTTGGACTTTCCAGTTAGATTGCATGCATCATAAGGCTTACCATTTGTTACTAACCAGTATATCCCTCAGTATGTATCCCAGTATCAGTCACAACTTGACAGTGTCAGAAATAGTAACCTTTTTGCATAAAATGTTCCATAGCAGAAGTATAGCCACTACCACAAGAATCACCAGGGAATTCTACTCAGCCAAACTCAAGGGGGGAACTTCAATGAGTGAACACATATTGTCACTCAATGCCACCAGAGCTGAGCTAATTCAGAGGGGGGAGAACATAACAGAAGGGAACATGGTGAGCGTGATCATAAATTCCTTAGACCACAGCTGGAATGATTTCATCATGCACTTAGACAGTTCCAGCCTAGAACGCATCACCTTAGATATGCTAACCAGTAAACTTATCGCGGAAGACAACCTCAGGAGGGATAGATCCCAGAACCACAGAGAACCAAGGATTAGCAAAAGAGTAGAATTCCACAGCAGAGACTACAGCGACATAGAATGCTTCAATTGTGGCTCCAGGGAACACTATAAAAGAGATTGCCCCAGGAGAATAAGAGACATGAGACACTCACAATCTAGAGACAGGACTGAAAACAGACATAGAATCCCCGAAAGACAGACAAATGAGAACAGATATAGGCGCAGAGATTCACCCAAACCCAGGGACGGGAGGAGATACCGGGATAGTTCCAGGGACAGTCACAAGGGTTCACTATATGGGCTGAGAGCAAGGGACAGCACACTGGGATACACCAACACCGAAAATGCATGGCTCCTAGATTCAGGAGCCACAAACCATACCACTTATGACACAAAATTATTTACTAAATTCACAGAAGAGAAATTCACCATTAAAGTGGCTAACCAAAGCAACGTGCTAGTAACCGGAAAAGGCAACATAAACATCCCAGAGATAGGGGAAATAGAGGGGGTATTGCTTGTTCCGGAGATACCCTATAACATACTAGCCACCTTGAAGCTAAGCAAGGAAACGGGAACTAAAATAACATTTAAGGAAGGGAAGGTATTTTTGACCAGAGATGAGAGGATCATCGGTAGAACTATAATAAGCGGGGGTTTACCATACTTCCAGCCTAACTGTAGCAGCCCCCACAGGATAAACACCAACACTAGTGATATGATAGACACTGCACCCAACACCGAGGAGACAGAGGAGGTTAATCACGACCCAACGCCCAGAGACCCAGACATGAACCAAACTTTAGAAAAGGAGAAGCCATCGTTAGGCAAACCCATTCACGATGAGTGTGCTCATTTATTGCATAGAAAATTGGGTCATAGCAGTTTTCCGGTTGTACAAAAAATGGTCAGTTGTTCTGATGGATTAAAGGTTAAAAATTGCAAAAACTATTTAGAGTGTTCGGTGTGCAAATGTTCCAAGTTGAAGACCAAGGCAAGACCAAAAAAATCAGAACGCACCACAAATTCCTTGTTTCAAATGGTACACATGGACCTAGTTGGGCCCTTAAGGCCATCCATCAAATATAAGAAAAGGTTTTTCCTGACTATCGTAGATGACTTCAGTCGCTACGGTTATATATATACACTCAAGCACAAACATGAGGTGTTCCAGAAATTTAAAGAATTTCATAAAAGGATAGAACTGCAACATAATATTAAAATCAAGCAAATAATGACAGACCGAGGGTCTGAGTTCATGTCTCAAGAATTTTCAAATTGGCTCAGGGCGCAAGGGATGCTGCGTTTTACGTCGGCCCCTTTTTCGCCATTTCAAAATGGAGTCGCGGAGAAAAAAAATGGAACCCTACAGACAATGATGAGATGTGTGCTAGAGGACGCAGGGTTAGGACAACACTACTGGTCAGAAGCCGTTTTATACTCAAATTACACGCTTAACAGGTCATGGTGTAGCGTAATAAATAAAACACCATACGAGGTCATGTATAATAGGAAACCAAAGATAGCACACCTTCACATATTTGGTGTAACCGCCGATGTTCATATCCCCAGACAGATACGCAGAAAGGGAGACAAAGTTTCCAGGCGATTAAGATTCATGGGATATGAACCGGGTACCAAGGGTTTTAGATTCATTGACAGCAACAACAATTTCATAGTTTCACGCACCGCAGTATTTCATGAAAACTCTAATTGGTCCAAAATACACCTTAATGAAATAACCACAGAAGGGGAAAACACCAACTGTTCACATATCAAAACACAACAGGGCAGATCAATAAACAATGACATAGAAGCTACAAAACCAAGGGAGCATAGGATAAGAATCAGAGAGTGGAAAGAGGGACACCCAGACCTAAAAGTAGAAACACTCACGGAAAAGGAAGCCAGGTACCTTCACGATACGGAAACCACGCCCGAAAGGCCGGTTAGGACTTCTAGAAATAAAACCCCCAAGAAGCTAGAGGACTATGTGCTATCTCTCCATGCTAACCAAGTAACCCCCAATAATTACGATGAAGTCCTCAATTTACCCACTGATGAGAGGGAAAAGTGGGAACAGGCGATGGAGAAAGAGATGAACAGCCTGCGTGAGCTAAAGGTATACACGCCCGCAGAGACCCCTAGTGATAAAACCACCATAGGCACTAGGTGGATATACAAAATAAAGTCTCTAGAGGGAGGCAAATCATTATATAAGGCTAGATTGGTAGCCCAGGGATTTGCCCAACGATTCCCAGACGATTACACAGACACATATTCCCCCACCGTCAGAGCAGAAAGCGTAAAGTGTGCATTGGTGATAGCCTCGATTCTAAACTTAAAAGTACACCAATTCGATGTGCAGACAGCGTATCTCCACGCTGATCTAGATAAGGAAATTTATGTTAGGGCTCCACATAGTAAAAACACACACAAAGGGGAAACCTGGTTATTGAACAAGAGTCTATATGGACTAAAACAGTCTGGGAAACGGTGGTATGAATGCTTGTCAAAAACATTAAGGTCAATGGGTTTTGAAGCCACCTCTGCCGACAATTGTTTTTTCATCAAAAGGTTGAGTAACTCCATAGAATACGTTCTGGTATATGTTGATGACATTCTATATGTTGGTGACCAAGATCATAAGTGTGAAACATTTGCTAAAGAACTGGGGAAGCACTTCACCTTGAAGGTACTAGGAAAGGTTGACAAGTATCTGGGGGTACAAATTACCAAAACCAACAAAGGCTTCAGACTGTCACAGAGGGAAAAGATAGTGGAATTGCTACATAAATGTTACATGTTTGATGCCAGACCATGTGAAACCCCCATGACACCAGACTTCCTAAAAAACATGTATGATGAGTCAGAGCCTTTTAATGACAATACCTTATACAGATCCATAATAGGCTCCTTACTTTATATAGCAAACTGGACGAGGCCTGACATAGCATTAACTGTCAACCTTCTGTCGAGGCATGTAGGCAAGCCCACCAATTATCATTGGGATGCCACAAAAAGGATACTTAGATACTTAAAGCATAGTACAGAAGCATGCCTATGTCTAGAACCGGAAACATCCAGTAAGCCAATTCTTTCATGTTATGCAGACGCAGATTGGGCTGGGGACGTGAAATGTAGAAAAAGTACATCAGGGTACATATTTTTCTTGAACGGCAGCCCTGTACACTGGTACACTGGTAAGCAAAATCTAGTAGCTACATCGACTACAGAGGCCGAATATATATGCTTATCCAAAGCTGCAAATAATCTGGTGTGGTTCGATGACTTGCTCTCCAACATCTGGGCTGAACCCACATACCCCATCCACATACATGAAGACAACAAGGCAGCTATCGAAATATCTAGAGCTGATGCTGTGGGTCAAAGGTCGAGACACATAGATATAAAACACAAACACATCAGGCAATTCTCCAGCATGGGTTTTATTAAAGTATTACATTGTGATACACAAGAACAAACTGCTGACATCTTAACCAAACCTCTGTTAAACAAACAACACACTTATTTGACATCCAAACTAGGTGTCATACTACACAAATCGACAAACCATGATCAATCCACTTGTGGTCTTACGGCCAGGCATCTAGAGGGGGATTTGTTAAGTGTAAATGCCTGCCCTCCAAACCTAGTGTTGTAAGGGTTAACTACCCAGGGATCCCTTCACCCACTGACCCCTCCTCACCTGGGCTCCGCCCCTGGAGTACTTAAGGGTCATCCATGCGGTCCGGGTTCCATTCTAGCTGCAAACCTGTAAGAGAGAAACATTATGTAAATAAACAAACTTGATTATACACATGCCTGTGTATCTCCTTCATTGGGCTCAATCCAAGAACATTCCTACAGTGCATGAGCAAGTGACTAATCAGCTTCAAATGTTCTTAGATAAAAGGAATGTTCCAATTCCATTTCAAACACAGTTTAGGTCTGGTTTAAGCACTGAAATTGCTTTGGTGCTATGGGATGCCTTGTTCTATGTATTGATCAGTGGTGGGTTCTACTTTCCTTTACTACCGGTTCGCAACGGGAGTGCATGTATATGCGCAGATCATCAAATATGATGTCTGGGCGGGTAGGCGGAGCCTCCCACCGCTTTTACTACCAGTTCTAAAGAACCAGACAGAACCGGGAGCAACCCACTACTGGTATGATACTATTGACCATGATCTAGTTCTGGGAAAGTTAACAAAACTAGCTGTGCCTGCAGCAATTTTTGTGGTGGGTCTACCTGTATCTTGTTATTTGTAGAAGGTGGCAGTGAGAAAATTGAGTCCCACGACATTTGTAAAGCAGTTTCACAAAACTTAATCTTCATGAAGCTTTTCTTTGCATGTGGTCTAGCCATTTTTTAAGTTACCCTGTGTAAACACGACTATGTAAATAAAAAATAATTTTCTCTATTTGCAATAGTGAGGTTATTTTAGAAGGCTCCTTGGTGGCCAGCTTTAATTTGTCTCTCCATAATTGCCTATTTCCCATCCATTATTGCTAAGTTACAATTTAGAAACACACATAATTTATACACATAAATAAATTTACAAACAGTTTGGATCTCTGCTGAGATGGTGAAATGTATTGAACAATTTCAGCATCACAAAATTTAATCTATTCTCTCCTTTTTAATATTGAAAAATGTAACTTTTATTTATGAAAAGAAAAGATCCACTTTCCCCAACAATATTTTATGCTTCATTAAATTGTCTCATTTAATTTCCTTGCCAGAGACCATATGATGTTTTTTGCTGTCCCATGCTAGCATTGATTTCTTTTGTTTGATATTATCTGCTGTTTAAAATTATATTTCATTGGCATATTCTTTTCTCATTTTCCCCTCCCTCCCTCTTCCCAGAGAAATGAATATGAGGGTGGGGGGGAATTCTCCACTATTTTAGTTTTGCATTCATGTAAGCCTGTTTTTTTAAAGCCTCATAAGCTTTCCTTTGTGAAAATTGCATTGGTGACAATAATAACTGCCTAAAGCTTCACCCCCCTTCCCTATTTCTCCACAGACAAGAATGCTCGCCAAGAAAATAAATAAATGAGGCATCCCATGTAGCAAAAACCATTATGCAGAAAAAAGCAATAATCGTTTAGATATGCACATAAAAGTGAATAGGTTGTAGCACAGTGTAATTGCTTAATTTATATTGTGTGAGAAGATTATCTCATTGCATTGACAAACAAAGCTTTAGTTGTGGGTCAGCCATTTCCTGATCAGCTGTGAGCAGCACGCTTCTAGAATGGATGGATGATTATGTATGTCAAACTGTTGACTTGTATGGTTTGCAACTTTTGATATTCCTGCCTTGCAGGGCTGGTTTTGAATTCCAGAGAAATAAAGGATTGCATTAAAAAAAGAGTTTCTATTTATTAATGTATACACCGCCCATCACATCTGCTTCCTCTCAGACAAAGGCAAAACAGAACAAACCTCTCATGGTTTTTAGAAGAATGAACGAATCATTATTTGAAAGAAAGAAAAGGCAAAGGATGATAGATGGCATCTTTGAGCACAATTAAAAATGGGAGCATTGCTGGAGTGAATACTGTTTGTGGATGGGCATTCTGCTGACCTCATGAAGCAAGATCTGGTTGTTTGTTCATTGCAGAGGAACAACGTAAAAAAATTAGAGCTTTGTGGCATTTTAAAAAGGTTATTGAGTCTTAAATCTTCATGGACCCTTACAGTGTGACAACTGTTCCTCAAAAAGAAAAAAGGAAGGAAAGTATAGAGAAATATATAGAGAATACACATTGCTTCATGTATTGCATAAACACAATTTCCATTATCTCTCATCATTGGACATACTGGCTGGGGCTGCTGGGAACTGTGACAGTAACTCGTAAAGATCCCCATTTCTCAGAGACACACTTAAAAGTTATCAGAGAGAGGAGTGCTGCTAACATCTTTACCTGATGCTTTTGTCTTACCTCCAGAAAGCTAAATTATTCAAAACAGCCTCATTTCTGTCATTTTTTTGAGAATTTCTAGAAGTCACATCAACCAGGTCTGCTTCCTTTCGCTAGCTAGAATTGCTGTCAGATTCAAGCAATTTATATCATTTAATCATAAGAATTGGAATAGATTAAATTTGCATATTAATAAACAATAGTCCACTGCCAAATAGACAACTGAAATGTCATACTGCACATTTAACTATCACTCTATTAAACCAGAACACAGAGTTCATATTCATAGAACACACATTTGTTCTGGGTTTTAAGAAAATTATTTTTAAGAAAAAGTGATATGATTGCTTTCCACTGCCATAACTGATGTCTTCTTGTAATTGAGATTTCTACTGTATTATCTTTCATGTTTACTTTGAACAGTCACTAGCACACGGCTCATAGAAGCCAAGTTGCTATCTGGTTTAATAACAGATAACTTCAGAAGGATTTAGAGCATTTCTTTGGACAATGAAGCAGATGTCAAGGAAATGTTAATGCTTATATAGGATTGGTTGGAGGAAATGTCTTTTCTAATATTACCTGACATTTGTTCATACTGTATGAAGTTCTGTATGTTTCAATTTGGACTGTAAGAAACTACTAATGAGGCTTTACATATATCTACCCATTGGGTCTCTTCTTTACTTTGATGATATGATTTTTTTAGAAGTGGCAAATTTATAGATATTTATAGGAAATGGAGAGAAATCTAGAAAATTATTGTGGCACTATTTGGTAGCATTTTATATCATCAATTAACTTCATTCATGCTGAGAGATTTAAAATAATTTTCACTGTGTAGTAAAATGTTAAATTACTTTAAGAAGATTTGTTTTGATTTCAAATGTTTCTTGCATGGGAAGAAAACAACATACTGTAGTTATCCGGTTTTACTATCCCCACATTGCAGATGATATGTGAAGTAGTAGAGAGTATGATTGTATGGCATAGTTCACTGTTACCCACATACTTCAGATTTTAATTGGGCAGGGATTAAGACTCCTCCAAAGTCCAGTATAATCCCTACATTTACAATGCAGTGTGGAATTAATGTATAAAGTTCTTGACATATATCCTGCTATGATGATTCCCATCTTTAAGACTGCAGGGTTGAGTATAGTTAATGATAGCTTTGTAATGTCTCCCTTTTTTTCAGAATTAATAGGAATAGTCTGCTAAACTAGTAACAGAAAATTCCATAAACTCCTTTTCTTCTGGAAATGTATAAAATAAGAAGTCAAATAGCCAGCAAACTCCTAATCTTCATTCCATAATACCCAATTATTATCTTTCTGGGGTAACTGCCTAATGGTCTTACTCTACTTAATGGTTGAGCTGACCATAACAATAAGAACAGTTTTAAAACATATCAGGCAAAGTGTTCAATTCTATAATTCTCCATGCTTTCAATCCTAAAGATGCAGTTCAGCTGCATAAATTATATGCATCGTTTACTCCTTTCATAGCATTCAGCACAGTTATGCATTTATTAGCTGAGCAGTAGAAAACAATCTACTCTTGTTACCTAGGTATTTGTCATTATAAAAAAGATGCACCTCCCTTTATTTGTGGTGCAAGATTAGAAAATATCCTTTCAAAGATGACACTTGGTATTGGCTTGATCCATTGTAAAGCAAGAGAATAGACATTGCTGGCAAATGTAATTCACTTTACTTTTGTGCACCTACCCTAAATCTACTCCAGACAGTTGAGAGCCCCAATGGATAAGATTACCCAAAGCAACACAAGAGTGCAAGGAGAGGAGAGTAAGAAAAAAAATTGACAAAAAGGGGAAACTATATCCTTCATCATCAATGATATTAGGTAGACATTAGATTTTTTAAAATGTCCTCATCTATTTAATTGGGCTCTCTTGTTGAACTGAATCAAATGTTTTTAAATTATTGCACAATTCATTTACTGAATTTAACGCATATGTTTCACTTTGGAATATCAGGCAGGCAGCAGAACCAATTGTATGAATTTTTCCTCTATTAAAGCTATAACTGGGCTGCAAAATGCCAGATGGCCATTAGATGGCAGCAAAGGGTTAGCGATGTCTGTATCTTTTTGCTATACCATAGTGATTGTCTGTATTTGGGTATGTACCCAGATAGATAATCTTATCTACATTGCCAAGTATTATTGTTTTATATAGTTTGATAGGATTGAACTCATGCTGACCCTACAAAAGCAGAAATATCCTGTTGCTGTTTTTCTTTTTTTTTATAATTACATTTTTGTCTCCAAAATGGAAGTGCTCAGACTACGTTATAATACTATTTTTTTAAAAATGCCCAAGGATCTGATATACTGTAATTGGGAGAAGTGCACAACTATTTTGTTTTAGAATTCAAAATCTCCATTCTGTTCTTATTGATGATGGATTTCCAGGGATACAAACTGTTTAGATCCCTTAATATATTTTGCAGTAATACAATTTAGTATAAATGATTATTTGTGACTTCCCGTTTTAGAAAGTTTTTTCTATCTATTTCAAAATTGCAGTCCTATGGAGCCTTTTCAGTCTTCTCACTGATGGCCTTGATTGCTTGAAATAAAGCAATAAATAAATTGCTTTATTGTATAAATTGCACTGATGAATTGAGTAGCTCAGTTAACAATGTTTAAATTTAAATGGGAAGGAATCACACAACAGTTTATTAGGCTGCATTTGTGATGGGGAATACAAGCTTAGTCTAGGATTCTGTAATGATTAATGGAGCATAAACAATTACTTATCCTAAATATTTTATTATAAACAGTGACTGTCAATCTAAATTGACTATCGATGGTGAGCTTTTGCTTATTGTAGCAATAGTATGTAGCACCTGCCAGATAGAGGCTGGCTTGGGGGGGGGGGGGAATGAACTTTTACAACTGGTCCTAACACGCTACAGGACAACTTGCCACAGCCAACTCGCCGCAGGACAACTTGCTACAGGACAAGAGTTACCCTAAAATCAAAGAAGTGGTGGAATAGAATCATTAAAGAAAGGATGCAATAGGAGGGACAGAATGAAATGTGAATGGCAAAAATTAAAATAATTTTTTATTTATTTTAAATAATTAAATAGAATTGTTAAATTGTCCCACAGTGAGTTGTCCAACGGCAAGTTGGCTGCGGCAAGTTCTCCTGCAGCGAGCTGGCCATGGGAAATTGGCTGTGGTGAGTTGACCATGGTTGGCCACAGCGAGTTGACAGTGGCAAGTTGTCCCATTCCGTTTCCAATCTGCCTGCTTCCAGATGTCTAGGTTTTACCTGTCTTTCAAACATTTGGAAAGTTTTCATACAAGCCTGGAAACAGAGAGAAGCCCATTTGAAAGCTTCTCAAGTCTTTTGCTTGCCTGCTTGTTAATTTGTTTTAAAGCAAGATAAAAAATTGAATTCTTAAAAATCTTTGACCTAAAGATGCTTGCTTAAATGCTACTGAGGACAGAAATTTGAAGGATTGAGATTAAAAAAGATTGATGAGGAACCAGGCTCAATCTTATTGAACTAAAGGGATGCCCTCTTCCTTAACTCATGGTAACTTAATTTGGCTCATGATTGCATAGTTCTGGCACCACCAAGTTGCCTATTCTAACAGAAGGTAATATTTCTATATTAAAACAAATTGGCATTTGATCAGGATACTGTGGACTATATGATTTTCTTGATGTTACACATTTTTCCTTTAATAGACTAAAGTTATTGGTGAAAGATAATTCTACTCTACTCTACTCTACTCTACTCTACTCTACTCTACTCTACTCTACTCTACTGTTTCTACTCTAACAGAGACTAATTTACCCACAGATTACTAGAGTCTAAAACTCATCAATAATTGACCCATCAATTCTAACCACCCTGATAGAACTATGTTGAAGAAGATTCTTCGAGATGATTCTTCAGAATATACAGGGAGGATATACCTGGGAAAACCAGTATTGGAGTGTGTATGCATATTTCTGGATAAATCCTGCACTAATTAAATGTTGCAAGATCATATTTCTATTATGTGATAAACCTCCTTATGCTTCTTATTTTGAAAAACATTCTGTTGGCTGTTAAGAAATCACATAGTGATTTTATGCAGATTGTTTAAGTTCTTACTTTTTATTATGGCTCTGTGTTTTATTCTATGATGGTCTGTAGCTGTACACGATAAAACATGCCTACATTTTTATTGGAAAAAGATAGTTACATTAAGACTTCAGCTCTCCTCCTTGGCTTATAACTGCACCACATGTGGTTGAGTACTAGTTTCTCTTTTTACTTTGTTCTAAAATCTTCTGTAGATCTAAAAGGTTGTTTTCCCTTCTGACAACAGAAACAAATTAGTGCGAGATAATTGCTTTTAAAGGATTTTTTTTTCCTGTTGGGGGGGGGGGAATGGGGTCCCTTGCTAACATATTTCCCATTTAAATACTTCTAATTTTCTTAAGTTTTTTAAATGTAAAATGATTTTTGTAACCCTGTTGTACTGCATTCCTTGGGACAAACTAGGTATGAATTTATTTGTGTAATTAGCAACTGCATGATTTTTTTCCTCAAAAAGGAAATAGGTATTTCTGTCATCCCCACCTGGATGGAAACCATAGTGGCCAAGAAGCTTGGACTTTCAATATTTTATCTATCTCCAAGTCCCATCCCTACCAGGGTCTCAATTGATTACTAAATTATGATGCTTTTAGAAAATATTACATTTAGCCATTGCTTAAACTGAATATATGATCTGACAAAGATCCTGCTGATTAATTTGTGATAAATGTTGATTTCCTTTTTGGCTTGTATTTGCCTAATTTCCCTAGGCTTCAGAAGGATAAATAATACTCTGTAGATTAGTCTTTCTCAACATGAGCAACTTTAAGATGTGTGGACTTTAACTCCCAGAATTCCCTAGGCAGGTTCTGGGAGTTGAAGTCCACTCATCTCAAAGTTGCTAAAGTTAAGAAACATTGCTGGACATTTCATCATCATCAGCTGTAGGTTCAATGTTTTCTCTACAATAAAGCAATCTATATGAAGGGATCTAGTATATAGGCATTATAAAAAGTCATTTTATGATTTATGGCACTATAAATAGTGGCAAAGGAGGGAATAGAATTCTGTTAGCAGACTACAGTGTAGAAGTACTTGGACAAGCCATAACAAAATCATCCTGTAATATTATCAGATGTTATGTTTTTGTTGTAAAAGTCACTGTATCATTTATTTTGCTTTATCATTCCTGTGTAACATTTTTGAAAGTACCATAGCTGTAATCTGGCTTTAACCAGGGCTGTTTCGCATTATGTTGTCTGGGAGACAAAATAATTGTGCAAAATAATTGTGCATGCAGATAAAATATACTTTCTTATATCTATATCAAACACTTTTAATCCCTTATTTAAATAAGTATTGCCCCATAACATCTGGTGGCAAATGAAAAATATATTATAATTGTCATTACAGCTCCGGAATATATTTAGGTGTATTTCTTTTTCTTCCTAATGTTTTTCCCCAACTGAGTGTTGATCCATTTGTTACAACAGGAATTGACTATGTGACTTTTCACCCATGATTGAGTATTGGACTGAGAAAAAATGACTGTCTAAAAGGCACCCAGTCAGCTCTCATACCTAACACAGGACTAGAACTCACAGCCTTCTGGTTTCTAGACTGGTGTTTTAACCTCTAGACCAAGATATTTCTCCTTTTTCTGATTACATTCCTTTCACACACTCACACACAACTATTAAGCCTTCCAAGGAGTGGATGAGTACTATTCTTATTCCCAATGAAATTGCAAGGATAGTTTCATGACCTGTACATTATTTTAGATTACTGAGTTGTCTATATACTACTGGTACAGCTAGTTGTTCTGCTGTCAATGGACTTCCTCGTGGGTCAATGCCATGGCCTAAATCCCAGATATGAAGCCAATAGTCTCTGTTGTAGAAGAATAAGCTTCAAGACTGTTGTCTAGGAGATGCTGTTCCTCAGCATCCCCACCTAGGCATAATTGCCATTTATCACGTATCTGTCAATTGACTTGCTTCTGCTTTCCCAGCCACCCCACAATTTCTCACAGATAGGTGCAATCATGCCCTTGAAAAAGGTTGTACATCACTGTACCAGACTATTAGCCTTTTATCTGTCTCTTTCTTCTTCCTGCCCTCTTCTCTTTTTCTTTACCTATAAAATGAAAAGGATTTATCTTAAGTTTGTCACTAGTGCATTTTACAATTACATCTTGGACTGAGCATTTGGCTATGTCATTTCTTCTCTACTCATTTTAACGAGGGAAAAGAGGGCACAGCTTGACATAAATGCCATCAATTGACCAAATATCCTACACATACTCCTTCTGCATCAGAATCGTTCAGCTGCAAACATAAAAAGCAAATCCATTATAACCTTGCTTGAAAGAGCTGTTTTGAAACAGTTAAAAAAGATATAAAAACCAAAACACTTTTAAAAAGTGGAAATCAATAATATAGCATAATCTCTGGAACTTTGACAAATTTGCAGCATTTCTTACGTTACAAAACAAAACTCTGTTCCTATTTTAAAGACCAGAAAATTCACATGTGTGTGAATTTTCAGATCTAATTAGTTGAAGATTATTATTCCAAGTGTGACAAAATGAGAGATTCCAGCTCTTGTGCTGTTTCATAAGACAGATAAATCTAAGAGAATACCACTCAAAATGCATCCATATTCCAGTATTACATCCAGAATTTCCATCCATATTCCAGTATTACATCCTGGTTTTCTAGCTAATTA
>WNWU01000032.1:8985470-8998865 GCA_012654045.1 Ptyas mucosa | reverse complement strand
TATATATATATATATATATATATATATATATATATATATATATACACCACTGTCTGTATGGTGAACATCCTGATATTAGCAGAGGTTTTGCAAGTTTGTATAGTATTTCAATACTTGCAAATTTGCCTGACTAGAAAAGACATACAAGATGAAATTATGCTTCTTGAGATTTCTCTTGCCTCAAGGATTTCTCCCTTACAACTTAGAGAGTGGATACTGGATACTGAAGATAATGGAACTTGCTGGGAAGGTGAACTTGACAGTTTTCATTAGAGAAAATATATTGATTAATTTTAATTAATTTTAATTAATTTTAATGCTGATTGGAAAATACGTTTGGACTTTGGACATGAGACAGAAAAAGATTCAGTTGTGATATATGGGTTTGACTACTAGAAAAATAGTAGATAATAGAAAGAAAGTAATGTAACCTTAGAACAGGTGTGTCTAGGCTGTGGCCTGGATGTTGCATGAGACCTTGGACAGGTAGTAATGTGGCCCCACAAGATCATAAACTTTTAACGTGATTTTATATTCTAAAACTACATTATATATTTGTATGTGGTCCAAGACAATTCCTCAACATTCAATCCAGACCAGGCAAGCAAAAGTTTGGACACCCATGTCTTAGAGTAAGGTGCCAATTTAAATTTCAACTTATCATTTTTAGAAAAGAAGTCATTTCTTTATATTTCTTTTTCTGCCTCTCTGCATTTTTAGCTTTATTCTTCCTCTCTTTACTGTTTTCTTTCTCCTCTCTTAATTATTAGATCTAATAAAGTTATCTAAAAAAAAAACCCCTTAGAATTTTGGAAAATGCATGAGAGCTCAATTAGAGGACAGCTGAAATAGAAAATAAGAGCCATGTTTATTCCTACATGGCTGAGTAAAAAGATCTGTAAATAACTTCGTAGTTCTAAATGCAAATAAGCAGGTTTGGTACTATGGATAACAAGTGAGTTTGGCAGTTCAGCTTAATTACAGAAGGTGCCTCAGGCAGCCATATTATTATACAGTAAATGTTCTACCAGAACATAACTAAGCTTGAAATATAAACAATACATGCATTTGGCAAAGGTGCACTGACCATTATTTTTTGTGCATCTCTGTTATAAATTGGGAAGGGAATAATTTAAAAACCTCCCTGCCAAATCTCTTCTTCCAAATAAAAGATTATTATGATAGGCTGCTACCAGCCAGATTGAACCTTCTGACATCTGTCTGCCTGGGTACAGAGTTCCTAAGTCTTTCCATCCAGAGTTTCTCCCTCCAGTCCAGCTCTAGAAAATAGAATGAAAAATACTTTGCTATTTCTACCTAAAGTCAACAAGTGCAGAACTTAACAAATCTTGTGCCAATCTTAAAACACAAGGAGTTGCTTTGAAATTGTGAAGTTTTGGGCAAGGTTTTAATGAGAAAAGCCTTTTTAAAACAAATGATGCTAAATTTTTACCTACAAATAGGATTTTATTAAAGAGAAATACAGTATAAGAAAAAAAAGTAATTTCACATTGAAATTTCCAGTCAGTATAATTACATATAGCTAAAGTTTTAGAGTTTTAACGTGTCATTTGCAGAGGAGATGGTTGGAGGGTCTCCAAACTATGGAAGACTGGAAGGTCATCAGAACCGTCTGCTTGAACATTCATTGACAGATCTTAATTTAATTTAATTTAATTAATTCAATTTATATGCCGCCCCTCTCCGAAGACTTAGGGCGGCTTCCAGGTCATTTCCCCCTTTTCTTCTTATCTTCAGTTTTATAGAATATGGCAGATGTAAATGTTAACCGCTTTAACCTGATTATTGCTCTGCTAAACCAAAAACAATGTCCCATCTATGATATCTAGATCCAGACAGCAAATCAAGTGACTAATTGATGGCAATAGCATTTAGACTTATATACTGCTTCACAGTGCTTTACAGCCCTCTCTGTGGTTTACAGAGTCAGCCTATTGCCCCCAACAATCTGGGTCTTCATTTTACCAACCTCAGAAGGATGGAAGGCTGAGTCAATCTTGAGCCTGGTGTGATTCAAACTGCCAAATTGCAGTCAGCTGGCAGTCAGCAGAATTAGCCTGCAGTACTGCATTCTAACCACTACACCACCACAGCTCTTGATGTTAATTGATGTTCCTTATGAACCTTGGTGGAACTACAAAGAACCAAAGTTTGGTTTTCAAGCACTATGATTTTGAAAAGAATGGCAATAGAACAAAGAGCCCCAATTTGTGGAAATAAAAGCTGAATTCCATCCCTATAGGTCTATCAGTATGGATCAATTTATCAATTGCTTTAGATGGCACTCTTGTGCCATACCAGAGACAGGGGTTTATCATAATTTTCTTCATTAAACTTCCTACAGTCTTTTCTCTCTGTCTCTGAATTTAAGTCTAAATGGTAGCAGATTGAAGATGGCAGTTTAGTGGTTCAAAAACATGATTTAGACAGATTAAGCAAGATGACTAAAGAGAATATGTTTCAATTTTTTAGGAAAATGCATGATATGCCAAGCAAAAGGAATCATTAAACAGTTGAACATGAACTGCTGAGACACCTTTAATTTTTTCCGGACTTTAGTGTAATTTTACAGGACAGTTGCTTATTTTAATTTGTGTCACACCTTGCTTATTACTGGCCAAAACAGGACCTGGGATTCACAGATAAAAATTTTGTTTCAGTGCATCTGGAGGCATGGATGTAGCATTCGTTCATAATTCTTTAGAATTTAGAGCAGTGTACCTTTTATGGGGATTGTGTGATACTGGGAAAAAGATATATATGGTTTAATGCACTGTTGTGTAAACTGAAGTACCTTTTTGACTTTGAATCTTAATTGTCCTGTTCTGCTTCCTATGTCTTCACTTAATCCAGGAATGTACAAACTATACTCTCACTAGCTATATATTCCTAGGGGGAAAAAAGTATTAGCTTCACAAGATTTCTTCACATCTTGCCAGTTTTATTGGACATCAGAGAAGGCAGCAATCAAGGAAATTGTCACAAGGCTGGACATTTATGAATTATTTTAACATAGACGTTCCTAATTGGTGTCCTTCAAATGAAGCCATGTTGGCTGGTAATTTTAAGGGTTACAGCCTCAATATATAGAGAGATGGAAAGGCTGTTGCAACAAATGGTCATCCTTCTATTCATCAGGGTATTACATCTGTCTTCAGTTGCATAGTTATACCAATCCAAGTCAAAAGAAGACAAATATCTTCTCTAAAAGAACTGGAGATTGATACAAGCATTAAGCATAGCATCACACAAAATTTCCAAACAATTCACAGAAAATCCTAAGTAGGTTTGCTCTGAAGGAAATCTCATAGAATTCAATGAGATTTGCTCCCAAGATCAGCCTTTTCTAGAGCCAGCATTGAGTATACTTGAATATAAGAAGTTGATACTTCTCAGCATTGAGAAGTATCAACTTTTTATAAGGGATAAATATTTTCTGGAAACACTTTGAAGGGTAATATAAATCAATGGGAGCTGCACAAAAAAAATTGAGGAAAAAAGGCTATTTCAGTGATTTGTACTGGGATCAAAGCTAGATATACTATATGCCTATGTCTGTTCCTGTGTTGGTTTGTTTGTTTGTGTGTGTGTGTGTGTGTGTGAGAGAGAGAGAGAGAGAGAGAGAGAAAGAGAGAGAGAGAAGAGGTTTCATTTTAAATAGACTCAATTATTGATACTGAAAAGGATTGATATAATTTTAAAGATATTGTAAATCACCTCATCTCACTCTACTCTAATCACATTTAAAGGTTTATAAGATTATGCTGTATTGCAAACAAATCAGTTGGAATTCAAAAGATCCCGGAGTTCAATAGATTTCCAACAATTGGTGAGATACGGTCTTTGATTCAATTATATATCTACCCTTTTCCTTTAATTTCTGTCTTGTTGTGGCTTTGAACTTGACTTTTAAATTCTCTCATTTCCCTTGGCCTACATTCTGTAATGAAAATTTTAAAGATTTCTTTATAAAAGGAAAATTGCTCCAAATGACTTAGCTATTCCCAAGAGAAGCACTAACAACTTGCAAGCTTAGAGCCACAATGAGCCTTTTAATACACAAGAGAGAAGAAAGATTAAATATTGTAGTGCTTGCAGAAAAACCTTAATCCATTAATTCTTCAGGGCCAAGAATTTCTATATGAAACTGAAATGTGATAATACCAAAGACTTCTCTCCATAGTTTGGGCCAACCTATGTGATTGTCGTATCAGCATGTGCTGCCTAGTAGCACCATGGGAAAGAATTTCACATACAATTATAGAATATAAGGACTGCAGAGTATCTAGTTCCAGTGCAGAAATTCACTATCACAGTGTTCAGAACAGATGGCTATACAGCTTCTTTTAAAACACTTTAAATACTTTGTTGAAAGAAAATCCACAGTTTCTTGAGGTGTCTTGTTCCATTGTTAAACAGTTCTTACTCTAAGAAATCATTCCTGATAGCCAATCAAAATCTGTTTCACTGTAATTCTTTTTCCTAGTTAAGGTGGAAAGTGAGCAGATTCACAGTTAGTCCCTTTACCTTCTCTTCAGGGTGGCAATTAGCCTGACCTCACAATATGTGCAGTATTTGTCATCTTTACAGGGGAAAAAAAAATAAGATGACACATTTTTTACACGTTCATCAGATGAGAAGAAGAATGGAGTGGGGGACAAAAACTTAAGAGTTCCCTTCTTAGTAAAACACCCACACAAAACACCTGACTACCTATCCTGGCTGGTAGTTCTCCCAGAGAAAATAAGAGAACATTTTTTTTTTGGTCTTAGGTATCTCCAACTTGACTTGCAGTGTTCATTGCAGGCTTGAAAACTGGCTCAGTAGGCAGCAGGGTTCCTATTACATGCATTGGGCAATCAGCCAACAGTTTCTCCTTTTTCTTGGCTCTTCCTCTCTCCACTATGTATTTCAGAGGTCTTCAAACTTGGCAGCTTTAAGTCTTGTGGACTTCAACTCCCAGAATTCTCCCAGAAGTCCACAAGATTTAAAGCTGCCAAGTTTGAGGACTCCTTGTCTATTCCCTTTCCTTAAAGCAAAGTCATGGTTGCTCTTCTTGTCTATTTGCCCAGTAAGGTCATTCTATAGAAACTGCAGTAGAACCTGAGCATTATGGTTGTCAATGGAGTGTAATCCCTGAAAGAAAACAGTCACCCCTACAAGTAAAAAGACAAAGGTTCAGGCATTTTAAGATACAATACTGCTTTCCACAATGAAATAGAAACTTTTTATTATTATTATATAATGAACCCTCTGAAGTTAAGTGCTTCGGAGGATTCAAATATTTGGAATTTTTGTATATCATATAAATTTGAATATGAGAGCTAATTCGGTGTAGTGGCTATGGTGCTGGTTTAGAAACCAGGAGATGGTAAATTTTAGCCCTGCCTTGGTCATGAAAGCTGCTAGGTGACTGAGCCAATCACTCCCTCTCAACTAGTGGTGGAATTCAATTTTTTTTACAACTGGTTCTGTGGGTGTGGCTTGGTGAGCATGGCATGGATTGGTGGGCATGGCAAGGGAAGGATACTGCAAAATCTCCATTCCAGCCAGCCAGAGGTGGTATTTGCTGGTTCCCTGAACTATTCAAAATTTCTGCTACCGGTTCTCCAGAACCTGTCAGAATCTGCTGAATTTCCACCCCTGCTCTCAACCCAACCTCCCTAATGCAGATGTTTTTACGGGGAAAATAGGAGGCAGGAAGATTAGTTATGTTTGATGCCTAAGTTAGATGTTAAAATGTAGGGAAAAGTTACAGTAATAATACTCAAAAGCAGAGAAGAGCAGGAGAAAATTGGGATCTAGCCCACTGTCCCCACTTTCATTATAAAGGCAGGAACTTTGGATTTTACAATATTACGCAGCCATGTTTTTCAGTCTTAGCAGCCTTGCTAAGGTTGAGATACAGTCTAGTATTTGATGTTAAGCAATACAAACAATTCAAAAGCAGCTCTATTATTTATAAGCTCGTGTGCTTTGGAAGCTGTCTCTTGGCTTGTATTGAGCCTTGCAACTGATGTAGCTATTTAACAAATCAAAATGATGTGATTTTTTTCTTCTTCTTAGTTTTTCCAAGCTGAAACCCTTCATCCCTACTGCATTTTACACACACACACACACACACACACACACACACACACACAGACACACACACACCAAAATGAATGCAATAATCAGGGGATTTGTTTTCCAGAATTATTTCCAGAAGAATCCATAATCAAAGGGTAAAGATTTTATTTTCAATAAATAAGTCTTACAAAAGTGACAATTTGTTTAACGTACCAACCTTTAGCTCATGGGATAGTATATTACTTTTAATAGTTCAGAATAGTGAAATACAGTATCATAGGACTGATCAAATATAGTATAGAACAGTGGTTCTCAACCTGTGGGTCGGAACCCCTTTGGGGGTCGAATGACCCTTTTATAGGGGTCGCCTAGAACCATCCAAAAACACATATTTTCAATGGTTTTAGGAATAATTTTATGGTTGGGGGTCACCACAACATGAGGAACTGTATTAAAGGGTCACGGCATTAGGAAGGTTGAGACTCACTGGTATAGAAGAAGGCACTGGCAGAGAAAAAGTTTGGAAATGATCTGCCAGGAGAAAATTCAAATGTTAGTGAAATATGGAGAGAAAAATAGTCAGACCATTATAATGTTGTTTTAGAGAAACCACCAAGATGGTTTGGCACTTTAACCTTGATTCACACACATAATCCAACATGCACAAAGAAGCAAATGACATTTTGGCTTAGTGTTTGAGCCCAGTATATAACAACTGTATAACAACTTATCCAGAAAGACCAAAAAGTGAAATATTTGAAAGTTGGCTGGATTTTTGGCATTTGTGATAAGAGAACACTAAGTTGGGCTGAACTGAGGTTTGGCTACTATTAAATCATCTGGAGCCAAACCCTTTTGTTTGTTAAATGGAAAGTTGTAAAACAGGGATTCTCATTGGCACTAGTAATTCTGATATCAAGAAAGGGAAAGACAATTAAAATAATAATAATATAATTATTCTAAAAAGAAATGGCATGGCTACAAGATTGTATTGACACCATTGACACCTAAGGGAGATCTGGATGATTTGTATTGCCCCCCCCTTCCGCCCCCCCTCCAGATATTGCTATCTTGCAACTTCCACCATCCTTCCAGGTGGACTAAGTAACTGAAGTTATTGCTCTTGTAGTTTGGCAATAATAGTAAAGCAACATAATGCTTTACATTTGTCACCTCTGCTATTATTGAACCAATAATGAGTATCTTGAATAGAGAACAGACCATTCTGGGAACCTAATGAGATACAGGAAGTCCCAAAAGAACTCTGCATGGAATCAGGATTTGGACTCAGTAGACATTCTAACAGAGGTAATTCTAAGTTTGCATGTTTGTTGGGTTGTATTTTTTGGGAGTTGTATTTTTGGGTTGTATTTTTGGGGTGTACAAGTAAGCATATTTTTTGGGGGGGGCAAACAATATTAGAAGAGAATACAAGGAAGAAAAGGATGTCTTCATCCATGAAAATGAAAGCTAGGAATCAGAGTAAAGCAGGTCAATGCTAAAAAAAGGATTGTGAGATCTGGGGTGTTAAGTTGATATGGCCCTACTGCAAGCCCAAACAACAAAGAATGTTGGGTTTGGACAGTTAAATCTTTAGAATAAAGAAAGAAAAAGATTCAGGGGCATCTCTTCTTTAGGTCATCTTATTATTAATTTCATCTATTTTTCTTCAGTACCCATTTAACTATATTATATATTCCTGCTATGAGAATGCATTTTCGCCTCCATCTCATCCTGGTTATTAGCCACCTGCAAGTGTCTCCCATCAGAAGTGCAGATCTCACAACAAATAGACTTATAACTTCCTGAGACGGAACTGGTGGTATTAAATAAAAACAGCTGGGAGGTACAGAAGAGGCTCTTGTTTATGAGAGTGTTAAATTGTTGTTGCTGGCAGCTGGAGACAGAGAAGAAAAGAAAAACAAAATAAAAGAGAAAAAGGAGAAGTTACAAAGTACCTCAAGGCATAGAAGAAATTCTAAAAAGAAAGATTTGGAGATTCTCAATCATCCAGGTCATGGTTGTCCCAAAGGTGCTTTTTAAAAAGACGATTGACTTTCTTTGTTTTCCTTGAAGATGTTTCACTTCTCATCCAAGAAGCTTCTTCAGTTCTGACTGAGTGGTGGAGAATGGAAGGATTTATAGTCCTTGCAGTCATCTGGCCATTAGCACTCTTTCTGAGAGTCATTATGGCGACTTGAAGGTTTATCTGTGCCCTCGGAGAAATCTGAATAGTGCAAATGGGTGTACAACCTTCTTGGAACTGCTGAAAGGACTGTGTTGTATACAGGACATAGATGGGGTCATCTCTCTCTCCCTCTGTTGAGAGAGGGCTGTTCAGTCTTAACATACTGATGGTGAAGGAAATCCACAAGCCTAGGACAGGAAGAAGGGGATGGTCAAAAAAGATTCTCCCACTCATATAGGGAAGAATGAAAGAGGAGAATGATATCCCATTAGCAAGAAGAGAGGAACAACTATTCTATTGACAGCAATTGCTCTCAGAAGCCAAGAAAAGCGAACCAGTGACTCTGAGGAAAAAGGCAGGAGGAGGAAGAGAGAAGATAATAAAGCAATAGAAGTGTAAGATTTAAGGTGTGAAGCAGTCAAACAGTAAAGAAAAGGTTAAAAGTGTAAAGTAATAAAAGAGTGAGAACAGGAGAGGTTAAATGAAGAACTCAGTGATTGAGCTGAGAAAAACGTTGACAAGTTCAGAGAGAGCATCAAGGTTAAACTGAAGTCTAATTAGAGGAAATTAAGTTAAATTAAGATAGAAAAAGAACACCTTCTAGAAATTCTGAGGATAAAAGTTTAAAAGAAACACAAATAAGACCTCAGAGTCTTTTAGTATGTGGGCATCCAGTGCATATTTTATATAATTGTATAATAAGACTGTTTTTTAGGTTTTTTTTTTAAAAAATAAGGCTTTTGTCCTCCAAAGTTACCACCACTTCTTATGAAAGAACCAACATTTCTGAACAAGGTTCCACTAGTATGCTACTATTTTGTAAAATGCCTTAGGCATCTTTGGCATTTAATGCATTTTGTTACAATTATTTGTCTTAACAGTGTGGTTCTAAAAACAAAACATCTTGTATCCATTTTCTTAGACCTGGGGGAGGATGAATAGCAAATTAAAGTTCATGTAAATGTGCCTGAGGCCATGATAAATTTGTAATGAATTTATATAATTACTATAACATTCTGACTGCTCTCACACTGTAGGGCACAGTGATTTTTTAAAGAAAAATATAAGCCATGGAGTCTGAATGCTAGTTTCTTACAATATGGCCAATACATAAAGTCAAAATGCATATGCAAGAAGTATGATAACTAAGTGTTGTGTTGTAATATGCATACAGTACATGCATTTCTTAGGAAGGTATGGGGAAAAAACGTCTTGTCTAAAACCTTGAAAACTGCATACTCCAACATAAATTACTCTAAGGTAGTTTCATATGAAGGCACGCATACTGGAGGCTTTAAAGTGCTTTCCTATTGTAAGAGAGAAGCTGAAAGGCAGCAGTTCTAAGGGCAGAGATGTCAGCTATGTCAACAATCAGTTGTTCAGCTGGGGATTAGAAGTGCAAAGCAGAGACCTTTGAAACATGGAAAGGTGGGGGGATAAGGACAGCAACAAGTTTAAACTACTATAGATATAGAGTGAGTTGCACTCTCAGATGAAGTGATGTCTCCCTTGGACAACTCCCCAGATTCTTCTTTGGAGGTCAGCTCAAGAGAGGATGAGCTTATTCCTGGAACATCAGGAACTGGGTTAATTGATGATGGACAGTCAAAGGAGATTTACAGGAGGCTTCAGCTGGGGACAGTTTGCAGGGACGAACTGTCAATGAAGAGGAGGAGGAGGAGGAGCTGTCTTCTGTGGTGGATCCGAAAGGATGCAGGGCAGAGAAAAGACAAGAGCAATGGAGATCTGCCATATTATAGCCATTGTTGGAATGGCTTTCCATTGTTTTATGGACTATTGGCCATTGCCTTGTGGGCTAATCTTGGACTGCTTGTGGCTGGATTTATTTGGGATAGTTCTGAGGCTGGGTGAAGGGAACTGCTGAGAAACATTAATAAACTCTCCAAACCCCACTTATGTGTGTGAGAAAGTGAGAGGGGCAGCCCAGATGGACAGAAGACAATCATGTTTTCAGTGTACTTCTATTCCAGTTTTCAGTAGTGTTCTTACTCAGCCTTACCGTATAATGTAACTCAGAGATTTCAATCTCATTGAACTGAGTGAGGTCAAGAAACTGAGATGTGTTGCTGATTCTTGGCTTGAGGAGATTGACACACGTAGGGGTGATTTCCTTACTTAATACTCCCTGGACTAAACACTATTTTAATGGTCAGGATGGAGGGAATCGGATGTGAAGTCTATAGGGAATGGGCAAACCCACAAAATGAGTTGGGTTACACCTTTCATGTGGGTGTGTTGGGGATGTGTGTGTGTTTCCATCTTGGAACTGAGCATGAGTTGGTGAATTGTCTTTGCTTTAAGTGGTATTATGCCTTTTTGTAGCACAACAGTTTTAAAGAGTTTTGAATGGAGAGGCTTCTTGATATACAGCATTGTAAAGCTGGTTTCTGATAATTATTAGGAAGAGTTCACCATTGTGTTTGGGGCTGAAAGAGCACTCATGCAAATGACTTCTACCTCCCAAAGTAATATTGAACACATCCCTGCATTTGGAAACATATTCTCCACAAAACCTTAGTCTACTTGCTTGCAGCAAGAATCAAAATATTCCTTCTATTAAAGAATCTCCTTTATTTACTAATCTCCAATTAAAATTGATTCCTATTTTCATATTTTATTATGCAATTATTTGCAATAGACAAAATTACCGAAGAATCCCTTTGCATTTTGTTTGATATGTTGTTCTGAACTATAAAGTACCCTGTTACTCTCACATAACCACCTGCTCGCTACAGGCAGCCAAATTCTCCAGCTGTTTTGCAGTCCCTTGAAATGCAGTTATTTTCTTCCCGTGAGCTTCTGCATTGGGAAGAAAGCACTTGCCTATTCACATCTGCTTTGTGACTGAAGATAAAGGTTGCCAATTAATCCCCTGCCTTCCAACCTGCAGTTTGCAAATTGCCATACTGGAGGTACCACAGAGGATTACTATTACCACCACCAATAATTTATATCACACTTAAAAACTATGCATGGAATGGAAATGGAGTATTTATATAATAAAAGTATTCATATTTACAGGGGCAAATACGTAAATTTGCTATCCAAGTGTGGCAAGAGGCAAAATACAAAAGGAGGCTCATCATGTAGCTGTTATAGAATGTACATCC
This sequence comes from Ptyas mucosa, assembly GCA_012654045.1. Lineage (NCBI taxonomy): Eukaryota > Metazoa > Chordata > Lepidosauria > Squamata > Colubridae > Ptyas > Ptyas mucosa. Next base: position 8,987,456 of record WNWU01000032.1, on the reverse strand, counting down.
TCCACAATACAATAGTAAACGAGTATCAAACTTGATCGTGTCACATGATGTCACGTGACGTATCATGACATTTTTTGCCTTTGTGGAGCTGGGGTGGGTGTGGCCTGCACGTGACACATCTGGCCTGCACGCTACCAATTTGACACCCCTGTAATAGTGGATGAGTAGCACATTTCAGTGCCCTAAAGGCTCAAATTAAGATTCTGGGTGCTACCTGGCTATAACTGGGAACAAGTGCAGGGTTATGTGGGAATAGACACATGAGAGAAAAAGAAGAAAATTGAAAACAACCTGAATTATTTTAAAACCCTGATCAGTGCAGCAATAACATAACCACACGTCCAAATTCTGTTTCTGTTACTCAATTCCAAATGTCTGGTTATCTACCTTTAATTTTACTCTTAACTGTGAGTATGCAAACCATTGAAAATTATATCTATCTGTAGACAATTGTTCTCTTATATTCTCTATATTCCTATTATAATAATTCTCAATAGGTTAAATACATGTCTTTGCCTACTAATTCTTTCCTATAAAATGCTTTTATGCTGAGATCATAAAAGCATTTTTGAGCATAGTCTGGGTTTATATCTATTAGGAATTGATATTACTACTAGTATTACAGTAAACCTATTTTATCTATATTATATATAAAATTATATTTATTAGATAAAATACTAATATTAGTTTTAGGTATGTTTGTTCCCTTAAGTTATTTATAAAAACAATAAAAGTGGCAAATAAACAAAAATAAATATTCTCAGTATGGCACTTCTTACATAATAGTTTATGAAATCTACATTAACCTGACTGCCCCACAGAAAATCATGCCACCATACCTCAGATTGTGCTCTAGTTGTAAAATGCTTTCATTCCTCTGCAACATCCATTCATTCATCCCAAATAAGCAGCCACTACATACTACAATTTTAAATCAGGCAATCCCAGTCCTCCATGTTCCTTTGCATCTTGCAGGGCATTATATTTAACCTTTTCCCTTGCCATACAAATCTACACATATTTTTCTGCCATTGCATAAAAATAGGCATTGTTTGAAACAAAGACATAATTCTAGGCAATGCATTGTATTCAACGACAATTGTAATTTCCCCCATTTTACGATATCCTTCATAATTTCATTCCATATTTTAACATAATTTGTATTTTATGATGTCCCTCTTTTTTGAGCTTCATATTATGTTATGTAAAATGTCCCCTCGTAAAAGCTTTACTTGCATTCCAAACAATACTTATGTCTGTCACTTTATCAGAGTTGTCAAAAATTCTTTCAACTTATTTCCGTAATCTTCAATTACTGTTTCTTCCTGTAACAATGTTTCATTTAACTTCCATCTAAAGGAATTGATTTTCTTTTAAATGCTGAATCACTGGGTTTAAATGCTGAATCACTGGTTTGAAAAGGTCTTTGGCAGTATCTTCACTTTATGAACACTTTAATTCTTGGATATCCAAGGTAGATCAATTCTTGAGAAAGATCAATGTCTTTCAGAAAAAGAAATGTATTCCTTTTGCACCAAAATTTTTATATCTCCATGCATATACAAGCTCTAAAACAGGGGTGTAAAACTTGATTTTATTGAAGGCTGCATCAGAGTTGTGTTTGATCTCGGGGGGGCTGGGTGTGTGGCCAGGGTGGGTGTGGCCAGCTCTGCCAGTGAAAACGGAGCAGCCCTCCTGAGCTCCATTTTTGCTGGCAGAGGCACTGCGGGTTGGTCCTTTGCTGTTTCGAGGGTAGCCCTGCAGGCCAGATCTAAGCACCCTGCAGGCCGGATGCAGCCCACGGACCTGGAATTTGACATCCCTACTCTAAATTGTCTATCATATGGAAAAAAACTTTTGGTGGACAAATTCCTTGATTTCAGTCTTACATTAAATACCCATTTTCACATGGTAAGTCCATTAATTTATCCATAAGGTCTGTCAGATATATACTGATGGTCGTGCTCATTCAGTCTATGCGGAAGT
>WNWU01000032.1:8939112-8985460 GCA_012654045.1 Ptyas mucosa | reverse complement strand
TAACCCCTTCTGGTGCCTGGGGCATCATACGTAGGCAATATCTGACAAGGTCTTTGTTAAATGTTAACTTGATCCTTATTTAGAGCTCAATTTCCCATTATTAAAACTTTGGTCCCATGCAAAGTAGCTTCAATCTCCACTTATCTGCCACAATTATCAGTCAACATCGATTTTGGTTATAATTGGGGGTTTGTGTACAAAACTACTTTTGTTTTTGATTCCCATTGAAAGAAATTCTTTACCCCAATTTTTGCAAATCAAATATTTTGTATCTTTTTTTCTAATATACATTTCTTGTAAAGAAGCTACATCTTGTTTCAATATTTTTTTAAATATTGTTTTTCCTTTTTGAGGAGCGTTTGTTCCATTTATATTCTATGTTAGGCATTTAAAATTCATATTTATTCATCTGCAGGCTGTTTTCCTTGTCCCAATTCTAAATTGATTATATATAAAAGTGATTTAAAAAGTGAGGGTTTGGTTAGTTTGTCCTTTAAAAGGCTGCACTTGTGTGTGCAATCAAGCTATTTTGTCTTTGAACCCTAGTGCTCAACTCATGAGAAAACCAAAAGATTTCCATCTCATGGGTTCCTCATGAGGAGTATCAGTCCAGATTTGTAGCTGGATCTCTCAGTCTCTCTTTTATCCAGAAAGACTTTGCTGGCCAGAAATCACTACTGGCTGTTGTTCAGTATTGTGTTGTACACTGTTGTGACGTCTCCACAGCTGGAGATGAGGTGGGGGGGGGAAACGAGTGAAACCAAAACCATCCCATTCCCAATGCATGGAAAAATTGTCTTCCATGGAACTGATCCCTGGTGCCAAAAAGATTGGGTGCTGATGTGCTATAGAGCCTCACGCAGAGGCTCTATAACACATCACACCTGCCAAGACAAAATCATCTGATGGTTGAGAATATTAATATTTGAGTGAGTGCTTCATCAGTGAAATGACCAATCAAACTTCCATCTGAAAAATATCATGAAGATTAAGAAAAGCAAGATAAGTTTATTTGAGAGAGAGCAAGTGTCGTCTTGTGGCAAGATGGATGGCAAACCAATTTAATAAATAAATAAACAACTGTCCCAGGAGTTGTTGTTTTTTGAAAAGGAAGGAGAAGAGATAGTAAGATCAAGGCAATCTTTTTTTCCAACATAACTAATGAATGAAAATGTTTAATGAAATTTGGTAAACTCCTGGGCTGGTCAAAAAAGGAATAACACAGGGAAGGAACAAGGAATACACAAAGAAGAAAAGGAAGAGCAATCTGAGGGAAAGTCACATGTGTCTTATATACAAGGAAACTAGGGTCTCAGTACATGGAACCTTATCAGAAGAGGGCAATACTTTCTCTAAGCTGTGGACATGCCTGTCTATGTACAAGACCCAGGGTCCCATTCATTGTCAGAGGCAACACACTAATTGTGTTTTTGCAAAGAGTTAAGCAAAGGAAGTGACAGAGAGAGATAAGGAGAGAAGAAGATTCTCACATAAGAGCTAGGCCAAGGCCATAGACATCTGCAGGCCTACCATTTCTGCAAAAAGTAACTATATTTGCAGATGGCCCAGGGTAGATGGTCTTCTTAAATTAAATAATACTTGATGGGAACTCATGATTTAAAATTACCAGATTTTTTAAAAGGAGAAAAATGAGGAAATCTCAAACTGACTTCCTTTTCCTGAACAAGTCTTGTTTTTCCTCCCTGCTGTTTGAAAGGGAATTTTTCCCTCTCATGTTACCACTTGTCTCTGAAGAGGTCCTTGAGAAATGTGAGAAATTTTGGAGTTTTGCTCATCTCATTTTGCCTTCATTTCTCCTCTTCTATGTTCTTGGCTGAATGAGACTGATCTCCAGTGCCATTTTATAACACACTAAGCATTGGATTTTATCAAATACCCAAACTATAGGAAATAGTAGGTATTGCTTTTGAGAATCAGAAATCAAGATTAATATTGATTGAAAGGCTGAGCTGAGAATGAGATGTAAAATATTGGTCAGAGAAGGAGGATTTGTCTGTTTGTTATTTTGTTAAACATCTTTGGAAAGTTATAAAAATAATATAGGTTGGAAATGTAAACACGAGGGGACATTTTATCATGCTTGGTGGACATATAAAAAAAGCTGAAAGAAATTTGGATTCAAATACAGAATTGATACAAAGGATTCAAAAGACCAATATTCAATTAAAACCAGAACTTTTCCTTTTTAGAATTAATAGATAAAAAGGAAAAAGTCACGGAATATTATATAAATTATTCCAAAATATTCAATTATTTCAATATAAGATTACTGAGGCAATATTATTATATGCACAGAGATAGAAAAATACCAAACAATCCACTATGAAGAAATGGTTGATGAAATATATACCGGTATTTGTTCTGAAGAATATTGGAAGCCTTTATTTCTTCATTTTTTTTCTTTTCTATTTTTCTTCAACTTTTTTCTTTTTTTAGCACTTTTCTGCTTGGTTTCTTTCTTTTTTCTCGCTTTATATTAGTTTGCATTTTTTATATTTTTGTTTAATGATTTTAATTATATAATTATATATAATACAAATACACACACACAAATATAGGAAACAATTTATCTTTCAGAAATTATTTAAAGAATTGGAGAAGAGAGGCTCAGTGTGAAATCTGAAATAAGGAACTGACCTTTAGAGCATAATAATACCAGCATAACCAAGGCATCACATTCTTATGTTAGTCTGATGCCCTTTAGATGTTTCCCCAAGCGTGAGAGAACTGCTCACTATGGGAATTTATGACTGAATGTTTATGTAGGCAAGCTACATGGTTAGGGCTGATCATAGTTTTCTTTTCTGCAACTCAGTTTCCAAAGCCTAGGATTGCAATGAGTTTCCAAATGGGTATTTGCAATAGTCTATGTAGTAAAGATGTCTGTATTAGGCTGAAGGTAAAGCAATGAAACAAGGATAGATTTTCTTATCAACGGTTTGAATTGAATTGTTAAAGAATATAGTATCCATTTAAAGTGAGGGTATTGTCCATGAAAATCTTGAGAAATTGAACAGGTAAGCAAAGCTATTTGCATTAGTTTTGTACTTATGTATTGCATTTTGAGGCCACCGAACTTCAAAAAGAGTACATTAGGTCAGTGGCCCCAACCTTTTGGGCATCAGGGATTGGTTCCATGGAGAGTGGTTTTTCTGCAGACCAGAGAGGATGTGGTTTTGTATGCTGCCTGCATCTCATGGATGGGACTTCACTTTTTGCACGACCCGGTTGCTGGCATGTCGGGAACTGGTGCCACTCCACGGACAGGGCCTCTGCCTTAAGTATTGTGTAAGGACATCTCACAACTACACATACACACACACATATATGAAACACCACTCAGCAAAGACAGATCAGTAACATTTGGGAACAATATTGCATCGGACTCTATAATGAGTTCTTAGATGGTCTACACAGAAAGAGATGCTTCTACCTCATGTTTACAGTGCTTAAAGAATATAAAGATGTGCTTCAAAGGCTTTGAAGCAAGCCAAAAGCAAGCCATCAGCTTCTGAATGCTATCACAAGGGTAGTGAAGTATCACAATCCATTTGAGTAAATCCTCATGTAAGGAAGAGAGAGAAGAAAGGCTAAATGAGCCTCTTGTCTGAGATCCCAGATCTAATCATGAATTTGCAGGCAAAAGCAGGTCCTTGGAATTCAACAGTCAGAATTTCTCTTCAGTACACAATATTTCTTAAAGGTTAATAAGAACCTGATTTTAGATACAAACCCTTGCTGCCTCTGTATCGAAGCTATGGGTTAAAGTCATCTAGCTGCCAAGAGTCCTGTGATATGATGGGATACAAATTTGATTAATATATACAAATGATGTTGCTCATAACTTTTCTTGTGAAACAGGGTAGTGGAATCTTGCTTGTTTGGACCTTTGTACTACAGCCTAATTTTTATTATTTTCTGCTCTTAAGGCTATGGATTTATAATACTGCTTTAGTATTTTAATTTCAGATCATAACTTGACCCTATTGCCTTACCTGTGATATGAGTTTCTCAAGTTTCAAAAATTCGCTTGTTAAGATTGTTTTTCTTCCACCCTTCTTTAGCAGGAAAAAAGACATCTTGGGTGATGAATAATGCTTTGTTTGAATGTTCCTGAAAGCGGGAATCCAACTTGAATATTTATTAGAATTACAGGGTTAATAACTGTAATAATAAAGAAGAGGAAGATTTATTTATAGAAAATATATTTTATTGATAGGCAAAAGTTAGTACCTAGCTAGCTATATCCAAATGCAAGACATGGGCAATGGGGCTGGGAAGAAAGGCAGAAAAAAGTAAATTGAAATTAGCAATTTCTTAGATAAAGAACAGTTAGACTGATAGACAAAGAGGAAGTTAATCCTTAACTTTCTATCTAAACCCTACTGCTTGTGGTTTGTGGTAGTGGTTAATAGATCAAGTGGTGCTGAAGAGTCAATTTTATTGTATCCCACACCTACAAAAAATAGATCTTTTTCCGGATAATTATATTCTATTTGATAGATTGTCAGAAAAGAGACTTTAAGGCTATTCAGAGGAGGAACATATAAAGGAAAATACAACTCTAGGATCCTTGACATTATTAGTTTACATCTGGGCAGCCAAGTGGTTAGACACACAATCATTTGGTCACCAGCCAACATTTCCTATGTAAATTATTATCTTCTTTGTGTTGATTCAAGTCCAAAGAAATCACAGGCAGATGGTTTCCCCTTTTCTAGATGATCCATAAATGGCCATCCAGCTGACAATGGTGAACTTCTACTGAATTTTGCATACTCTTAAATTAAATTGTGTGGATTTTCTTTTATCCTATTGCTAATTAGTGCTAAGTCAGAGAAACAGACAGGAATGGAGAATGGAGAAATAGGGAAGAAAATGGTGAGCACCTGTCTACCCTAGATGAGTTCAAATCACAAGGACCAGATGGATTACACCCCAAGGTTCTGAAGGAACTGGCAGATGAGATCTCAGAACCATTGACCTATATCTTTCAAAGATCCTGGATCATCGGGGAACTGCCGCAGGACTGGAAAAGGGCTGATGTAGTTTTCATCTTTAAAAAAGGGGAAAAAATAGATCCAGGAAACTACAGACCTCAATACCATATTATCAGCCTGACCTCAATACCAGGAAATATTCTAGAAAAGATAATCAAGCAATGAATCAGCACACACCTAGAAGCAAACAAAGTAATAACCAAAAGCCAACATGGGTTTGTCAAAAACAGATCATGCCAGACTAGTCTTATTGCAATGACAAAATGACAAAATTAATGGACCAAAGGAATGCTGTTGATATAATTTACTTGGACTTCAGTAAGGCATTTGATAAAGTAGACCATAACCTACTACTTGATAAAATAGAAAAATGTGGGTTAGACAGCATTTGTAACTGGCTGACCAACCTTACTCAATGTGTAGCCCTCAATGGAACTGCATCTATATGGAGGAAGTATGCAGCGGGGTAACCGAAGGGTCTGTTTTAGGCCCAGTACTCTTCAGTATCTTCATCAATGATTTCGACAAGGGGATAGATCGGGAACTCATCAAATTTGCAGACGACACCAATCTAGCAGGAATAGCCAACACTCCGGAAGATAGCTTAAGGTACAGAAGGATCTTGACAGACTTGAACATTGGGCGCTATCTAACAAAATGAAAAAAGTAAAGTTCTACATTTAGGTATAGTATATGTGGTACCTCACTCAATAGTAGTATCTGTGAGAGGGATCTTGGAGTCCTAGTGGACAACCATTTAAATATGAGCCAGCAGTGTGCAGCAGCTGCCAAAAAAGACAACACAGTTCTAGGCTGCATAAACAGAGGGATAGAATCAAGATCACGTGAAGTGTTGATACCACTTTATAATTCCTTGGTAATGCCACACTTGGAATACTGCATTCAGTTTTGGTCACCACAATGTAAAAAAGATGTGGAAACTCTAGAAAAAGTGCAGAGAAGAAAAACAAAGTTGATTAGGGGACTGGAGGCTAAAACATATGAAGAACGGTTGCAGGAACTGGGTATGTCTATTTAATGAAAAGAAGGACTAGGGGAGACATAATAACAGTGTTCCAATATCTCAGGGACTGCCACAAAGAAGAGGGAGTCAAGTCCAAAGCACCTGAGGGCAGGACAAGAAACTAATCAAGGAGAGAAGCAATCTAGGACTAAGGAGAAATTTCCTGACAGTTAGAACAATTAATCAGTGGAACAACTTCCCTCCAGAAGTTGGGAATGCTCCAACACTGGAAGTTTTTAAGAAGATATTGGATAACCATTTGTCTAAAGTGATGTAGGTTTCCTGCCTAATCAGGGGGTTGGACTAGAAGACCTCCAAGGTATCTTCCAACTCTGTTATTCTGTTTTCTGCTTTCTTTCTGCTCTTGTGAGAATATGCAAGAAAACAAGCTCAAAAAGAAAAAAAACATCACCAATTATAGCTCAGGCATCAGGCTTGGTGCTTGCTTCATCATTGTTGAAATAAAACCAGGCACAGATTTAGCTGATTGTATTTATTTCAGGAATACAGGAATTCAGGAATGCAGGAAAGACGACCCATTAGATACAAATTTCTAGAAAATATAGTACTTTTTCAATTATTGAAGAAGAAATGATTGTCCCTATTCTTCCCTTCTTCCTGTTGTCTGTTTTCTTCCCACTTCTATTTAAATTTCTGGAATCCAGTTATGGAAAAAACACAAATGGAGGAAATATGCAATGGTACCAAGATCAAATGATCAATTATCAATATAAATGTCTAGTCATGGACAAATTTCATTTAGATGAAAATGATTTATTCAAATTTCTATTGTTTTTAGCAACCAGCAGGCTAAAGTGTAGGCAGAAATCTGTCTTTTCTCAAAATGCTTACATAACTTGCATACTAATATCAGGCAACTGCGTTGCTTTCTTGTGTAGGCTTTGCAAGTTACTCCTGGCTACCTTTCTCTAATTTTCTTTACAGTATGTAGTTATTTCAGGAAGTGTCAGAAAGAATGTAATAGGAAAATGATGGACCAGTTCAATATGTGATTGAGAAGAAATTGGAAAGAACAAGGTCTATGTTGTAAGATATGAAAGCAATAAAAATAAATCCATTTAACTACATTTTGTGAGCTTATCACGTTGCCTTTTCTGATAGCTTTATGAACGTAAGTGAGCAAAACAGATGGTGGCTTTTGTAGGAGACTATAACTTCTCAAGATATGGAGAAATTGTACTTCTGTCTCAGATTTGTTTTAGGGAAGAAAAACAAGTTTTCTGAAAATCTTGTTACAAGCCTTTTCTGCTTGGACCATCATTAGTTCTGGGCATTCAACAGCTTCCTATGCAGGAGCAGATAATACCATTCTCCTCCCATTGTATATCATCCCTGCTCTTTCCAGGTACAGGTGCAATTCAAACCTGCTGCTTTCTGTTTGAAACTATGTTAAGTTCTTCATCAGATGGTTCCCCAGTGCTTCATAGAAAATAGAGTCCCAGCTCTATTTTCCTAGCCTGCCTGTCATACTTTCTCCTCTCCAGCTGCTAGTTGTTACCTTGGACAACCATTTCACCTTGGGCGGCTATTTTCTCTATTGAATGGCTATTGCTGATTTAAAAAAAAAATCTTGCATATGATCCAATGGTGTCTCCTTAAGTCACTAAAGAATTGCCATATGTTAAATAAATAATTAAAACATGTTCAGCCTTACATCTAGAAATGTACTTAAATTCTATTCACCTTTACATCTCCCACTTGGACTGTTTTGATTTTTGTCCAGTCTGGGTGAGGCATGGTTCCTCTGTTTTTTTCTAACCTCTGACATTCCCTTCTTTTTTTGAGTACATCTATGAGCTGCAATGTAAGTACATTATTTCTCCGAAGCGGCATGAAATTCTTCCTTCCTATAACATTTTCCTGAACTTATAGAGGAATGTAGAGATGAATGAACAACCCATTCCTTATTACTTTGATTATTGTAGCATCAGAGCAATTATTGATAACGTAAAGAAGGGAAAAATTGAAATAGGTTTAAGAAACAGGCAGGAGCAGCACTGGAAGCAAACAATTAAGGCTGTACTGCTGAATTGTTCTAAGAATCCTTTAAGGCAGCGGTTCTCAACCTGGGGGTCGCGACTCCTTTGGGGGTCGAATGGCCATTTCACAGGGGTCGCCAAAGCCCTCACTTGCCCCCCCCACACCTTCACTCACTCTCACCCTCTGCCTCTGTTGGATCCTTGGTCGTTTACCCCGCCCACTCCCAATCTATTGCCTGCAAAAATAGAAAAAACAGCCCCTTTCAGTTCCAGCAATTACCATAAGTTGATTAGATCGGCCTCCCAACTCTCAGCTGATTTGGTCTCAGCTGTTCTGCTAGCTGCAAAGAGGTGCATATTTTTTCCCCCCATTTTCAAGCCATGCTGAAAAGCGAAACTGAAAGTAAAGCAGGGTCTTTGCTGCAACGTGACAAAATGAGGCAGAGAGAGATTTCTTTTTCTTTTTCTTTTTCCTCACCAAAAAAGGTAGGTGGAAAACTACAAACAATGGGAAATTTAGGGCAAAAGAGGAGGTTCAAGAATTTAAAACATAAAAGAAAAAAAGCTCTATTTAACGAGGGAATTGTAATAATTGAGATACTACTAATTGTATATTGTGTTGAAAGCAGAAATGGTTAAGTTGTGGTTTGGAGGAATATATGGGGGAAATTATTTGGTTTATTATTATTGGTAAATATAATTAATTGATTTGTAAGAAATTGGATTGCATGGACATAATTGGAATATTCATGTTCATATTGATTAATATACAAAAAAAGTTATATAACTAATTGATTTATATTAAAATGTTGAATTTGTATTAAACAACTGTATTACATAATTACATAATTAACCAATGTGAGGATGGATATAAAAATAGATGATAATGGGAAGGGGTATAATATAGAATAGAAGGGAAAAAATTGAATTTGATTAAGATTAGAGATGAGGATGAAGGGTAATATTGGTTTTTTAAAAAAATAGATGAGGAATAAATATGGCAAAAAGGAAATATAGAAATTGTAAATTTAATTGAAATGACTAAACTCTGTTTAAATTTGTGAACCAGCCAAATACTCTGTTCAAAGAAAATACATTGTTTGTATGTGTGTTTCTAATTATTGCTATTTATTCATATTTGTTCTCTTTTATTCTTTAAAGTTTAACAATTCATTCTTTATCTTAATATCTTTATATTTGTTTGGGGTTGGTTTTCTTCCCTTTCATCTTTTTTATTGTACAGCAATCTTTCTCCTCAAACCTACCACCTCTCTCTTTTCTTTCCTTCTTACTTTCTCTTCTCCCCCTTCTCCTCCCTACTTCCTCTTCCTTTCTCCTTCTCCTCCTCTCTTCCTCCCTTTCTTGCCCTCACTCCTATGCTAATTTCCCTTCCCTTCCTTCATCCCTCTCTATTGCTGTATCCTTTTATGCACATGGACTACTCAGAGAGCTGAAAAAGTTATTTTTGACTGGTCCTCTCACTTTTGACCAGTCCTCGAACTTACGACTGTCCTCACATTTTGCATTTTTGCTCTATCTTGTCACCATGGTGAAGAGAAGCAGTTGTGAAATGAGTGACATGGTTGCTAAGAATGCTACAATGGGCATAAATGATGACCAGTCATAAATGCGAAACCAGTCAAAAGTGCAAGGACCTGTCAGAAATCACTTTTTTCAGCCCTCTGGGTAGTCCTTTTGTGCACATGGACTACTCAGAGGGCTGAAAAAGTTATTTTTGATTGGTCCTTGCACTTTTGAGCAGTCTTCGAACTTTCAACTGTCCTCACGTTTTGTGTTTTTGCCCTATCTTGTCACCATAGTGAAGAGAAGCAGTTGTGAAATGAGTGACATGGTTGTTAAGAATGCTGCACCGGCATAAATGTGAGGATGGTCATAAGTGTGAGGACCAGTCAAAAGTGCAAGGACCTGTCAGAAATGACTTTTTTCAGCCCTCTGAGTAGTCCCTATACACATAGCCACGGCCACCCGGTCACATGACCAGCTAGCCATGCCCACCCAGTCACATGACCTCCAAGCCATGCCCACAAAATAAGCCATGCCTACAGAACCAGTAGTAAAAAATTACAGTTATGAAGTAGCAACGAAAATAATTTTATGGTTGGGGATCACCACAACATGAGGAACTGTATTAAAGGGTTGCGGCATTAGGAAGGTTGAGAACCACTGCTTTAAAGTTATTGTAGAAGATGGAATATTTCCTTCACTGCTATATGACTGCAGCTTGGTGCCTTTAATGCTAGAAATATTTGCCAGATATCATCATTTAATTCTCCCTACAGTGCTGTAAAGATTTTTGAAAGTTTTCATTTTAGTCTCATCTTTGCTTTTTTAAAAATGGAATATATTATTTTGATTGCTTCAAAATGTGATAATATCCTCTCAGCTGAAGACAATTCCCGTTTCAGAGAGTTATTTTCTATGGAATTGTGTTTATTATTATTAACAAAAATGACTCTTAAATATTATTTAAAAATAGTTGGCATAAATTTTATGGATAGCACTGTATGGATAATAACATTGCATAGATTAAAAGGATTTATTATAGATTATAATTTATCCTAATATCTGAATATACGCAGGATATTGGATTTTGTATTTTACAATCTGGCAGCATAATATTTAAATCTTATAGCACCATAAGAAGAGGGAAAATAGCATTTTAGAATATCTCTTTTTAGATAGTGACACCCACAGTTATAGAAAAGAGTGATAGTTTTTTAATAGGGCTTTGAATAAAATACCTGACAATCTTTGATATCTATTCACTGAAATAATAGCTATTATTCAGTCATTTATTCTTTTACTTCAGTCTGTATAATTTCAACCTGCGACGATTTAAAACTACTAAAGTTCTTGACAATCATTTATTTTATTAGAGATATTTTTTCTAGTTGGAAATGGCCATTGATTCCTCCAAAGAAACTTTTCAGAATATTCATTCTAATCTTTTTCTGCAGAGACTAGTAACTCAATAATATTAATAATAAACACAGCTCCCTTAGGAGTATTAATTCTTACTCTTTATTATCTTTACTTTATTATCATCTGATCCTCAATGGTAAATTTTGCCATAGACACTTTCTCCACGTTTATTAGAAAGATTAGAAATACATAATTATGTGTTTTGTAAAAAATGGTGTATTGGCAAAAAACCTGTGAACCCCATGAGAATTTTGGATTAACAGTGATTTATAGATTATATTTGTACTATAACAATAGCAACAATATTGAAAAGTAGACACATTACAAACCTAGACAGCTCTCTAAGGGAATAGTGGAATACCAACCAAGTAAGCACTTTTGCAATAAAAACAATATATGAGCTAGACCCTGTAAATCTATTAAAATATATATTAGTAAAATAAAATTAAGCAATGTAAAATTAAGCTCTTTATTCTTCACTCTGTTATTATCCAATAAATTTCAGTCAAATACTCCAGGGCAACTTTTTTTTGAGACTTCAGAGTATGTTGAAACATATAGTACGGGACACATATTGTATTTATTCCATTTATTCCTCTGTCTTGAAGATATTACATTTTCTTATACTCCTTTGCAGTTTCTTAAGTTTTTTAGCTTTCTATATTTTGTTTTTAAGTGTAGCTAAGGTAATGAAGCACTTTTTAATGATTAGTGCAGCCCTAATCCTAACTAGCTTTCCTACCTACATTTTCATTATAGTGTATTACATTCACATGTTAATTTATTTACTATCATGACTTCCTATACATTAAGTCAGATAATCTGTCCTTTCCTGTACTGTACTGTCCTTTCCAGAAACAGAAAAATATGAAACAAAAGCACAGAAAGAAACAGCAATAATGAAATGATTCATATAAATGGAATATAAATTGAAATAATCAATATAAACAATCACAGCAAGTTTTACAAGCAATAAAACAAAATTTGGCCACAAAATTTGGAGTTCACCCCTATGTTTGAAATCTGTCCTCATCAATATGCTGATATACTATATATATTGGGACAGGCTATATAAGCGATAGTGCTGCTGATGGCTTATCCCAATGTCTGGAAGCTGTGTGGTGTGGATCTTTTGTAAATGGGAAAAAAAGAGATGGTGTGTATTTTTGGGCCCCTAGCTTTAGAAACCTCCCATCTTTTATCTAGGTTGGTGTTGCAGCACTTTCCAATTAGAAATTAATGTACAATCTGGGTGACAGAGGCAGTTGAGCTCACAATTGTGCTTAAAAATTTCAGCAGTGACCAAGAAGACTTTTGTGTAGATCAGGGATGAGCAACTATGGCTCCTTTATGACCTGTGGACTTCAACTCCCAGAATTCCTGAGTCAGCCATGCTCAAGCATTTCTTGGAGGTTTTTTTCCTTGCCCTATCAGGCTCACATTTATTTTTGCCCTTCTTGACAGCAGTTTGAATGTTATAGAACATTCAGCCCTGAGATATTGGGACCTACATTTTAATTTTTTGTGGGGTAAGATGATTAAAAGCGTCTTATTCTGACAAATCTTCTATATGGATGTTGGATCTGGTCACAGTAACATTTCTAATATTGATTTTTTGTGTGTGGGTGTTTTTTTTAAACAGTTATTGTATTAGAAAATTCCTAATTTTGATTTTTGGAAGTAGTGTAATATAGAAACACTTGTATCAATAAAATAAGTGAAAAGTAACCATAGCAATATTCACAAATGCTCATATCAGGGCAGCATTTATGTTGCTATGTACAATAGCAACCCTTTGTGTTATGTCAAGTTTTGGCATTGTTTGCTTGTTAATTGTCATGTGGCTAGTTTTGGAAAACCCTGTCATTTGAAATTACAATCACAGGACAGAGTCAGGAATGATTTGTGCTATTAGCTATGGAAGTGACACTTGCAAATCAAGTATGTACAGAAGATGATTTTTGACTGGCTGACTCCATCATCCCACCGCTAACCTGTCTACCCTAACAAGCTCTTGGAATCCAGAACTTCTCTAACATGAGACTGTGTAAGAGAGTCCTTTATCCTAATTCTTTATTCATAGCAAGTAGGCTGTAAGAAAGATGTAGCCACAACAGAGTCCAGTGCATGGAATGTGGTTAAACAAATGACCATGACTGAACAATTCAAGCAGCACAGTGTTAATGTGCACATAAACTTCTTGCACTTCTGAGTAGACCAGGATTTATGCATTTATCCATCCCTTTCTGTCTATTTGTTTCTTTGTTAACCCTGTATTTGGTGCTGAGGATATAGAATCTTTTCTCCTTCTTGTGTGATATTTCTGGCTTTTTAGACTTGAGGAAAAGTCATTTTAAAGTGGCACAATGGCAATTAGAATAGGTAGGTGAATTCAGGCAACTATATAATAAGATGAGTAGAGTAGGACTTCCTAGAAATTAGGAGAAAAATTAATTTTAGACCTAGTCTTGCCAGCTCTGGAAACAACTGAGCTATCCAATTACCTGTATTTCAACTGAATTTCATGAAAATTGCTCTTATGTAAATATGTGTAAGATTGTCTATTACTCACTAATTCACTATATAGCACCCTTGGAAAATCTTCAGCCCATAAAGATAGAATTCTCTTGTATCTAAATTTAAACAGCTAAAACATAATCCTGCTAATTTATTTGTGGTTCCATATGTGCATCCATCCATACGGTCATATTACATTCAATATAATAAATACTTAATTTGTATAACAGATTCTTTACACTAGATTCTCACTTTTCTGCATGTGCTAAGTAGCCATTTCTAAGTTTACAAACTGTAGCTAAACTGATAGGATCCCTTCATCACAACTGTTGTTTCTTAAATTAGATTCCTCAACTGCTTCCCTTAAGCGGGTTTTGCGTCTAGATTTATTGAGACTAGTGCAATAATCTGGCTTCATAATTTTGTTGCAGTTGGCCTGCTGGCAAGTTTATTCAGTAATAAGGGATGACAGGCAGTGTATTTCTTGGTGCTTATCGTGTGTCTTGGGTGGTGTTGATAAGACACAAGGTCGAAGCCTTGTGGTTTTAATAGCCAAGAAGTACACTCTGGAGATAGAGCATCTTATTGGTCTAATGAAGTAGAACTGAAACGTGAAGAAAAATGTTATAGTAAACTGCATATTACATCTTTGCCCTATAATAGGAAATATTTAAAACAGAAGCAGGATTTTTTTGGTTATTTTTTAAAAAATACATATTTCAAAATAAGCACATTTTCGGCAATTTCATATGTGTGTCAGGGAAATTATATGAGTAAATTATGGTACTGTTGAAATGATGCTGATCAGGTGAAATAAAGACTGAATTCTTATGCGTTTTAAAAACTGCATTAAAATAACATTTAGAAAAGGGAATCTTGATAGGTGCAGAAAGAGAGAAACTATTTTGCTGCATCAAAGCCACTGCATATGGCAATGAGTGATGGGTAAACTATCCTCATTTTGAATTGCAAATGACTCATCTACAATTTTCATAGGAAATTCTCAAATAGTTCATTTTTGTCAGTGCTTCACTACAGTTCCTCTTTATTGTAACATTAACATTAAAATGTTTTTAAAATAAAATTCCCATCCATATTATTGTACTAGTGTATTTTCACATTTAAAGAATAACATCTCTAATTTTAAAGTCTGTTTACAATATTATTGATCTGAAGCGCAAAAGGAAATAAGGGCAAGGGAGCTTTCTCCAAATCACAGCAGAGTATCTCTAGCTGGATCACATAACAAAATGTGTTTGTTATTTTTAGATTTTATCGAAATCACAAATGTAATTACCCTACTCTGAACAAAACATTTTAGTTAAAATAATAGATATAATGCACAATTATGACTAATCTAAACATTCTTTCCTAACTGATGTCTCTGGGCATTCAGCATTTGACTAGATCTTTCCCTTCAGCTTTATTCCTGAGCAGTAGTAACAAAAGTTCCATTTATGACTGAGCATAAAATATATTCTTTTAAAGATGCATCACTTCAGAATAATTATGTATAGGTATTAGCACTGATGTACATTTAAGATGGTTTTTAACCACAGAGAAACCTTTTGTCTGTAAGGATTAAATCTCTGTATCAGTTTTCTATTAATGTTATATCAGATACTGAAAAGTTGTCTCTGAAATAAAGATGTTTAAGTGGTCTAAGAAAGTGCTTTTGGTTGGTGATACAAACGCAGATGGTGCTAAGAAAACTCTTCAATTTTCTATCTCTCTCTATAGAGGAACAAATTAATGTATCTATATATAGCTTTGGAGACTGATAGCTGTAATTTAGCCCCAGCTGCTCAGCACTTCTATTAAAAATGACAAAGTGTCTTCCAGAATTACCTGTTCTCCAATCAATCAATCAATTGCTACTCAGAAAAAAGGAGGTTCCTCTCAGTGGACAGTTGATCCTAGAACAAAACTTCTATTGTTGGGGCATGTGGGAGGCCATTTGGGAAAGGGAACATCTGCAGAACCTTTGGCTAGACATCTAGGAGCAAATGTTTTCCTCAAGTGAATAATATTAGTTATGTAAATAATATCCAAGGCAAAGTTAAAATGTGATTTTACATGTTTTTAATCACCTTTGGATTTGCACCAATTTTATCCTGTGGTATTTGCCACACATGGAATTTTTTCAGGTGACGGTGAGTCAGATAAACATAAGTCCATCCCATAATGTGAAATCAGACCTATACCACCTCACTGACCTTTATTTTATTAATCATGTAAAAAGATGGGAATCCAGTAGATGAAAAATCCTCTGTAGGACCTCCAGATTGGTTTATCCTAAGGGATGACTGTTACCCAAACAGTTCAAAACACATGAACTAAAGGTAAAGAAGAGAGTAATCTTCAGGTATCTATTACTTAAATGCAGTAAATGGAAAAATAGTCCTTTCTTACCATCTAACAGATTATATGAAGGAAAACAAAAACATGACAGGCTTCTCACATAGTAATTGGAGTGCCACATCAATAATGTACAATATAAAAATTGATTGGATGATGTAATATTTACTGTTCTTAGTTACAGAGTTGTTATAAAAGACTGGGATGAAGAGTAAACTTTAATAACAAAGGTAAATGCTTTCTTAATCCAAGAGCTAAACTGGCTCTAAACACAATAACTATGGACGTTGTGCTTTTTATTTAGGGGCTTTTAATGTAGTGGCTTATACTGTATCCAACAGAATGTAGGACTATATGCTTGGCTGATGGGCTGATAAATGTTAAGCATCCCTATGCATATTAGAATAGTCATTGGTTAGTTTGACAATCAAGGCCATTACCTGCAAATGAACCATATGATTACAAAGAAGGGAATAATAGAATTGGGCAGACTTCAAACACGACCAGGGAGGGATTTTTCCAATCTCATACAAATGTAAGAATTGCATTGCTCTGCTATCTATTAAATGAGAATAACCTTTCAGATTTAGAGAACAAACCAAACTAAGGATAAGAGTACAGGAATAGGAGAAGAAATACAAGATACATCAATACACAGGTAGACCTTGTTGCTCCAAGTACCATTGAAATGGAAAACTATCATACTAACTAGGAGGACCTAGAAGCCAATGTAGACCAAATAAATGTAGTATGTTCTTTTTTGAGAAGTTGTAAGGTCAAACCTCAGTCATAATGCACTGGGAAACAGATACAGTAAGTATAAACAGATACCTGGCAATAATATTCGTTTTGACTTCCTAGGTAACTTTTTCTTAATTTTGTCAAATTACATGTTGGCAATGACTTGCTAGGCAGAATTGAAGATCGCATCCTGATTGCATGATCGCATCTTTTACAGCTTCCCCATTGCTAGAGTTAACACTGACTTTACTTTGCATAAATTCTGCATTTTTATAAGTTTAGGTTAGGTTGGTCGGATAGTGGGCATTATATAATTCACTTAATTTCTTGGGATGAATGACTATTGAGGATCTATTCCATCTTATTGAAATTTATAAAGGTAATTAAGCAGGAAGTTGCTCTGCTTTTTATGCATTCTGAAATCAAGTACATTTATTTGAGGTAGTTCAGAAAATTAGTGCAACTTCATTCAAAGAACTAAGTGGAATAGAAGAACTCCTTCCCTGTAAATTTGGCTGGGGACATTTGATTCAAGGCAGATATCCTGGAATTGCATGTTTCTGGGGTTTACATGATAATCCAATATTGTTGTCTTATTATGTGAATAAGTAGAATTTGGTCCTGAATTGACAAAGGCTCAACAACCTCCCAACAGGGCTTTTCTCTGAATTGTAGGCAGGATCCAGAGCTGTGCAGAGAAGAGACACTCTAGATTTACCAGCAGAGCAATTTTGAAACTATCTCACCTATAATTTAACCTTTACATTAGGCAGGTCTTTCAAATACAGGGGTGATGGGTCAATTGACATTTCTTGTCCAGATTTACAGTTTTTAGCTGTAGAGTAAATGGGACATAAGGTCTCAGAATATTGATTTTGCCCTCAGGTTTTATACTATTGCAATGTTGGTTTAGAGTAGTTAGTTGTGCTGAAAAAGTGAAATTGTGAAGCAATTGTTTGAAATAGTAGCTATATAGTCATCTTTAGCTGCTTCAAAACAAAAGTCTCATGTATCCCAGTATTAAATTTTTCAACATTAGAAAAAAAAATCAAGTGTTCATTTAGACTAGGGATGGATAAGTAACTGGATTACAATTTTCAGAGTAAAAATAGAAAAGGCTTTGCATGCAAAGCTTTGTAGCTAGCTATTTTAAGTCAGTTTGCAAGGCACATTAGCACTACTACTAAATTCAGCCATAGATTTCTTCTAGAAGAAATGAAGTATACTTCTGTTTTAGAATGCTTGTGAGTATACACATTAACAGTTTTTAGAAGAGTACTTCTCAAGCATTCTAGGGGCCTGAAATATGAGATTTTGAAGTTCTCATATGGTTTCTAAGGATGTGCAGATTTGTAAAATGTAGTCTATTATACTAGACATACTAGAAAGTAGTATTCTGGTTTAAAGAAATTTCAGGTGTGATTTCCTCCCCTTATTGTAAGCTGTTTCTTACCCTTCTTATCTATTGCTTACTCACCTTAGTCTTTAGCCACTTTCATGTGTTTGAAGATGAATGCTTGCAGACTTTGTTTGCTGTTATAATCCACCACATGCCACTAATAGAACTTCCAAGTCTATGTCCAAGGGAATCTATAGAAAGACATATTATTTTATTTATCTAATTTATATAGTCCCCCATCTCACAAATAAGTGATTCTGAGTGGTGTACAATAAAACTAAAACAATACATATCTAAAATAATTATCAATTATCAATTAACAAATATTAAAAATGTTATAAAAACAGCCAAAACAATAATATTATACACTCTATTTTGTGGGTCCATATTTAGGGTTGTTATGAGAAAAAGAAAATCCCCTTTAAGAAGAATCAAGCATTTTAAGATTTTTGCAATCAATGTACTTTATTGACATGAAAGAAAATACAGCGATCACTGCCTCCCAGCAAAAAAAATAAATAAATCTGGCAGACCCAGGCATTCAAAGAAAGAATGATTATGTGGGGAAAAAAGAGGAAATTTGAAGGTGTTTTAAGATGATATGAATATGAACGAGAGATGCAATGATAGCAACTAGATAACCTGGGCAAAAGTTCCTCAGTGTTGGTAAGTTAGCACCTTCATCTTCCACATATATGTAAAAGGTTCTTGCAGCACCCAATCTAAATATCAACCATACAATAATAATAACATTCCATAATCAACTATCTTTTATTACAACGAAGAGATGATATTCTTGCACTCTCTTCAAAAAGTGCCATATCTGTTCTGTTATTTGTTCTGCCCTAAGGGTCATAGCTCATTGGGAATATGATACCTATCATTCCTTGCTCATGCCCCTGTAAGATTATTGTAACCAATTTGCTTTCCCAAGGCCTGATTAATCCTTATAGAAAGCTTAATATGAAAAGAATAAACATGTATTGTAATAATACAATACATACGCTGATAGCTGAAAAGGCAACGGATCTGTAAGCTCCAATAATAAGAGTCAAAGAACAGAGTGAAAAAGCACTAAAATGAAATATGAAGAAGACTGAACTACCAATAACAATAGTACAAGAAGCCTTAGAACTAACAAGGAAAATACTGAAGAGGTAGATAGGTTCTGCTTTTTAAGATTAACCATTGTAAAACAACAAATGTAAAGCAACAATCAGTCAAAAAATGCACTGCAGATTAGCACTTGACATACTGGCATGAAACCCTTTGAAAAAGTATTTAATCTATATATATATAAAAGTGAAAACCACTCACGCATTAATCACGAAATCTCCAGAACCGTAAAGCCTATAAACTTGAAATTTGACCAGTATTTCCTATATTATTACAACACACAATTAGTTAGATGTTCTACTTCCTCTCCCAACTTGAAAATAACTCTGGAGAGAGTGGGATAGCATAGGACAGGCTTCTATGGGGCAAGCCTCATGGAGAGAAGGGGCTAGAAAGCCCAGGGGAGAGAGGGGATAGGATAGGACACATTTCTGTGGGGGAAGTCTGAGGGAGAGAAGGGGATAGGAGAGGATCTATGGGGACAGCCTGAGGGAGAGAAGGGGGATAGGAGAGGATCTATAGGGCCAGCCTGAAGGAGAGAAAGGGATAGGAGAGGATCTACGGGGCCAGACTGAGGGAGAGAAGGGGAGAGGAGATGATCTACGGGGCCAGGCCTGAGGGAGAGAAAGGGAGAGGAGAGGAGTGGCTTCTGTGGAGTCAGCCTGAGGGAGAGAAGGGGGTAGGATAAGAGAGGCTTCTGTGGAGCCAGCCTGAGGGAGAGGAAAGGCTTTTGGGGGCCAGCCCAGGGGTGGGTTCTACTTACTACCGGTTTGCAACGGGCTACGCATGCGCTCTTCTGTGCATGCGCAGAAGCATTCTGATGATGTCAGGATCAGTGGGCAGAGTCTCCCACCGGTTTTACTACTGGTTCTATAGAACCAGTACAAACCGGGGGCAACCCACCACTGGGCCAGCCTGAGGGAGAGAAGGGGAGAGGAGAGGGTCTATGAGGCCAGCCTGAGGAAGAGAAGGGGAGAGATCTATGGGGCTAGCCTGATGGAGAGAAGGGAAGAGGAGAGGGTCTATGGGGCCAGCCTGAAGGAGAGATGGGGGTAGGATAAGAGAGGCTTCTGTGGAGCCATCCTGAGGGAGAGGAGAAGACAGGACAGGAGAGGCTTCTGTGGGGCCAACCTGAGGGAGAGAAGGGGAGAGGAGAGGATCTATGGGACCAGCCTGAGGGAGAGAAGGGGGTAGGATATGAGAGGCTTCTGTGGGGCCAGCCTGAGAGAGAGGGGAGGAGAGGAGAGGCTTTTGTGGGGCCAGCCTGAGGGAGAGAAGGGGATAGAGAGGAGAGGCTCCTGTGGGGCAAGCCTGAGGGAGAGAAGAGACCGATTGTAACTACTCATTAATTTTCAAACTCTAAGTGTCGATTTATCAAGCCCGATCCCATAGTTGCATAGCGGAGCACGGGTATTCAACTAGTATTACAAATATTAGAATAAAGCAGGCAACAGTATTTCCTGTGACATTCTATGGAAGTGAAAATTGGAAATAAAGGGTACTGATGCTTTTGAAATTTGATGTTTGAGAAGACTCCAGAGAATACAAAGGACAGTCAAAAAAGCAAAGAAATGAATCTTCAAACAAATCAACCCCATGTTCAGGGCATAAATGCCCATATTCAAATGATCAAACTGGACACAATGTGTGAAGCTCTATGGAGAAGTCTGTAACGTTGGGAAAAATGGAAGGAAAGACAAGAAAAGAATGCACTCTTGGATGACCTGTAGCAAGACAATGGGTGCACCACATGGAAAATCTAAAGGGCCAGGTTAGTGACGAATAATCACGGAGAATATCTATGTGATAGGTAAGAATTGACACTGAGTTGATGCACATAATGAATAAAACATGTCAAATATTGGTTAAATTCACACACATATATCCCCCCAGGGAGCTATTTATAACTTTAAAAATATCACTCTTGGCCTTGTACATGATACCATTTGAAATATAAAGATGATTAGATTGGTCCTGAAGAGTAAGGATATAATATATCACATAATGATAAGTTATTGCGTGTGTCAAAAATTGTGCCACTAGATATTCATCCCAGGAAACTGGCTTAGCACTACAATCGCCACAAGCATTTAAGGTACAGCTCATTTTTTTCTATATGGAACTTATTCAGCACCTAAAACAAGCTTCCTAGTTTTCTAGCCTTAGTTTCAAGCCCCCAGATGGAGCACAACAACTGCTATCAGCCAGCATCAGTTGTGACTTTGCATATTAAACAAAGTCCTTTTGCACGTTTGCCACTTTGTAGGATAAAGAGATTTGAAATCCAATGCAAGTGGAAAATTATGATTATAGAAAGCTGATCTACTGTATTTGGTCCATCTTACTCCTATCTATTGCTGCTTTGTAGACTGGCTTTTCCCTCTCTTATTTCCTATCAGATCACTTGGTCCTGGCTTCTCTCCCTGTATCTGTCTCTTCTTCCTGATTTTTCCCCCCCTGGAGTAAATCTGCAATTGCCTCATCCCTTGCTCAAATACTTTGGCTAGATGTGTGTCTGGAAGATGTAGGCATCAAAAATTTTTATCTGTCTCTTATTCCTTTAAGAGGTCTAAATCTCTGTGGGACTACACAATCTCCCAATATAGTTATATTTTGAGCTAAGCTAAAAGCAAAAAATACGTTAGAAAAATGTATTCATACCATAAGGATGGAAAGCAAATCCCATACTTTTATGCAAGGAGACAGAAGAATAGGCTCCTGCCAAGTGAACAGAGCTGGATACCATATTTTTCTGGCTTATGTGGGCATGTGGGTTTAGCCTCTGCCTGGCAGCAGAGCATCTGTGTTCCCATTATAAAGAGGGGGAACTATTGGATGCCTGCCACATCCTAAAGGTTGTAAAATCAAATCATTGTTATGACAAAGAAAAGAAGTGAAAGAAATGAGCACAGGTGTTCAAAGGATGACAACCTGCCTCAGCTCCTGTTTTTGCCAAGGACAGCAGGTGCAAATTTTTGCAAATTTAAGACTAAGGGAATGAAGGAAAAAGAAATATTATAAAAACCTATTTAATCCATTCAAATGATGCATACATGCTCATGTCTCTCTCTTTCTTTCTTCATTAGAGCCTTTTTGGCTTGGCTTAACCATCTCCGTTATTTTTTCATGCCTGTCTCAGTGTATCTCTTTCAAACAGCTTGTGTAGGTAAAGTTTCTTTGATTAAATCATGTTGCTGCTTAACACGGACAAGCTTTCCATGTAATTCTCTAAAGACAACAGTTTACACTCTCTGCTAATCCCAATCTAAAAACTGGGCTACTTTTTAAAGAGTCATTTACAACACTAATGTTTCAAAATGAAACGTGTGCAAAAAACCAATTTAAGAATAGTAGGAGGCTGAAAGGACAAAATAATGTTTAAAAATCATTCATATAACACACTTGAAAATTAACTCATGTTTGGGGGCTTCACAGGTGATATTGAACATAGACTTACTGAATGTATACAGTGTGCCAAAGTTCTGTCTCAAGAACATGAAGAGTTTGTAACCATGCAGAAAATCTTTATTGGAACATTTGTTTCAGGTCTTTCATAGCCTGGGCAGTTGCTTGACTAAATTGCCTTATACAACCCTAGCTTATAAACTGTCACTTTAAATGCTTACCTTTTCCCTCGGGATCCTCATTCATCATCCTACCTCATCCAGGATTTATTTTTCTAATCCCAGGAATTTGTGTTGCTGTTCCCAGGATTTTGGTGTGTCAACCATCTCACTAGCAGATAATGGCTTCTTAAGCTTTCTTTCACTCCAGCTCTTGTGTAGCTGTCTTTTAAATTTTGTCACACATGAGTCCAGTGCTGCCCTTTACAGAGTTTATTGTGTGTTGCATATTATATGCAATTTTGAGGTTGAGCTGTATTTCTAATAATGGAGTATGGAAATGGGCCTTTTGATATTTGACTGAAGCATGTAAAATGAAATCATGATGTGATGGAGGATTTTTTTGTTTTTTGTTTTCCTATTCTGATTCCAATCTTCTAACTAGATTCTCTATCTCTCTCTCTACATATATGTACATATACATCATATACGTATACATCTTCTGTATAGATAGCCCTTCTCTGCAATTGGAAGACCAATTTTTCTTGTGCATTGAAATTAATGAATGACCAATGAAGTTGATACAAAGAACAGCTTATTTGATTCCATTTCTGCTACATTGGTATTCAATAATGCTGTGCCAATGAGTTTTTGAAATCTCTTGTGATTTAAAAAAAGAAACAGGCTTTCATTTTCTACATTTCAATTAAACCTCAATTTAAAAACAAATAATGATTTCCCAGGGAGCTTTTTCAGATGAGGAAATATGGGCAAAGCAGGAGGCTGACTAAGAGAGATGTTACAGAAAATGATAAGATCAGAACCTACAATTACCCACAACAACAAAAAATAAGTTTAAGAATTTTATCTGTCTCTATCTCTATCATCCTTAATCCATCTGAAGGCATTTAAGGGCACCGTAGGAATGAAGCAGAAGAAAGAAAGGGTTTTTTTGACAATAGAAGAAAACATTTTGGAAATTGGAATACAATTCCAGTACTGTATTTCTGAGATGTGCTTCATTCAGTATATTTTTCTAAACTTGCCTTTAAAATAAAACCTGACCTAGTTTCATTGATTGTTGTGTGTGTGTGTATTGTATGCTACTTTATAGATTTTTCAAGGGCATGAGATCATGGAGGAAAATGTAATAAATTACTTTTCCCCTTGTAGTAAGTTATCTGAATAAAGTCATTTTACCATGGATTGGAATCTGTGACAATGCTTTTGTACATAGTATATATGAGTACAGGGAAGACTAGGGGATTGGCCAGTGCAATGGAAAAGAACAAATGCATTCTGACAAGGAAAGTAAAGATTAAACTGAAAAGAATTGTAGCTTCAGTTTTAGTTCATTAGACTAACAACTTGCATATAAATAATTATTGTAAAATTGTTGTTATCAAACATGTTGGCAAATGCTTGATTTCTCAAACTTTTGTCAAAAAGTGTTGAAAATCAAAATAAGATAAAGTTGCAAGGTGTAAAAGAAGTTTTAATGAAATTTCTTTATTGTTTAGATACAGAGATGCTATAGAGAGACCTTCTGGATTCAGTTACTGCCTCTACATCTGATCTTAAACTTTTAGTAGAACTGATAATGCTGCTTGTAGAAGATTACTGGAGTAAAACTATGTTTACTGTTACAAGCATCTATTAGAATGGTATGGGAGTTGTGAAGTCCTTGGTAGTCTCCGAGCTTGGTGGTTTTGTTGCGACATTTGATTACTAAACTAGATAACATCATAACTTAGGATCCCACAGTTTAACCCTGAACTACAAATATTCTCTTCTATTGGTATGGGAATTTGGAACAAGGTGAGGTGAGTTGGGCCAAGAAAAAGTGACTGGCCCAAAGTCATCCAGCTGGGTTTCATGGCTAAGGTAGTTCTAGAACTCACGGTTTCTGGCTTTCTATCTTGGTGCCTTAACCACTAGACCAAACTGGCTTTCTTCTTGTAATTCTTGTAAACTTTTTGTAATTTTGCAAACCAGCTGTAACATATCCCAATGTACATAAAAGTATTTAACACTACAAAGCATAAAGTAAAGTACTGAGTACTGAAGAATTTCAAGACTGATTGGCTGATTGGAACATTTTGGATATTATTAAGAACACAACATTCTCCACAGGAAACAAAATTTTTTGCTTTGGAGAAGATTTATATTGATCTTCTTTGCTCCAGAGAACACCAATCAGTAGTATATAGTCATTTTCCTCCTTTCTCTTTATCTAGGATTGCTCCAGCCTTCATCTTGCTGCTTATTCAATAAAATTGTATTTGCAGAAGGACTCATCTGGTGTAAAAAGAAATTTCATGAAAGCTGCCTTAGAAAGGGCAAGACTGAATTCATCCCAGAAGGAAAATGTCAGAGTAATTTGTATCATTCACTAGTCTGCCGTGTCACTTTTATTCCTTTGCTTTTGGTAGATCAGTGCCCCCAAATCAGTGTTTTCCTTTCATGTAAAGCAGAGTGACAGAACTTATCGACAAATTGGAAAGAGTTCAGAGGATAGCTGAAGAGATAATGAAGGCAATGGCACTCTGAAGCAAAAAGTCTAGGATGAAAGAGATAAGCAACATTGCAGTGACCAAGGATTTGCCTGGGTGAGTGGGGGTGGGGGTGGGGCTATGCATATCTGAACGGGTTACCCAATAGTTAGCAGTACTGATATGCTTCTGTGAACTATTTCTAAACAATAGGCAAATGCCTTCAAGAAAGAAGAGACCTTTTCCATTCCATGAATGCTACATATAAAACCTTGAACTTTTTATAGGAACTTCTCTCCTCAGAAATATTATTTTCCTCTTTGCTATGCCAATGTTACACAAATTTCTGATCTTTTTCTGCATTTTCTGCATTCTTTAGCTGGTTTTCCACTCAGTATACATCCTGCAAAATGAATTTCATGGAATTTTTATCTGGGAACAATTTCTATTTTAATGTTGACATTCGGGAAAAGCAATCTATATGTTGATTCCACAAATCTGCAGTCTGTCTGATTTTTCTTAGGGATTTGAAAATGTTAGTCATTGTATTTTCTAAGATATGTATAATCCTGAAATCAATGCTTTATCACTTTGAAATATAGGTAAGAAATTTTTTAAATAGTCAAATTCTTTTATATTTCAGCTAAGAATTTTTGATAAATTCATTGGCACTTAACTTCAGGTAGGAAGTCTCCCAGTCTGCTGACCATCTAATACTTGTGTACTAAGGCATGGGGATTACAGTACTGTTTGGAGCTGAGAGCATGCATCTCAGTGGCTATTAAAAAAAGAGATGGTATTGAAAATCAATTCTCTCCTTGAAGAGCTGTTTTATAAGGTATAATAAGATGAGCAATCTAATTCTAGCAATGAAAAAAAAAAACAAAGAGGCCAGGCTATAATTTTCTTTTTCCAGAAAGTGCTGCTGTGAGGTCACTTTGTACAGAAGTATGAAAGAGAGAAAGCCGTACAGCCTTCTTGAAGTTAGTCTTTGGGTTTTGGTTTTTCTAATCCCCCCACCACACATTGTTAAGGAGTTACTGGGCTGGTCCATATTCATTAGATCACTAGATTACTGTCTAGATATCTATGTAATCAGTAGTTTACTATCTAAATCAACTAGATTGCTATCAGCAGTGACATGAAGCCTCAGGCGCACCAAAACTAGTGATATACCTGGCAAAAAGTGTCAAAAAGGTGATTTTTAAAATAATCAGCACAGCAAGAAACTTCCAGATTTCAAGCCATAGATTGAGGTCTGGATTTTGGCTTGAGTTTGACAAATTTTAAGCAATTTCCTACTGTTAGTCTTCTTGTTTGACTATGTGCTGTCAACTATTGGTTACTTGGACTTTTAGCTTTTTATGTTGAACATTTATATTTTTGTTTGGCATGGTTACATGCAAAGCATCATGAAAATCCAAAGGAGCAGCTGCAGGACCAGCTTGTTATACGGCAGCATCCTCTTCCAACATTTCACACTTTGACAATATTCCTGATCCTGATGATTGTATATTTATATGAGCATTCTAGGAATGGCGATGTGACACTGGGCCAATGATAATCTCAATAGTCCTGTTCTTACTGGAACAGAGGTTACATGACCTCTCCTTTTGTGGCTCATTAGACAGTTTCAGAAATTTTAGGATTGCTTTGGGGTTGTTAGCTGCATTTAATCATATGCCAGTTTGTGGTAGATTCCTGCAGGTTGTTGAGGCGGTGAGCCATGAATGAGTTTGTCCTTCACTGAGCTGCAGGGAATTCCAGATCTAATTTTTATTGAAAGAAATGAATTATCGGCATTTAAATGGAGCTTGCACAGCACCACAATGGATTGTTTTTGATATCATTTTACCATTATTATAGTCAATTTCAGTAAAAGAAGTTGTAGACAATATGTGGAACTGATTCAATGTCAGGTCTTCCTAGTGGGGTTGACACGACTATAACAGCATCTTGCAAACATGATTTTCCTTATCCTCCTTTTAATAGTTCAGACAAGTAGATGTCTCAGTCTCAGTCTATCTGAGCAGCTTCCAAAGGTTATCTAAATGTTCTGATTTAAAAATAATTTCAGCTGTTACAGTTTTGGCAATGTTATCTGGAGGTGTCTGTCAAAGTTATCTTCTGGCAATAAATTTGGATTTCTCTCTCTCTCTCTCTCTCTCTCTCTCTCTCTCTCTCTCTCTCTCTCTCTCTCTCTCTCTCTCTCCTTCCCTATCCCTATCATCTCTACCTGTATCTTGCTCAACCTGTATCTATTATCTATATCTTTCATCTCTATCATGTCTGTCTGTCTGTCTGTCTGTATCTATCTATCATGTCTGTGTATTATATTTAAATGTCAGTGCAAAATTTGGTGGAATTAAAACTTCACCATCAAAGAAACAACTACTAAAGTAGTAGTAACAACTACAAAAACAATACAGAAATGTAAATTATTTCACATATAAAAACCTAGATAAGTAAAATAGAGACGGTGATGTTCACATTAGGGGGATAAGGTCATCCATGTGAGCCTGTCTTTTTATGGCTATAAATGGGACTTTGGCTTATGTATATTATAATTATATATCTGATTCTTGTATAGGAAGTCCTTGTTTAGTGACTGCCACATTTAGTAACCATTCTCAGTTACCATAGTGTTTAAAAAGCAACTTAATGACCATTTCTCCCATTTACAACCTTTGCAGGTCTGTAAAGCAAAGGAAAGTTGAATTAAGATTATAAGCATGGTTGTGGTTTCACTTAGAGGCCGCTTCACTTAACAACCAAGTTGGTCCTAATTGTGATTACTAAATGAGGTCTACCTGAATCATGAATTTTATTGGATTGAATCCTATTAGAAAAATCCTGGCCCCTTAGTAGCCAGTATCAGGTCTAGATACTGAACAATGGATAACCCTATATCACATAGCTGAGAAATACCCTAGTTCATTGAAAGGAACCATCTCTGTTGCCTTTATAGATTCAAGGGTTTCCTTTGACTCAATACTGTGTGACAGAATCTGGAGGAAATTGGCTGTTATATTGATTGCTCACTGTATCCTCAAATTAATAAAAACACTGCATGTCAGTGCTACTGTGCAAGTTAAGAAAAATAACAATGATGATTCAACCTATACCCATTAAAAAAACTGTTAAACAAACGTGTATTCTTTTCCCATTACTAATTAATTTGTATATTAATGAAGTTGAAGACTTTACTAACCCAGAATCCCATCCTACATTTTTTGCCCACCCTCACCCCACATTTCTATTCTCTATGCTGATGGCCTGGCACTTCTATCTGTAACTCTTGAGTGGACATGCGTAAATGCCTTAAAGTTATGTTATTTTATTGAATACTTTGAAATTAATTATTTGAAAAGACAGGTAGTTGAGAATTTAGTATTCTCAAGAGAGTGCTGTAAATCTACAATTAATTGGAAAATCAATGGAAGAATCATTGAGCAGGTCAAAACAAATATTAAGGTATCTGTTTTCAGTCTTCTACTTGCTAGATTAAAAATATGAGAGATCTTAATCTAAGAGATCAAGAAGTATGTCTTCCATGAATGAAGGCAGATATACATGTCCCAGGATAATGTTGCAGGATCCAATATTGGTCGGTCAGCGGAACTAGAGATTTAATCTTCCAAGCTTTCAGACTCATGCCAGAGCCCATCTTCAGGGAACTTCTCTCTTCCAGAATGTGTGCTTTGGGCTATTCTATGTATGCATAGTATTTATGTGGTGCCTGGTTGCATGTGGCTTTTTAGTTGTTGATTGGGGTTTTTATGGTCAGCTATGAAGTTGTTGGCTGCTGTTTCCTTGTGCTACCAAGCTGGTGGTAAATCAGCACTCCTGTTGACTGACAAGGATCCCATTTCCCAGGCGTCAATCATTTCCCTAGCTATTCCAAGTACAAAGATCCCAAGTACCCAGTGAAATTATTTTTTTATAATTAATTCCAAAGTCTTACTTTAAATTTATCTGGACCCTTAATCGATTTATAACTTTCTAAAATCAAAGTTTTAATTAGCTTTTTGTTGTTTATTTTTTTTTGATGACACTCAGCTGTACATTTCCACCCCAGGCCATCCCAACGATGCCCTTGAAGTGATGTCCCAGTGCTTGGAGGCCGTGCGGATCTGGATGGGGAATAACAGGCTCCGACTCAACCCTTCCAAGACCGAGTGGTTGTGGCTTCCGGCGTCCCAATATAGCCAGCTGGTGCCATCGCTGGCTATTGGGGGCGAGTTATTGGCCCCCACGGAGAGGGCTCGCAACTTGGGCATCCTCCTGGACTCACGGCTGTCTTTAGAAGAGCATATGACGGCTGTGGCCAGGGGGGCTTTTTATCAGGTTCGCCTGATTCGCCAGTTGCGTCCCTTTCTGGATTGGGACTCCTTGTGCACAGTCACCCAGGCCCTCGTCACTTCCCGCCTGGACTACTGCAATGCTCTCTACATGGGGCTCCCCTTGAGGTGCACCTGGAGGCTCCAACTGGTGCAGAATGCGGCCGCGCAGGAGATTTTGGGAGCGACGGGGCGCTCCCATGTGACACCTCTCCTGCGTGAGCTGCATTGGCTCCCGGTGGACTTCCGGGTGTGCTTCAAGGTGTTGGTTACCACCTTTAAAGCGCTCCATGGCATCGGACCTGGGTATTTGCGGGACCGCCTTCTGCCACCAATAGCCTCCCACCGGCCAGTACGCTCCTACAGAGAGGGACTCCTCAGGGTGCCGTCAGCCAGGCAATGTTGGCTGGCGACCCCCAGGGGGAGGGCCTTCTCTGTGGCAGCACCTGCCCTCTGGAATGATTTGCCCCCGGAGATTCGGAGGATATCAGATCTCCAGGTTTTTCGCCGTGCCCTAAAAACTCTTCTGTTTCAGCAAGCAGGGCTGGCGTAACCCCTCCCCCTTTTCTGAGATATTAGATTTTAATTATAAAACGGGTTTTAATTGGTAGATCTTAAAATTTTTGGCCATAATATATAACTCTTTTATAATTCTTTTAAATTTTGTATTGTATGTTTTTACTTGGCTGTGCACTGCCATGAGTCCAGCAGGAGAAGGGCAGTATACAAATTTAATAAATAAATAAATAAATAAATAAATAAATAAATAAATAAATAAATAAATATTTATATGCCGCCCTTCTCCGGAGACTCAGGGCAGCTTACAATGCGTTAAGCAATAGCCTTCATACTTTTGTATATTTTATACAAGTCAGTTTATTGCCCCCACAAACTGGGTCCTCATTTTACCCACCTTAGAAAGGATGGAAGGCTGAGTCAACCTTGAGCCTGGTGAGAATTGAACTGGCAGTAATTGCAGGCAGCTGGATGTTAAACGCTGCCTTAGTAGGAGGCGTTAGCCTCCTACACCACTCAGAGTCCTTCTGCCTGTTCTAGAGCTATCAGTGCAGAACCAACAACATTGTTATTGCATCGATATCAGTTGCAATTTTGATTATATTTTGTTTTGCTGTATAACCACTGAAACTGGAAATAAAATAAATTAGATCAGTAGAAGTGATAGCTGATTATTCTAATATGTCAGAAGCTAAAAACCAGTTCTTTTTTTATTCTAAAACATAAATAAAATGTTCTTCATTTCATTTTTACGTCACAGGAAACTGTGTCACCACAGAAAGGTGGATTATAAAGGCTGAAAGAGATATTACAAACGCGTTCATGTAATATTCTCCATAGGTAACAATTCCTTTTGTTATCTTTATTCTTGCCTTGTTAAATCCCCACAAAACCTGAATATCTCTGTCCAAACTGGCTGAGAAATACTGTGTCTTTTGTGTTCAATAAGATAATAATTCATATTTTAAGATCCTTAACCTCTTCGGTTGATGTCTTGTTTGTTCAAAAAGAAAGAGAAGATCTTGCATTCCAATAGGTGGATCAAGAGACACTTATGTAATTACCAGTGACTAAATAAAGAACAGGCTATTTCCTCAATAGTTGAAGCTCTTGCATAATTGTTGATATAATACAAATGAATAATTTCCAGCAGTAAAGGAATGATTGAAAGGGAGGAGATAGGTCACAAGAAAATGTCCCTTTGCTAGTTTTTAAAGTGCATTTTTCTTTTGATTCTGAAGGATACTTTTTTTAAACCTGTGACCCTTATTGTGAGGCCTAAGGTAGATGGAGGATAATATTCTGGGTCTGGGTAAAAAAATCAGTTCTTTTCATACCAGCAATTTGGTTAGGTGGTATCTATCAAAACATATTGTTCTATTTTGATTATGTTCACATAGTATACGTTCAAATGAACAGTAAACATTCTTTGGTCTTCACTTGGGAGATTTGATTCCTTGGGGATCGATCTTTCTCTAAACAGAAAGACCTCTTTGGGCAAGTTTTCCATCCTGATGGAAACCTTCTTTGGAAGTCACCACCATAATGTTCAAGGGCAACGTTTGTCATCAGTGAACTATAAAAACCGCCAGGGATCTCATGTAGGTTCTCTTTATTCTTCCAGTCAAATGAAATGTTGGAAAGATATTATGTAAAGGGGCTTGGGACTCTGACCATCTGTCTATCAGCAGGATAACTCTATGAAAATTGAACATAGTAGAAACAAATTTAGGATAGTAGTGAAAGCCAAGAAAACAATGAATTAAAAATAGATTGTATCAGGCTGTGGGCTATGGAGAAAAACTTTCCAGGAAAATAATTCCCCCAATGCATTCCCCTGGGATATGCAGTTTGGCACACTCTGCACAATTTCCCTACATTATTTGTTCCAATCCATTGAAATACTGGAAATAAATTATGTACAGCATTTTGGGATAATTTCAGTCTGTCAGGAGGATAACTGTCCAGAATCTTAACTGAATAGTACCAAATTTGATGTAGTGAGAGAAGTTAGCAAAAGAAAGTGCTCCAAAATAAGCTACAGCCTCATGCCACAGAGCAAAGTAGTCCAGGGGAATTCCCCTCTGTAATCTCCTGTGGGAAAAACCTTCTCTGTCCTATTTATTTGATCCAGAGTGAAGCCATTATTAAGAGACAGAAAGAATTCCAGATGCCATGCTCACATGCTTTCTCTATCTTGCTGTTATTGGTTTGTGAACCATGCCATAGTGGTATATATTATTTCATAAGCGTAAAATGTATTATTTTATAAATACAATAAGTGCCATTCAGTTTTTATAAAATTGCCACCACTAACCAATTATATTCAGCAGCCACCAACATATATTTGTATATCTCTCCATTGTGCCATGGTCTCTTAGCTAAATTGTGGGAATGGTTTCCTCTGAAAATATTGCAATGATGGTAGGAAGGTTATCTATATGAATTTATATAGAAGTCTCGGATATTGGATGTTTCTGTGATAGCTATTTGAAAAAGGCTATTGAGGAAGCTATTTTACAACAGTGAATAATGAACATAGCAAGGAATAAAAAGATGGTAAACTAGGTTCCCAATCCAAGTTCCTCAAGGGAATTATGTTTCCCTACCTGAAACTGCTTGGAGTAATTACTTCTCTGGTTCTCTCCCTCTTGCAACCTCTCTTTTTCTGTACCATTGTTATGCCTGTGTCCTTCAGAAAGAACCTTGTCCTTGAGCAATTCTTGGATATGTTCTCCTTTTTCTGGAGAAATTTGGAGAAATTATTCACTTAATTCCTTTGTTCCCAAATTTAATTTAGTGAAGAAATGTAGTGAAGTCATTTGTACCTAGTGACATTTTGCCTTTGCCTTTGCTAGCATAATCTCTACAGAAGCCAGATTTTAAATGCTGGGTACTTAAATACTGGGTGTCTCTTAAACACCAAGTAACTAAGAAAATGCCATTTTTCTTAGAGTGAATTCACTGGCTTTTAAATGGGGGATTGTGGCAGCAGAGCCGTTGTAAGATTCAAGTGTTATGAAAAGATCAGTTAAGTAATCTTTCAGGATGCCAAATAAAGAACAAGGAAACGATGCATTGCTTTTAAATCTACCCTTCCAGCAATATAGTCCCGCCAATAAAAATAATTGAATTTTAATTCAGAAGAAAAAAAACTTCTTCTTCCCAAATCAGCAGCCCTGAGTTTTGCGAAGCTTTCTGATTCTCCTTAGCAGCTGCACAAAGGGATCAGTTCAGAGCTAGATCAGGCATAGCTGTGAGCAATATCTGTTCCTTGGTAGGCAAATTTAAAACTCCAAGAAAAAGACTGAAATAAAATACAGTCTCTTTCCCTCACCTCACCTGGTATGCTTTTGTATGTAAAATAACATATTGTTCACAGCTAGCTTTTATCCTTAAGATATTTCCTCCTCCTCTGGGGCCTCTATTTTTTTTTTAAATGAGGAAGAATAGGGGAAAAAGAGTGAGTCAAATTGTCTATCAAAGTTCTGCCTTCATGGGCACCATATAAAAAGAACCAGGTTGGAGGCAATCATTGATATAGGAGGAGAGTTAAGTATGTAAACTTTTATTATCAAATCTCCTGTAATTTTTCAGGCAGATCCAATGTGCATCCAATCAAGCTATATAGGACAACTCCTTTATTCAGTTATTATTAACTGCACGGTTAATATTCTGGGTAGAAATAATAATAAAAAGGTGGCCAATATTTTTTGAATATAATATTTTTTTGTTGTGCTGATCTTATTTTAAGATCAAAAGAAGCTAATCGTCCATTCTTTAAAAACATTATCACTGGTTTACCAGAGGAGACATTCAAGCTCATTATTCTCCAAGTCACATAAATTATTAATATCGGTTTCACGACTTCCTGTAAAAAAATAAAGTATTGCCTTAACTAATTCTTCCAAAATCTTCAACCCTGGTGAAGCTTCAAAAACAGCAGTGACATCAGAGGTAATAATCCAAATAAGTGCTTGAGTGGAGTAAACTGTTATTCAATAATATTAGCTGGGTAAAAGGACCCACATTATAGTATCTGCAACATTCTCTTTGTGATATATATCTTGAAGCATTCCTATGTCTTATGGCATTAAGTGCAGAAATTGATCCCGGTTTGAATTGCTGCAGCTCTGCAGACTTTTATCTTCCTATTGGCAGGAACTCCTTCTTCACCCTGCCTCCTTCATCTTGGGATAAAGCCAGCCACTAGGTCTACTCTTTCCTCTGAAACTTCCAAGCACATTTCTCACAAATTGCATCCTCCCTCAAGTACAAATACCATAAGTTAGTTGGAGGAATCCTAACCCCTCAATTTCCAAGATCTCATTATCTGAATTTTCCTTATCAACAATACTATACAAGAATATAACCCCTGTAAATACTGAGAGTCACCTGTGGCTCTACAGTTGCAAATAGTAGTTCCTTAGACTGAAAAGGAGGCCCTTCCATTGGAAACTGTAATGCTTCAATCAGATATGGCTCTTTTTATTCCCCTATAATATTTCCATTGGAAGTATTGGAAAAATATGGAAAAGAAATGTCTGGACTAGCTGTAAAAGAGAGGAGTTTTATTCCTGTGTCAAAAGCAAGTCCCATGCTGTTCAAAAAGCCTTACTCCCAAGGAAATGGGCACAGGGTTGTAGCTTATGTATTGTTGCAGGAGGATTTTTGGTTTTTCCTGTTAGTCTTCTCCACAGTCAATTTGTTTCTTGCCTACCTGGCTTAAGGCTTGTGTATTTTCTGCCTTCACAGGGACAGAAAGAGATTAAGAAAAAGGATGGGAAAACCTTTTGTTGCAGGTGCTTGATTATGCTTTGGAAGGAACAGAGAGGCCAGTCAAGTCTTTCTTTGGTATGGATTCATGCCAGGAGTTGACACATATTGAATTTCTCCATATACAGTTCTGGTATTGATTTAATCAATTAATAAGGCGTGGGGATGGGGGTGGAAGTGCCTTTTCTGTAAGCACACAATGTATTTTTGTTGACATTTGAAGCATACACAATGAACCAGAAACAAGGTGAGTTTTTCAAATGTATTTTATCCCCCCTCCCAATTTTGTTCTCATTATTTTAAGAAACATACCAAAGCTTTCCTTGCTCAGCTTTCCCTGCAGAAATGTTAAGATGGCATTGCCCTTCAGGCAATTCATGGGCAACTTGGGAACAATAATAGTTGCCACAAGGGCATCATATATCCTGCTGGAATTAATTTAAACATTTTTTCAAACTGCCTATCAGCTGAAAACTTGGCCAGAAACTTGATGTGTCTAACAAGACCCATCCATATAATAGCAAGGCATGTTGGCTTTAGTGAGCTATGAATGTGAGTAGCAAGACACCAAAATCCTAGGAATAGAAAATTTAAAATCATATTGAGCCTCCAAGGGGTGCTTACAGTATAAACTCAATAATAGTCCATCCAAAATATATTCTCTGAGACTACAGGCCCCTAGAATATGTACTGGTAAGGGTATTTTTGAATTGCATCCTCCATCACTTTGTTTCATATGATTATTGTGTGGTAATGATGATGATCTGTGTAAGAATAGTAATAGTTATAATTAGTACTGAACGTGCACAAAAAGTTATTGCTCTTTCTGATGAACACAGCCTGTCATCTAAAGTGTTCCCTAGAAGGTTTAACTGTCAACATTTCCCAGAAAAGATACACACAGGAGCATGGGTATCTTTAATAGCAAGGATGAATAAAGAAGAAAAAGAGAATGAATAAAATACAAAAAAATACTAGAGTAAAAACAACATACTGTATCTTGCATATTTTTATACAATCCAAATAAAACAAAAGTCCCAAGTCCAATAGATACATGAAAGTATTTTGGAAGGAATTTTGAAGTTAGCAATTAAGCTGATTCAGAACATGATCTGTGTGTGAGTCCTCAGCCCGAAAGTCTATGTGCATAGATCACAAGTTCTGAATACTGTGAGTCTCCAACCAAAAAATACAAAGCGGAAGAAAACTATTACAGATCTCTAAATCAATACACACCAAAAGGCACAGAGAACATAGAATAAATGAAGAAAGAACAAAAGCTGCAACATTTAATATGTTATGCAAAAAGAACAAAGAACTGCAAAAGAACCAAGACATCTAGCGGAGATGGCAGGCATCAGGAATCAGATAAAGTGTCTCATAACTCTATCAACTTGACCTGTAACAGGGTCAGCAGGATATCTGGTAGATATTGATTCATAAGGGTGAGCTAAAGCCAAGGCAAGCAAAAGAACACAGACATACTCAAAAATAGATCATAAATCCACTTGGAAGCCACATGTTTTTAAAAACCCTCTAACAGTTGTAATGATGCCTCCAATTCTGTTTCAAAGACCTTCCCTTCTCTCTTAGAATCAAGCTTAATATCATATACCAATCTACCTCAATTGGATGCCATTCAGGTGTGCTGGGATTATAATAGGAATTCCTAGCCAACATAGGAACATACATACAAGCAGATGTAGTAAAACCATACTGAAGATGTTCAGCTTTGGTTCCCCAAATTTCTTGCTGAAAAGGGGAGACTGAAATGGGGAGTACCAGGAGAGAGAAGAATATCACACACAAATTATCGTAATGATACTATTGGTTGACCTGGATAGGAATGATTCTGTGTAGGCAAGTATCAGGTGAAGAATATACAAATCTTTGTCCCCTGCTCATACATTTTCTCCTGAACACATAATTCAAAGTTTTTATCTTGTGCATTCCAGAGACATTATCTGAGAAAAAGGGTGGAAGACACAATCGTAGAAAAACAGATTAACACTTGGGGCATTCTCAGGAGTCAAGAAAATCAAGATAGTGGGTATTTTTGACATCCCTACCCTGACATACTTGAATGGCAAAGAACGGGTTATATGCCTCTTACTACTGTGTCTTTGTTATAGGTGGCAGTTTGTATATATTTCCATCACATTTTCAACAATTATCATCCTATCAGAATGGATTAAACAACTACTATTCATGAAAAATTGCTCCAATTTCTTTTTGTGATACCAAAGAAAGGCAATTTTCATGGAAATAATGTTCTGCTTGTAGTGGTACTTCTCAAATTACGAGCCTATTACAATTGTAAGTTGTGATGGTTGTAAAGCAGATCATCACAAGGTCAGACCTGACTTTATGAGCTTTTATGCATCAGTTGTTAGGTGAACCATTGTTCACTATGGAATGTATCTGCAGAAAACTGGAAGTAAATGCTGGTTTTCAGTAAAAATGACATCAATCACGGTTATGTGACTGTGGAACATTGCAAATGGCCATAAATGCAGTCCGGTTGCTGAATGCCAAAAATGTGGTCATGTAACTGCAGGGAAGGGCCCCAGCTGTCACAACTTTGAAACCAAGTTGTATATACCTTGTGGGGACGGGATCCATCATAACTTCAAATGGCCGCTAAGTGCCCAGTTGTAAGTCAAAGACTATCTGTAACTATAATTGGCTATTTTATCTTGGTTAGATATATCTGCCTATTGTAGAGACCAATCCCCTGAATCCAGCATATCCTATCGTCTGCCTGCCTGCCTGCCTGTCTATCTGTCTGTTTGCTAAGAGTTAAGCTGATGGCTCATAATCAATTACTGGCAAACAACAAATACCAGGAGAGGATTTTGAAATGGAATCACTCATCCTATATAGAATCTTTCAAGAAATGTTGGTGTTGCAAGAGTGTTCTATATGTAACATTCAGTCTCATTTTAAAATCTTACCTTAAACTGCTGTGGATGATAATCTCCTTTGGTTAGGATAAGTTAGTTCTACAATAGCTATGCCAAGGAAATCTAACAGACTGTCATAGAGGACCAGGTGTTTCTCCACTTCAGGAATGAATTAAATAGGATTCTATTTCCTTTCTCATTATGCGTAGTGATTTCCTATCACTAGTCTTTTTGTTAAACACCAGTTTCCCTTTGTAAATAGACAATCAATAACAACAAGGCTTTGGCAATGAATAATCTTGCGGAATAGATGGAAAATCTTAGACTAAATCTGTAGGGTATGCTTATGAGATGCCAGCTGGATATTGTAACATGTAGATAAATTGTTCTTCATTATAAAACAAAATATACAAATTCTGAAGGAGCTGATTAATATGGGACTTATATCCTCATTGCCTGAACTACTGAAGTGCAGTCTTCGAAAACAACCTCAAAAGCTTGCATTTAAGGCAAAATGCAACGGCCCATATGCTTTGGTTTCTAGGAACTCTCAAGACTGCCTTCCTCCAACCAGAATTAGTCTGTACTGTATGATTGTCCATTGTCACCTCTTCCATTAAACGAAGGGAGCTGAAATCAGGAGACACTGTTCTGGAGTTATGGACCTGTTCTTTGGAATAGTGTTTCCTCAGCAGTCAGGCTTCCCCTTGGTTGATAGCATCCTGAAACAGGACCAAAACAAAATTCTTCCAGAAGGCATTAATTTATCATAATTTAGTCTACTACTATTATTGATTTATATTTTTGTTTGCCCATTAACATTAGGACTCAGTGTCTATGGAGATTCCCAGTCATCCAGATCATAGTTGTCCCAAAAGTGCTTTTTCAAGAGGCAACTGGACTTTCTGGTTTTTCTTTGAAGACATTTCACTTCTCATCCAAGAAGCTTCTTCAGCTCTGAGCTCTTGAAAAAAACACCTTTGGGATTAAGACTCAGTACTATTTTAATTTTTAATTGCTTTTTTCCATGGAAGTGTTAATCATATTACTCCTAATTGTTAGTTCTATAAAGCAGAGGGAATCCCTGGCAAATTCAGTAGTAAGCAAATATAATAAAGGTTTATTTATGCTATATTTATGACTGTTTATAAATAACAAATAATACAGAGTAGTTTATTGCATCATCTTGGTGCTGAAAGTTAAAAGACCTGTATCTTTTTGCATGTTCTCACTTCCTCATGGAACAACCTTTCCTCTTTGGCATTTTCTAGTTGTGCTTGCATAGTTACTCCTAGGATTCTTAATCAGCATGGGCCACGATTGGGAAGGCTGAAATAGAATAAGGGGTTAAAACCTGAGATCACTGAGCAAAAACATAAGCCACTTCTACTT
This sequence comes from Ptyas mucosa, assembly GCA_012654045.1. NCBI lineage: Eukaryota > Metazoa > Chordata > Lepidosauria > Squamata > Colubridae > Ptyas > Ptyas mucosa. The sequence goes on along the minus strand of WNWU01000032.1, from coordinate 8,946,359 downwards.
GTAGGCTAGACTTGAGAGTAGCAAAAAGAGAATGATCTTTGTTATACAAGCCATGATAATAATTGTATTCAAACTCACAGCATTAGTAGTGTAAAAGTAACCTTGGATAGTTAAGGGCCAAACAATCTGATAGTAAGTGAGAATTTCTCAAGTACAGTCTCAACTAATCAAAATTGTCTAAAGTAACACACAATTCTGAGGTCAGAAGTATCTAGGGAATATATCCTCAAACAACTGACCTGGTCTCTAAGCCCCTAATTGGGGCAAAAGTTTCAGCTTGTAGTTATGTCAAAGAAGAATAATACATGAGCACAAGCAAGAGTTTGCTGTCCAGGTGACTTCTTGGTGACAGATGCCACTGGATTTTCAACTTCAATTGTAGGTACAGAATTTGAGGCACATTTTTTTAAAAAATTGTACTTTCAAAATAAGGCAGCTGTCAAGCCAGATGAGCTTAGCAATTTGTGTGGTTTCTTCTTGACACTAGTTGAAGCACAACAGTTTCAAATTTTTTATTTACAGGAATCATATACTTCATATAAAATTTTGCAACTCCTTTCTGTGTGCTTCTTTTTAAAAGCATAGTTTATCATGATGAACAACTGATGATCCAAGCTGATTGGCTGATTCCAATTAATGGCTGTATGGTGCTTCTTTTCCCTTCCGGAAAGCAATGGATATACAGGTTTGAAATAAAATAAATTAAAACTGAGAACAAAACGACCTTTCTGCTTTCAAGGGGTCATTCACATCTTGTTAAAAAGGAATATTTTAGAAGGAAGGTTGAGGTGAGGTTGGAATAATTTTATTTATTTAGCAAATTTATATAGCTGCCTATCTCACACAAGGTAATTCTGAGTGACATACAAGCACAGCAACAATCAAAACAATGTAACCAATCTTAAAACGCAGAAACATGAATAAAAATAAAAACATAAAAAGCCAAGATCACGGAATAACAATCACTTAACATCATATAACCATCTCGCATTCTCGTAGACACCCTAAGGGTCTTGAAGATTGCTAGAAAAAAACGTGTTTTAAGAGCTTTTGAAGCAATGATTGATTAAGATGATCAATCAAAGGAAAGCTTTTCTCTTCTTTTTCTTACCCTTTACACAATGCATGAGCATCACTTCAAACAACACAGAACTTCTATCTTCAGTTCTTCGAGTAGGATGCTGCTTCAAGCAGCTTTCTTAGAAACCTGGTAAGAAAGGAGAAAAACAGAAGTGTGCTTAGTTCCCAGGATAGGTAAGCAGCACTGTGACAAAAAGGTGAGACATTTTGCAAAAGACTCCAGCTGTATCCCTCGCAATATGCTTTCCCTGGCCCTGCAGTAGCCCCCTTTTCTGCCCCCTGGGACAGGAGTAGCACCTGAAGAGCTATTGATAGTGCTGTCTTTGTAGAAGCAACAGCAGCAGCAACATTATTCAAGGAGAGAAGGTGAGAAGAATGCAGGCAAAAGAATCAGAAGTAGGATAAGATACAGTACATGTTTTGTTTTGTTTTTACTTTGCTCAAATAGAATTTTTTCTGAGAAAACAAAGACGTTAGTTACCAAGAATTTCTTCAGCAGCTAAAGCAGAAATGGTCATGGAAGCCTTGTGGCTGGATGGGAGAGGGCATTCCTGAAGTAAGCCAATTGGAGGTCTGGGAGTCCCAATCTCCCAAGGGCTCTCTTCCTGCCTCCACCTCTGCCTCTATCCACATGACACATTTTTGCAATCTAAGAGAACTGCTCCCATTTTCTAATGGAATATTTAGCCTTAGTCAGTCCCAAGAGCAGACTGGCTTTGAAAAAAATGGTTTCATTAAGATACACCTTCAAACAAGGAGTGCACTGGGTTGGAGGTTAGCAAGCCCATGTTTGAGTAACAGACCTGAGTGTTGTTGTGTGGCAAGCTACCATCATTTCTCCAGTTCCTTTATGAAATGAAAGGAGCTGCCATGGGCGTCTCCCTCGTCAATGGTGATGTCACCAGCTAACCCTTTCAACCCAGAAGCGCCTGAAATGATGCCTCCAACATGAACGGGATGGGATGGGACCTTCAAACAATTACAGACTGTCTTGGGGCTGGAACATGGAAGGTGTGACGAAAGCCAAGATTTGCCTCATATATTTTTTAAAGATTGGTCCATGGCTGTCATGGTCATGAGGTAAAGGTTCTACATTAGGCCACATATTATCTGGGAATGGCATTAATGATGATGTCAATGGTCTAACTGTAACTCTAAATTTATAATATCTTTATCAAATCTGACACGATGAGTCACACTGCTTAGAATTGGAATTTTTCTTTTAAAAGTATCATTTTTAATCTAGTCCTTTTTCTCTATACTTCTTCCTAAAATAATTGCCAGATTATTCCATAGACAATAGTCTATGACAGGGCAAGTATTAAAGAACTCTTCAAGATGTTACACTTGTAAGACCTTTTGCAATATTCAGCAAAATTCTCAAAATACACTGAGGATTGCCTATTACAGATTAGCTCATTCATCCAAATCTGGATCATTCTTCTAGTTTGGAAATTATTATTTGAAGAGGCCTATATGCAGTGCAGTAAGATTGGCTGAATGCTAAACTGAGTAGAAAAAAATTGTTCTGCGACTAAAATTATTTTTATTAATTTTTTGCTTCATATCTCTATAAAGAGGTAGTTATTTTTTATAGGGGCCTCACACTCTTGCAGCAGAATTTGATGCCCTTTAGAACTCTTGTGATTATCTGGTAATTTGCTCTTCTCCCTAATTCTGCTATATCAGTCTTAAGTACATTACAGGTAGTTCTCATCTTAAAGACCAAAACTGAACCCCAAATTTCCATTGCTGAGAAAAACAGTTGTTAAGTGAGTTTTGCCTCATTTTATGACCTTTCTTCTGCAATTGTTAAGTTAATCACTGCACTTGTTAAGTAACAGGGTTGTTAAGTGAATATGGATTCTCAAATAACTTTGCTTGTGAGAAAGTAACAAAAATTGATCACGTGATCCCAGAACATTGCACAGCCATCATAAATATGAGCCAGTTTCTGAATTTTGATCACATGGCCATGGGGACATTGCAACAATCACTTTTTTTCAATGCTGTTATAACTTCAAACGGTCACTAAAAACATGCTTGTAAGTCAAGGACTACCTGTATGCATTTCTTCTTCTAATTATAGTTGATTTGATTTTAGTTTTAGTTTAGTTTTCCAGATCCTGAATTTGGTTATGATCTGAGTAATAAACATCACCATTTAACTTGTCCTATTTCCAGATAGAGGTAGTGTTCAGATTGCTTTTGTAACTTTTTTGAGAAATTGAGACAGAATTCTCAGAGGCAGTACTTCTGTGAAGTAAGACCTTTCTGTATCACTCTCCAGATCAAGTTTCTCACCACTCCATATTTACTGTGCAGCACCATACATCAAAACAATTTGGCATCTACAGCTGAGTGAAAGGATCATAACTTAAACACGGAATGCTAGGAAGACCTTAATTTAGAGACCAATCTGTATTTGAAAGGATTACTAGTTTACAGAGTGTCAGAGAATGATTAAACCCTAATCTTCTGAAGTGGTTCTGCAAAGGGAGCCAACTGTGTTATGAGGGCATTTTTTCTTCTGCTGAAGAGCTCCTCTCGTTAGGAAGATTTTACGCCATCATATTCATTTGGAATTTGCCTTTCTATAACTAAAGATTCTGAATTTAGGGATGATACCAAATAGGACTTACTTCTTTCAGTCCCCACTTTGGACATCTGGAAATTATTGCTATATTTTCATCAACTTTCTTTCTCAAGACCAGCCATACTCAGGTCTCTGATTTCCCCCCCCCCCATAAGATCTAATTTACATACCGCAGATCATCATAATTAATTTTCTTTCTTCTTTCAGACTCCAAAGTCTCTTGATCCTGGAAAAAGTTACAACTGATTTAAGAAATTGGCAAAAGGTTTATGTGAATGTCTCTATATGCTTTGAGCCAGCCTTTTCTATCACAGTCTGAAATGTTGAAGAACTTTAGTATGTTGCGTGTTTAGTATGTTGTGTGTTTCGGTATGTTTGTGTTAGTATGTTTTTTATTTATCTGTACACTGGGTAGGCTAAATGGCAAGTGGTACACAAAGATTTAAATTTCATTTCCTCACTAGACAGTTAGAACCAAAGAAGCTTTTTGGATGAGAAGCAAACAATTTTCAAAGGAAAAAACCTAAGAAAGTCCAGTTGCCTTTTGGAATAAAAGGGACAACAATGAGCTGGATGACTAAGAATCTTCAGAAACATTTAAATTTCAATATTCAAAGAAGGGTGAATTTGATCTCTGGGAAAAAGAACCTCTGTCACATCAGCAAAATGTTTTAAAGCTGAGATGGAAAATTTCTGCTGAGATTATTTTGAACAAAAGCTATTGTGATTTACCTTCCAGTAGGAAATGTGTTGAAGTCAAAATGCTGGGGATGCAGCATGCTAAATGGACTAAGATTTTCAGGAAAATTTCTTTTAGGCAGATTCTTTTAACAAATATATCTTAAAATAACCACTCTATGAAAAGTAGGTAGAAATTGCAATATATTAGAGGTGAATTGATATTTCAGCGTTCTCACACAACACTTGCTTTCCTTCCAGTTTTCTCTTGTTGTCTGATTAGTTTTGACAGGAATGCCACAAAATAATGAAAGTTACAGAGAGAAAATAAAGATTCCTACATCTTAGGGTGGGCAATCTACTTGGTAAAGTTTAAACAAAAGTCAAGTATTGTAATCTTAATTCAACTGATGCATTTTAAAGAGACAGACATATAATGTCTCCATTCATTCAAATACATGTACAAAAAACAGTAGTGAAATTATTGGCTCTGATAGTCATACAACAAATGGAGCATTTCTTAAAAGGATCTTCTAGATTTATTACAGCTATTAATTAAAATTAGCAAGACCTGGATCACAATCTTTGCTGAGCCATAAAGCCTACTAATCCATCAATCTTAATCCATCAATGGACTTTAATCCATCAGCACCACAAAACTATTGTGAAGATAAAAGAGTGGGAAACTTGTTCATGACCTTGAATTTCTCAGATGAAAAGCAAGATATAAACAAATCTGATAAAGAAATTGTAACATTATTTATAAAGAAGAGAAAGATAGTGCTGTTTTAAACTCTAAGAACTCTGTGAGCTTTAGGCTGGTATTTTGTAAGCTCAATTTTTCTATACATAAAGTTCACAGGACTCAAACAATATTGAATTGGTAATCCTCCTCCCTCAGTTACAGAGTTCCTTCCTTAATATTCTTCAGATCTTACAGAACTATAACTCCCAGAAACTCCTAGCAAATGTGCAGAATATTGAAATACTGTTCAGATAAGATTCTTTGACATAGATACATACATGGTTTGTATCTAACCATGGCTCAGACTGACTCTGAAAAAGTGTTTTTATTCCATGCTGCATGATGTTGTCTTCCATGAGCTAGGGTTAAATTATCTTAATCCGTACTGGGTCTTTTCCCTCTAGTTAGCAATAAAGCAGCAAGATGAATATTGTATTGTCGTCTGCCAATTCAAGCCTATGTGGATCTGCATTTCAGCCCAGCGGTGGGAAAGGCCTTAGACTGGTATTTTAGGAAATTAGTAAAGAAGAAGCCTGTCTGTACCTCCCACAGCTATGAGTGACTCCCACATTTATTCTAGATATGGCATTAAATAACTGGAAAATTAGAGGTTGATTTATAAACAGCAGAGAGCCCGATAAGCCTATTAAACAAGTCAAAAAGTTTATATATTCTTGCAAGTTTGGCTGTTTTAAGAGGAGATGGCAGCAACCTTAATAATTGCCAAGTGTCAAGGAAATTACTGGCTATGTGATAAACAGAGCCATGTCTCCATTCTTCTGCAGTCAGTAGGCACTACTGAAAGTTCAGTGACATTTGAAAGGCATCCGATTGGAAAAGGCTGGGCTGGATACTTGGAAATCGTCTGAAGGAAAGCACTCATATTCCCGTGCCCAGTTAAGGTTAATATCACAAATCTTGATTTTGTTTGTTTGTTTATTCATTTCTCATATTTACATGGCTGCCCATTTCACAAAAAGCAACCCTGGTTGGTGTGTACAACAATTGACATGCATGTGCATGTGAAAAGAAATAGCAGAAACTTTAAGTTAAAAAACAAACCCAAAGATCTGGACCCTGAAGTAAACACTATAAAACTTTGGGGTGCCAGTTGCACTGTCTAGTGAAAATACAGTAGGAAATGTTAGACTCTGGATTTAATAGAACTTTGGGAATCCTCATTTTTAAAGGCAAAATATATTTTCTTGACAACGCAGAAATCAATTTCTATCGTGTTTTCAAATCTTTCTTATTCTGTTGAAGGGATCCTAAATTTCACCCTCTATGCAGCCAAAATGCACAGCCACTACTGACCTTGTGGCTGTGATGATATGATGGACCATATAACCCATGCTTCCACTTATGATTTACCTATAGTTTCATAAAAAGCTCAACAATTGCAAAACATCATCAACCTTACTTGATCACCTTCCAGTGGAAGTTAACCCCAGTTATTTCTGAACCTGTGGCTTAGAGGTTAATACATCTGCCTAATATGCAAGCAAGCCCAGGTTTGAATCCCAGCAGGGTATAGCTATCTGATGAGGGCTAAATAGCTTGAAATAGATCTATATTAGTCTCCCTTTATTTCTTTGTCAGTATATATATATATATATATATATATATATATATATATATATATATATATGTTTCTATTTCTCTTTCGTAGGCTTCATATGCTTTTCTATCTAGCCAGGTTTCTACCTACGTAAACTATGATGTTCTGCAATATCTATATCTATCTATATCTATCTATATCTATCTATCTATATCTATCTATATCTATCTATCTATATCTATATCTATATCTATATTTATATCTATATCTATATCTATATCTATATCTATATCTATATCTATATCTATATCTATCTATATCTATCTCTCTATCTCTCTATCTCTCTATCTATCTATCTATCTATCTATCTATCTATCTATCTATCTATCTATCTTTTTCGTAGGTTCTATGTGCATTTGTCTCTAGCCAGGTTCTACCTACATAAGCCAAGATGTTATACAGCCCTGGTTCTGTGAAATCTCATTCACACATTTCTGGGCTTTTTTCTTGCTAGCAGACAGCTAACTCTGTGTTGTTCTTTGGGTTAGCTGTCTGCTAGCAAGAAAAAAGCCCAGAAATGTGTGAATGAG
>WNWU01000032.1:8917302-8937204 GCA_012654045.1 Ptyas mucosa | reverse complement strand
ATTCCATTCCATTCCATTCCATTCCATTCCATTCCATTCCATTCCATTCCATTCCACTCTATTCTGTAAAAGAAAGGAAAAGTGGCATCAATAGTTGTTTGGGTGCAATCCCCAAACAACTGGAGCATCCCTTGAACACCATTGGCATTGATAAAATAACAAAATAACCATCAGTCAATTGCAAAAGGCAGCTTTGCTTGGTACATCTTACATCCTATGACAAAATCTTTAATTCCATCAAACATCCACATCTGCCTATCCTAGATCCTTTGGAAAGGACTCACAAGGAAGATAAAAATGCCAAATTCAGTCTAAACATTGTACGACTAACCATACTAAAAACCTGTTTTATATGGGAGTTAACTAAAATCACTAAGGAGTCTTCCTAACTTCCTGCTCCACATCCTTTGTGTCTCCTGCCATATTCTTTGCTGTCATAACTTAATGATATTGCTTTCTTCTTAAATCACATGTTGCAGTTTTTCCAACATATGGAGGTGCAAGGTGGGAGGATCCTGATAAAAACCTTAAAAGATGACAGTGTTATTAAAAATACAGTTGCCAAGGCAGAACTTGAATAAGACTCTCGCATCTTGAATAAGGTATAGAATTCACAGTCTCAAAATTAATGCAGCTCCTGGCAAAGAGGACATGAATCTCCAGAAGATGTTTGAGGTAAACATCTTTTTTCTCTTATTTTGTAGTCCTACCAACATTTGATCTCAGACAACACATCTGCTCAGCTAATACTTTTTTTCCTCCTAGCAATTAAAAGTACATGCCTATATTTCATAAAACAAGCTAAGCCTGTTGAATTCCATCATTGGCAGATTGGCCCACTGTGAAATGATACATTTGCCTTGAGGTCTCTCTGCTACTGTATTTACCTGGGTCCTTACCATCTGAAATGACTTAAGCCTTATACTGTACCGTTTTGGGTGCTCAAAATAAAATCTGTATACTGTATGTGTTATTCTACTTATGAACTTAAGATAAAGTTATGTGTTTCTATGTCAAATTCATCTGAAATTCTGGAATTGTGCAAGGTGGAAGTACAACCAGGTGGACAGAACTGATAAATTTGAAAATTAGCACATTAAAAAAGGAAGATCTTTTTTCATTTTTTAAAATTAAAATTGAGCATCCATTATTTAAATGTAAACAATCATGTTATGAATTCAAGTATAATTTTGAAAAAAATCTTATAGATTCTGGAACTGGATGTTGTCTGTTGAGATAAATACGTGGTATTGTCATGATTAGAGTCCAGATTTATTCTCCCTGTACTAAAGATGTAATATTAATATGCATAGGTTTATAGATAAAGGTTGGAATAAATGTTAATATTTCACATTTCTTTTAATTAAAAATGCAATTATTTGTATTGTGTGAGGCTCTAGCCAAATGAACGGCACAGGCTTTTAATACAGTTTTAAATTATTACAGATAATAATGAAATGCTATGAGGATTATAAACTAGATTAGAAGGGAATCAACCCTGACTATTCTTTTGGAAGGACGAATACTGAAGCTGAAGGTCAAATACTTTGGCCACATAATGAGAAGACATGACTCATTGGAAAAGACCAATGTTGAGAAAGATTGAAGGTAAAAGGAGAGGGGGTGGAAGAGAATGAGACACTTAGATAGTGTCATCAGTTCAATAAATATGAATTTGGACAAGCTCTGAAGACAGTGGAGGCAGGGAAACCTGGTGTGCCATAGTCTATGGGATTATAAAGAGTCAGACACAAATTAGTGACTAAATAACAATTCTAAGAAAACTTCATAAAAACTTCATATTATATCAACAGTGTTGCAATGATTCAACATGTTGTAAAGTATTTTGCACTTTAATTGACATACTAATTATCTGTAATTGGTTTTGTTTAGAGATGCAACATTTGCCAATCTGGTTTTTTTTTAGTTTTTTAAAATAATATATAGCTTTTAATACATATATGCATGCACACACACACACACACTTAAACATCTGTGTGAAAGAATGAGACATGGTTTGTCTTTCAGAATCAGTTTTTCTCTAGGCTAATCTTCTTGAAATATATCCAATTCCTCCTGTCAACAAGTTTGGGGCTTAAAGACAACCCTGCTGCTCTTACCTCAAGAGCTAAGGTTGAAATAATACCATGAAGTGAAACTGCTAATACCATGCACCAAAACTTCCCTTTATGAGATATCCCTTTCCTTAATACCTTAGTCATGCCTACTCAGTGCTTCTTAACTATTGCATTTTAATAACGATAATTAGTATGCATTTTGCTCTCTCATTATTCTGTATGAAATGTCTGCCTATGCCATTATTTTTCATTAGTGCATTTTATAATCTACATGTAAGGGAAAACTAAAAAAGAAAAAGATATTTAATTGAATTCAGGAGTAAAGACAAATGAACTGTATTCCAATGACTAGGCATGTAAGCTATTTCAGAAAAGTTGCAAAACTGAGTATTTCATTTGGACTACAACTGCTCCAGCTGATTCTGGGTGGGAGAAGGAACAGGGCCAGGGGAATCAAAAGTTACTGCCATTAATTTGCCCTGCCATAATGCTGAAAGAGCAGTAGTATCAAGGTACATTGCTGAGGCAGATTAGAATTTAGCCATCAGTGCAATGCAAATTATACCATTCATTTTTCTCTTGGCTCAAAGCCTGAAAGGATTCCCATTAACCCGTCCTTGAGGAAGTATGCTATATGATGGAAGAAGAAATTTTGGAAATAAGATGATCTGATGGACATTTAAATCTCTGCACTTTCATGCTTACTTGGAAGTTTTTAAAAAACCAGTAACTTCATATACACATTACATAATTAACATGATACGTCTTTTGTTCCTCAGAGGTCTTCTTTTGAAACCTATTGTCCAACATGAGAAATTTAAATATCTGTAGTTAAATTTGATAGCAGGCTGCAAGTGAACAAAATTTTCCTCAGAAACATTCAGCAAGTATCTATTTTTTAGCTATTCAGGGCTGATGAAGATTGTAGCCTTTCTTCACACATCTACTTCAAGAAAGAATTCATTGAGCCCTAAAGTTTCAAAACAAATCCTTCCTCATTGGTTTTGTTTGGAGCAACATCCAAGGGGCCAAAGTAGCAAATAAGAAAATGATTTTTTAAATGGAGGGGGTTGTTTAGACTATGGTTAATTTTCCCTATCTACATTCCGTGCTCTCAGGGCAGCTAAGGATTCTCCCCAGCTTTTTATTTTCTAAGAAAAATGTGCATATTAATTGAATCCTCTAATTAATCTCAATCTGGTTCTACCTTTGTAATAATTAAATGGATTTCCAGGGCAAATGTTGCACATTTTTACGGTAACAACAATTTTTTTGTGGCTGTGATTGAATATCTACAAGCAGTTTTGAAATGAACCTTTTCATTTGGTCCTACATTTCTGTAATGAAGAATATTGTGCTTTACAACTGTTATTTCCTAGTTATAGTGAATCTCCCAGAAAATGGGTAAACAAAACAAAATTATTCCAACATCAATTTTAACTTCATCATTCTTTATAATTTTCAGTAATATGGATTTTTAGAAAAAATATTTATCGTGAATTGGATTGTCATTGGAACATTCCAAAAATTATTTTTTTCTGGTGTTAAAATTTTATCTTTTCATTCTGAAATCCATATAGTGCATATCCCCAGAGCTGTTGGGTCTGGTCCTATGAAATTATTATTTAGAAAACCATTGATTATCAGGGAGATATAGAAGCTATTCAGGGGACAGTCAGAACCATTCTCCTCTCTAAAGATGGGACACTAAATATCAAAAATATTTTATGTAAAAACAATACTGGGTTCATCTATTTTTAAAAAAATGTTTAAAGAAAATGTTGTTTGATTTTTCTATTTATAACACTATTGAGAAGCACAATCAATCTGTCATGTCTTATAGTTAAAAATTTTCATTAACTCAGATCTGTTTTTCATCATATACTTTAAACCACAGCTTTGGATCTTGCCTGCAGCTATTGTTCACTTCCTTCTTTAGTTGTTGGCACCATTTCTTAATGAAAAATAAATTAAGGTAAAGCTCAATACTATATTGTAGCACTAACCATAATTTATTAAACAGGAGTAATTGGCCTTTTGAGAACATTGAGCCTAAATACTCTTGCTAGAAAGTAAAGCCTATTGAACTTAAAAGCATTTATTTTCAGGTACATTTGCCTGTACACTAGACTTCAAGTAAATTACTCTCTGGCAGAATTTAGAAAAGAAATAATTGCAAGTCTGGACATAGAACTAAGCTAATGTGGAAGACTTGTTCATCAGAAGGACTTGAGTCAACTTAGAAGCTGTAGAAAAAGATATTGTAATTTATCAATCAATAATCAGTTAAACAACATGAAATGGAGAAAATAGGCAGTTTTTGTAATGGAGCAGATAAAAAATAGGTCAACAAGATTGGGGTAAGGATTTATATTTATTCCCTGAGGATCCTCCGTTATTGATCACAAACCTGTAATCATCAGGATCAACAACTATCTGTGAAAGCAAAACCACAAACTTTTTAAAAACCTTTTCATTCTGTAGTCTTTCTTGTAATCTACCAACTTCTTCATCTCAATTAATTTCTGCTACCAGTGTCCAGACTTTCAACTGTATTCCCAATATATCTATACACTGAAAATATTTTGACAACTTGATACAAGCAATAAATTTATTTTGGACTATAAAAATATCATGGAATGATATGAGTTCATGTTATCTGAATAGCAAGATTCCAAATTTCAAATCTACATTCTCTCCAAAATGAGAGTAGTGAGTAGTGGAAGAAATAATAAAAATAGAAGGCAAATATACCTCATTTTCAAATTAAATACATAAAAATTAGAATAGCAGTTCAATATAGATAAATGCCTTGAGCCAAAAAAAGTTGTCCTTTAACATATACTGTGAAGAAGTCTGAGTTAGTGATAACTGAGTGGGAGTAAGAAAACCTTGGGATTAGGTTGTAGAGTTCAGTAAAAATACTGATAGATAATTCGGAACTTTCAGAGCAAATATGTTAGGAATAATTAAGAAAGAGATTTCAAATAGTGCATCCAATATTGTAGTAACTTCTTACACATTGCTAATGTAATCACATACATTTTTGGAGATATCAACATCTCCAAATAATAATGTAGTGCTGCAAAAGTGCAAAAGGCAGGCTTCTAAAAGATTAGGAATTAAAAGCAATTTCCCAGAAGAAAGTTTTTGGACACTTTAAGGCTTATGCAAACACTCAGGTCTCTGGAACAGGCTGCATTGTTGGGAAAGGTGGAAGGAAAGGATGACCCAGTTACAGTGATAATGAGTGCATTGTTGGGAGACTTGAAACCACAGGTTAAGGATACATTGTTTTGGAGAAAATCTATGTGTTTTCTAGAACTCAAAAACAAGTTAATAGCACACAATCCATAAGAAAATTTACAAATTGTTTTTTTTAAAAAAAGAATAGAAGATAATTTTAAAAACATTTTCCTCCTCTTGGATAACATTAGAATCTTGGTTCTCCAATGAAACATAATAGAAAGACAGTAAAAATAGATAAAAATGATTAATTAAACAGCAGAATTCACTATCATATGGAATGTTTACATTTTAAATACACAAATCAAACAAAATCATGGAAAATAAAATTCTCAGTGGATACATATTCTCTTAAACTTGTTCATCCACTTTTCAGTTCCTGAAAAAGATGTAAAGATTCTGTTCTGTCCTAGTAGAATCTTCCAGTTCAGTTCAGTAAATGGAAAATGTACACATCACAAGACTGAAATTCTATAGTCATACTGACTTCCTAATAACAGAATTATCTGTATTTGCTTGCCAACTACATAGTTCTTTGTATTGCAATAATTTCTAAATCTTTTGTATAGTCACATCTTCAAATCTTACTGAATTTCATGACACCATGTTTCATATTAACTCAAAGTGAGCAATAGTGGGCAACAGTGGGAGAGACCTAAATAATAAAAGTCCTTTTACACTTCCAGCATAATGAAGTTGGCAAGCCAAACTTAAAAAATCACCCTCTAAAGTGTCCAATAAGCTTAACATGAACTCTTTTGTTGAATAAATATCATGTAATATAATAGGAAACTGTTCTTTAAAATGATAGCTTTTTATTTCAAGTTTATTGAAGATAAACAATATTTATCTGCTGGTAATATAGCTGGACCCAGATTGTAAAAGCAATAAATGTTTCAATTTATTGCAGTTTGGGGCAAGGCAAATTCATATTGTGATAATTCATTTTAAAACATGATCAGCAATAATATTACCTAAGATAATATTGGATAATCTGTATCAATACCTTTGCTTGATGATGACTTTAAGAAAATGAGATTTTTTTAAAAAATTTGATTTATATGCCGCCCTTCTCCGGAGACTCAGGGCAGCTTACAATGCGCTAAGCAATAGCCTTCATACTTTTGTATATTTATACAAAGTCAGCTTATTGCCCCCACAAACTGGGTCCTCAATTTACCTACCTTAGAAAGGATGGAAGGCTGAGTCAACCTTGAGCCTTGGTGAGATTCGAACCTGCAATAATTGCAGGCAGCTGATGTTAATAACAGGGCTTTAGACCACTGTACTATCCAAGGCAATTTTCAAATTAGGATTATTACAGAATATAAATTGGTCATCTGAATATAGATTAAAATGATATTTCATCATAGCATCTCCTATATTAAATCAGATGGGTTGAATTTCATAATTAGCATGGCAAAAAGCTAGCTGAGAAAGAGGAGAGCTACAATTTAACATGTCTGGGACATCACATTTAGAAAGTTTGCATTACTACACTCCATCTGCTAATTTGTTGTCCATAGAATAAATTTGTTAGAAACAATAAAAAAAAAACCCATTCTGTACTTAAAGATGTTTCACATCTGATGTGGAGGTGATAGTCGAGGGTGGATGACTGAAGTGTCTTCTTTTTGCAATTATCATAAGGAGGAAGAGAAGGAGGAGGCATGAAGGAGGAGGCATGAAGTCCAAGAATAAATACATATTTCAAACACACAGATGTATAAGTGTTGTTCTTCTATGACTTGGAACTATAAATAGATCCATCAGTCACTCTTTCTTGTTTTAGGGAACTTCATAAGACATATCATAATCAAAATTATGTTGGGTGATAAGAGATACCCCGATGGAACTCAGAAGTACAGTCAAGGGAGAGATTTTGGAGATGAGAAAAGGCATACTGTGAAATTTTTGAATTGCTGTAATACAGGTATGCCTGTTCAAGAATGTGGTTACAGCGGAATACTAGCTGAAGCAAAACCCATTTATTAGTCATATTTCTATGCCACCCACTCTCCGAGAACTCTGGGGGGCTTACACCAAAGACAGTATACTAAATAGCATATTGCCCCCAACAATCTGACTCCTCATTTTACCCATCTTGGAAGGATGAAAGGCTGAGTCAACCTTGAGCTGGTGAGATTTGATCCGCTGATCCGCTGATCGGCTCTTATTATTATGAAGAAATAACGGAACAAAATAACAGATTTGGAAGGGACCTTGGAGGTCTTCTAGTCCAACACCGTGCTCAGGCAGGAAACCCAAACCATTTCAGTCAAATTGTTGTCCAATCTTCTCTGCACTCTGCAGATAGTTTAGAGCAAAAGCATTGGATAGGTTGTTTATTTTTTATTTATTTATTTTATTAGATTTATATACCGCCCTTCTCCCCAAGGGGACTCAGGGCGGTGAACAGCCATAAGTAAAAAACATATATACAAAATTTAAAAGCCAAATAAAACCGAATTAAACATTGGCCCCAATATTTAAAATCCCAAATTTAAAATATTAAAACCCCAAATATTAAAACATTTACAATTTAAAATTTCTAAATTATTTTACAAAAGAAGGGGAAAAGGGAAGAATTAGGCCAGGCCTGCCTGGTGGAACAGGAAAGTTTTTAACTCACGGTGGAAGGCACGAAGATCCGGGATCCTCCGTAACTCTGCGGGGAGCTCGTTCCAGATAGTGGGTGCCCCCCACAGAGAAGGCTCTCCCCCTGGGGGCCGCCAGCTGACATTGTTTGGCTGACAGCACCTGGAGGAGCCGCTCTCTATGGGAACGTACCGGTCGGTGGGAGACTATTGGTGGTAGTAGTCGGTCCCGTAAGTACCCGGGTCCTAAGCCATGGAGCGCTTTAAAGGTGGTAACCAACACCTTGAAGCGCACCTGGAAGACCACCGGGAGCCAGTGCAGCTCGCGCAGGAGAGGAGTAACATGGGAGCGCCACGTCGCTCCCATCACCACCCGCGCGGTTGTCTGAAAATTATGCAAAAAAACAATCTGAAAAGTCTTTTTGAAAAAAAACCTGAGAATGAAAACATACATGTTCAAGGCTGGAAATGAACAGCTAGAAAGACATATAAGATATAGCCATGCCATTGATTTTTAAAAACTGGATACAATAAACACATTTTTTTCCTAATGGCTAAATTAAATGTTGCCTTCTATTCCTTGAACCAACAGAAAAGTATGGCAGAATAAATGATTGGTAATGAGGCTGTCAGTAGGCACTGTTATATTCCTATTGAAAGCCAATTAAAGAAAAGTATAGGTGGATCCACCAACATTTCCCAATCTCCCAACCTCAGCTGAAGAGTTTGTGGAAAAAATGGTTTTAAAAGTAAAAAAAAAAAAAAGTTGGCCACTCAGTCATATTACCCACCTCCCCCACAAACCACACCCACAGAACCGGTAGTAACAAATTTTATATTTCACCACTGGTACTGGGTGACCTTATTTTGATAAGGTAGCGTTTGCACTATGTGCAAAATGTTGTTTTGATTATGATGCATATTTTATTGATTGTAATCAACCTGAGTCATGCCTAGATTGGGTGGCCATATATGTGTGTTTACTAAATAAATAAACAATTACACAAGGCTGATGCAGTTACTCTTATAGCTGAAAATGCAAACGTTTTGCAATCTCTAGTATTGAAAGTTAAGCACAGTGAAAAAAAGCGGACTATGATTAAATATAAAGACCAAAGTAATTACAACAGATATAGCAACCAACCTTAGAACTGACAATGAAGAGTGGGATAGCTTTGCCTTTTAGAATCAAGGATCAACCATAAAAGCCAACAGTCAGGAAATATGCCATAGATGAGGGAATAGATGGGGAACTCATCAAATTTGAAGACACCACCAAGTTGGCAGCAACAGCCAACATTCCAGAAGATAGGCTTAAAATACAGAAGGATCTTGACAGATTTGAACATTGGGTGCTAATTAACAAAATGAAATTCAATGGTGAAAAAAAGTAAGGTTCTGCGCTTAGGCAAAAAACCCCAAATGCAAAGATATAGTATTGGTGGTACCTGGCTCTATCATAGTATTGTGACAGTCCTAGTGGATAATCACTTAAATCTGAGCCAGCAGTATGTTGCAATGCCAAAAAAGCCAATACAGTTCTAGGTTGCATTAACAGAGCAATAGAATCAAGAGCACGTGAAGTGTTAATATCACACTATAATGCCTTGGTAAGAACATGCAATACTGCATCCAATTTTGGTCGCCACTGTGCAGGGGTGGGTTCTACTTAGCTTTACTACCAGTTCGCAGCAGGGCTGTGTGTTTTTGCTTTGCTTGCGCATACACTTTTCTGCACAAGCGCAGAAGCTTCTGCACATGCACAGAAGTTTTGATGACATCGGGGTTGGTGGGCGGAGCCTCCCGCCGGTTTTACTACCGGTTCTATAGAACCAGTGTGAACCAGGGGCAACCCACCACTGCCTCTGTGTAAAAAAAGATATTGAAACTCTAGAAAGACTAAAGAGCAGCAAAGATGATTAGAGGACTGGAGGCCAAAACATAAGAATGGTGCTGGAATTGGATATGCCTAGTTTAATAAAAAGAAAGACTAGGAGTGACATGATAGCAGTGATATCTCAGGGGCTGCCACAAAGAAGAGGGACTCAACCTGTTCTCCAAAGCACCTGAGGACAAGACAAGAAGCAATGGATGGAAATGAAGGAGAGAAGCAACCTAGAACTAAGGAGAAATTTTCTGACAATTAGAATAATTAACCAGTGGAATGACTTGCCTCCAGAAGTTGTGGATGCTCCAACACTGGAAGTTTTCAAGAAGAGATCAACCAGAATAGAGCTGAGCAGGGGGTTGGACTAGAAGATCTCCAAGGTCCCTTCTAATTCTGTTATTCTGCCACAGACTATCACTGTGGTGGATATCAATGAAAGCCTTGGAAAAATTATTCAGCTGTCACAATGTGATTATGTCAGCAAAGATTAGAATTGTACAAACACTGGTTTTTCCTATGACACTTTATGGATGTAAAAGTTGAACTTCAAAGAAGGTGAGTACTGATGTTTGAAGTCTGGTATTGGCGAACACTCCTAAGATGTCCATAGCCAGGAAAACAAACTGATCAATTATAGAACAAATCAATCCGATATTCTTGCTTGAGGAACAAATGGCCATCTTGAGGCTACTATATTATGGGCACATTATTTAAAAAGTAATCCTTGAGAGATCCATGATATTGAAAAAGTAGAAGGAAATACAAGAAGAGGACAACCAGTAGCAAGGTGAATAGACTTGATTGCAAAAGCAACTATCCATCATTAAGAGAGGTAAAAGATCAGGTTGAGGACAGATATCTTGGAGAAAATCTGCCTGTACAGTTGCTAAACTGAATTAATGGCATGTATTCATTCACACAGGCATAATGTTCCTTGTACTTGCAGCTCAGCACAAGTCATATATGATCAATTTCTTCTTTCTTTTTTTTACAAATAAAAGGAAATACTGCTCAACATGAAAAATACCTCCTCACTTCTTTCCAATCCAGTTTACATGCAGTGTAAGCATGCAGAGAGTCAGGCTTGTTGAGCCCACAGTTTTGCAAACAGTGTGTGAAAGATGATAATTTATGTGTGGGGAAATTGTGTGTATATGTAAATGGTAGATCAATTAATTTTACAAACTGGCTGCCTTGTTTTACAGACAATTAATTTCAATTAGTAGTCATTAATTCGGTTAGTATTAAGGGTTGTTGTTGTGCCCTAGCCCTTCTATAATTTGGAGTGCAAACACATAAAAATGTATCGCACGCAGATATATATCAGGGAAAATATATTCTGGATTGGTTTCAGAAGGAATTAGCAAAGCAAGAAAATTGGAATGTACATGTTTTTGTTTGTCTATTTATAATCTTTTTTCATCCTGTCTAATCTTCCTTTTAAGGAGGTTATCTTTTTAAACTCAGGGTTATCTTCCTTTGGAGTAAATATATTCCTCAGGCTTTTAGTCCTGGTCTGTTTGGCTGACTTTATAGCTCAAATTGTAAAGTTTTTTGCTGTGTAATTTCAAGAACTTTGGTGCAAATCTTTGTAGCCAAGAACATAGTTGTTGACAAAGTTGACAAATCTATGCTATCTTCTGAATATTATCTTCTGTTGAATAAAGTGACACAATATCTAAGGGTTTTTTTGAGGGTTAAAATGCCTATGATAAAATATTTTTATATCTTTGTATATGTGTATCTAATTAATTTTTGTCTTAAATTAGCATTTAAAACCAATTCAGATTTCATGTTTGAATGAGTTGGTAATATTAATTTTAAAAATTGGCAATATACATCAGATTTAATGGGATATGTTTTAATATATTGCTTTTGCTTTTTATATGTACCACTAGATACAGTATTTGGGTTTTTTCATTTAATAAATTTCATTCAAATATAATTTGCATCCTTCCCCCTAGTTCCTTCACCAATGTTGGTTGTTAAAACTCTAATGTGAGCATTAGCTGGACAATATACAATATTAATTTCATTTCCAGGTCCTCTTGAAAATAGAGTTAAATTAGGATGCAAAAATGAAAGAAAAAAATTGTCTGAAACATATACATATAATTTTAGCCTCTGTTGCATAGGCATTCTATGTACTGTTTTCTGTATTTTTCCATATCTAAAAATAGATGTAAAGATCAATATTTGAAGGTGAAATATGAAGCTACACTTTTGTCAGCATGCCCAAGTTCAATATGCTTTCCCAGTTTCAAAAGACTTAGTTGACCTTGGCTGATTAAAAACAGGCTAAAAATCCTCAAGTTTTGTTTAACTTGGATGGCAGACAACCAGCATACCTTAAGGGAGGCAGACTAGTTTGGGAAGCTAGAAATACATCTTAGAGGAAGGCAGTGGCAACCTACTTATGTAAATCTTAGAGAAAAAAAGATGGGCATATGTACATAGTAAACAGAAAGTGAGCTTGTCTCAAGGTAGACTTTAATTGTTGATTGTATTATGAACAAAGAGTTAGAATACTGAAGAGACTAATGAAACCATAGGCCTCCATTCTCTTAGGTTGCAGTGATCAATATTTTTTTGGATGAAGTTCACAGTTGGCTTTTGACGTTGTAAAAAGTGTAAAGAGAGCCAAGATGAAAAAAAATAAACAAACCACATTGATCTTGCTAGTAATATGTTTAGGTGAATGTGTTCCAATTGCTAAAGAGACAAAATGGAAGTGGAACATTTTTGAAACAGTTAAGTACTGTACTTTTAACTTTTTCTCAAAGGTGCTTTTTCAAAAGGTAACGGAACTTCCTTGGTTTTCGTTGAAGACGTTTTCACTTCTCATCCAAGAAGCTTCTTCAACTCAGATTAGATGGTGGGAAATGAAAGAATTTGTATTCCTTGCAGACAGCTGGTCATTTGCATTCATTTAGAGGGTTGCTAAGGTCACTTGGAAGTTTGTCTGAGTCCTCAGGGTTACCCGAGTAGTGTAAATGAGTGAGGAGTCTTCTTGGAACTGCTGAAAGGACTGTGTTGTGGAACTGTCCTTTCTGCAGGATGTTTTCTGCCCTGTATTCCTTCACTGCTGAACACAGGCCCAGGCTGTTGGGGATGAGTCTGTATTGTCTGCAGCTCAAACTGAAGTTCCTGTAGTCTACAATTTTTCTGGAAATCCATTCATACTCCCTCACCATTCGAGGGGTGTTCATCCCAAAGTGCATAACTAAATGTCTATGGACATTCATCCCAAAAGTGCTTTTTCAAGAGGCAACTGGACTTTCTTGTTTTTCTTTGAAGACATTTCACTTCTCATCCAAGAAGCTTCTTCAGGTCATATAAATCCTTCCATTTCCTACCATCTAGTCAGAGCTGAAGAAGCTTCAGTATCATCCTTGGAATGCCCTCCTACTACTTTATGGGTATACTATGTACGCTGCTTTGGTGTTTATAGTTTCCTTCCTTATTTTTATGTGATGTTGTGTGGTCAGCTCAAGATAACTATCATATCAATAAATAACAATAGCACTTAGACTTATATACCGCTCCACAGTGCTTTACACTGTGGTTTACAGAGTCAGCATATTGCCCCCAACAATCTGGGTCCTCATTTTACTGACCTCATAAGGATGGAAGGCTGAGTCAACCTTGAGCTGCTGAGACTTGAACTGCTGAACTATGTCTGTTCTGAAATCTCTTTTGACCTTAACACCAGTTGATACATGCATGAGTAGTCCTTCACAATGTTCCTCAAAAGCACTGTCAGTAATTATATATTTACTCCCAATAATCACTGCATTTTAAGATATGAAACATCCTTGAATGTTCAACATTTTCAAAGATTTAAACTACCAAGAGCCTTCCCTATAGAGTCCTCATTTGATCCAAGTGTGCTTTCAGTCTTCTGTTGCTGTCCTTATTAATTAGACATGAACACAAGGGAGTACCAGAAACTATTCCGTAGATCTTTTTTAAATAGAAATTTACAATATATGCAGCTAACAACCAGCAAGGGGTAAAATGTCTTGCTTATCAAGCAATTCACATTGGGTATTTGAAGAGAAGTTGGTGGATTATAAGAACCAAATTCATTATTTTTTCCTCTTCTGAGACAGTAACTTGATTCCAGATTTGCTTTACACTTAAAAAAAAAAAACCATTCAAGATTTGCTGAATGGGACTTTCTACAGGTTTGCATTGCCTTCCTAACCTCTTAGGAAGAATCATTTTTTTAATATTCATAAAACATCTTCCTAAGGTTAATTGGGTTAGGAGCCAAGATAAGAAGAAACATTTAAATATAGTATGCTATTTTAAAAAATATAAACAGCATCTTTTTGAGTCTAATAATGAGAATCTGTTAAATATCCATGCTATTTGCTTTGGAATGCAGCAAACATGAACTGAGGATTTAATCCTTTCCCTGCTAAATTACGGTACATAAACGTCTGTTCTGTGAAGATGCTGATTTTCTTGAGGGTTTTTCCATTCATATCAATAGATGTTTCCTCTTATGGAGAAGAAAGACCTCTGAGGAGGGAATTTCCTGACAGACAGAAAACATTTAAATTTCTCTTTTGAACATTTATGCAACCCCAGTAACTATCATCTCCTTTTATTGCTACAAATCTTATATAAAAGAATTAATGTACAGTAATAGCTGTTAAATTTAATTGCCTTTGTTGCTGAACTTCCTAGAATTCTTATATAAAAATAGGATTCAAATTCCTTGAAAATCCTCCTGTAAGAAAAAACACTTTTATTGTCATCAAAAAGGATGCTATTTAGTCTAACACGGGCTGAAGAACATGTGTTGAGTCATAAACATACATCAGAAAAGCATCAGTGTTTAGTAGGTGATTATTAATCACCAAGTATTTCTCTATTCAATTTGTGAATTATGACTGAATTTTCTGGAAGTGAAGGAGCATTAGTCATCCTGCGGGAAAAAAATACATTTGGAACATGTTCTGAGATTTCTTGGAATGGGGAGACAGAGCTCAGTGGAAGTGCATATATCTTACTTAGAAAAATTTATACATTTTAGCAGAAACATGTTCATATACAGTTCTGCTTCAAACTCAGTCTTACACTGTTCAAAACCAAAACATCTTTTTTCTACTTTAAAATTTTCTAATAATTGTACACAAGGGAACCATTGACAAGTATGTATTTTTTACCACCAGATCATCTTGATTTTATTTTACATTGTTTTTGACAAAATTCTAATATGACACAATGTTATACATTTGTGCTTACATTCATTTCTGTTCTATAAAAAGTTTTTTGTACTGAGCATCACAAAAGTATTTTTGCGAACAACATGGATTTGGATCTATATCATATTCTCAGGATAGCAGATATAAGAAAATGGTTTTTTAAAAATGCATTAAGTCATGTTCTTCTAACTCCAAAAGCCTTCTATTTTTCAGCAATGTCTACTCTTATCCAAACTAAACAGCAAGCTAAAAAATATAATTTCAAGTAGAAAAAATACTCCTGTTTCTTTTACATCTTGCAATGTGTTATATTAACTATGATTTCTTTCCTTGCCACACAAATTTACTGTAGGTACATTATATCTTTCTTGCATGATTTAAATGGTTGTCAAATCAGTTGTCAAAACAGGTATTGTCTGAAACAAAAATAACATACTGAGCAAAACATTCATCTCAATCTTAAAAATTCTCTCCAACAATAACAACTGTATTGTCCCCATCTTAATGTATCTTTTCTAACTTCATTCCATGTCTTAATATAATTATTTTGAAATAACATACAATTCATATTTGACATCGTAATACACAAGTATTTCATCTTCTTTTTTATCATAAAGTGATTACTGCATCACTTTCAACTCAATCTTTATAATCTATTCTAAAATATTCTCAGGTATCAATGCCAAATTAACTCATTTTTTGTTATCTGGATCCTCCTTTTTCTTGATTTGGAATATCTTCAAAGAAAAAACAAGAAAGTCCAGTTGCCTGCTGAAAAAGCACCTTTGGGACAACCATGACCTGGACGACTGAGAATCTCTACAGAATCATATTTTGAACTATATATAGTTGCCCAGTAGAATACCTATTGTCTTCTCAGAGAAGAATAAGTCACAATGAAATTGAACTGTAAACTTCTGATTGGTGTTTGGAATTCCCTTCCACAAAGTGCTTCATGCAACAATGCTGACACAATTTTCCTCATGAAGACAAAATTGCAATGCAGTTCTCCTTGACCAGGTGCTTCATAGTGCTTTAAAGTTTTGATTGGCATTTCCAATAGGCAGAAGAGGAATCAGAACTGTGGTGAAGTAAACTAATAAAGTTGTTTGTATTTAGAAATGGTGGAGAGGACGGGATTGCTTTGTCAAGCCATTTTAAGGTGGTGCTTTAATTTAACCTCCACTAAATTGAAGCAATGATATGAAACCTTCAACAGAACTTATAAAATTCTTCTTTTGTTATTTGATTTACCTTTTACTATTTTCACAGATCATTTTGTATTCTGTTTCCCACCGTCTTTTGTACATAGTTGAAGGCGCTGTATTTGTTTTTTTATTTTGCAATTTATTTTTTCTGGCATCTCTAAAAATCTAATATCTATGAATATGTTTTAAGTTTTAGATTTTCTTGGAGATTTTTGGACAGTCACATTGCTTTCTATTGTCTTTCAGAAATGTGTTTAGAACTTCACCTTTAAAAAAAGCCAAAATTACCAAGGAGGTCAATAATGATAAAATAGCATGATGTTTTGTCTCTTTAACTGAAATGGACTTCTTGTAATACATAATGCACTGTATGGGTGGTTATGGAGGGGGTGAATATTGTGATATCAAGATCCATATCCTGTCATTTTGATGAAACCTGTGTTTGTTGTTGATACTGTAGATTTGTCACACTCCCTTGATTTTAGCACTTCCTCTTTTCTGGTTAAATATATCAATAGCACTTAGACTTATATATTGCTTCATAGTACTTCACAGCCCCTTCTAAATTGTTTACAGAGTCAGCATATTGCCCCCAACAATCTGGGTCCTCATTTTACTGATCTTGGAAGGGTGGAAGGCTAAGTCAACCTTGAGCTGGTCAAGATTCAGGGAATCCAAAGTTGATCTGTCTTTCCCAAAAAGACAAACTGAAGTTGTTTTTGAGTTATTTATGATAAATACATTCCCAAATCTTCTTCAAACTTCTTAGAGACCAATTTAGTCAGTTTTCTGCTGTGGTAAAACAGTACAAGCCTGAGCTTTGGGAAGGCATGCATAATTCCCCCAGTCAGTTCTAAGTCTATAACATCTGTATCTCTTTCAGTTTTCTTCACTGAATCTACCACTTTCAAATAAAATTTCTTTTGTGAATCTAATTTAAGTCCAGTAACTTTCATTTGGACATTTTTTTTCAATTATTATTATTTGGTTAAACTGTTTAAAAAAGTTTACAACTTGGGTTTACCAAACAATCTTTCTTTTTTTGCTACCAGCATTTCTTCTTTTCCTATTACTTTCTATTGCCAAGTATTTTTAATTATCATTGTTCTTCATTGATTATGCTTTCCCAAATCCATATATAGTCTAGTTTTTCTTAATATCAAAGTCTACAACACTATATTATAATTTCCCCCCAACCTATACCACTATTTCCACATTGTCTGTTTTTGGTTAACTCAAGTCAGGTCACAAGGAAGATGTTTCAAATATCTTCTAGAGAAATTCACCAGAAAGATAAAGATAAATAAAAATGTTCTGGAAGAATCATATCATATTTGTCTCTCAACAGATGCCAGGAAAATGAAATCTGTTTCATTTATTTTATATCTGTTCAAGAAATCTATAGTTTGTTTTGGGAATGCATCAGAGAAATGTTCTTGGTTGTGTGGTCAGTAGAGGATACCATCAACAGTAGGTGATGGTATCTTTTTCACTGCTTATTTTAAGCTAGAGGTTCACAATAGCCAAATCTACCATTATTGGATTGTATGAGAACCAATAATGATTACAACAAAATAGCTGCTGTCAGACCAATTTTGTTTCTATTGGGATATTGGGACCAGTTCATGACTTTAGATTGGATTTTGTTATAGTTAAGAGGTGGGATATGGAATGTTGAGTTAGATAAATTAATGTTAAAATTTTCAACTCCTACATATCACCTGGAGTGTAGGAGGCTGACACTATATTGGACTATATTGGACTATATTCTATTAAGATAGACTATAGTAGAACTTTATGACAATAACCAAAGTCCATTTTCTTCCCATTCTATTAGTCAGCATGGACTGAATTAGCATACACATATGAAGGGCAGGATTCCTTGCACTCCAGTTTAAAATATATTCCATCAATATCTTAATAATTTTCTTGTAGTTTTTCTTATTTGATTATGATCCAGTCTCATTTGTCACCTCCAGTGTTGCAGAAATTTGCCAGTGAAATTCCAGATCAAGTATGTATCATCTGGTTATTTATACCTGTTTTTTCACTGAAAATGACATGCAAGAAGACTTGTGGCAAGGATAAAACAGAAGTGAAAATTAAATATAAAAATCCATGTAATAAAGATACAATTACAAATACAATTAAAATGCCATTAACTCATGCAAATAAAGTAATGAGCATAGAATCAAGTTTAAATGCACCAGAAACTATACAATTACATCAGCTCCACCCTTTCCATCCCAGTGTCAGGGTTCCAAGTAACACCTCCAATGAAAGAAGATTCCGATGCTTGAAGTTCCTCAAAGTTCCATTTTATTAGAGATGTCATATTGGCACATCTGGGAAAACCTGAATCTGAAAGCTTCCAGGTTTTCCCCACCCAACAGAAAGTCGAAGTTCCCACCTAGCACCCACAAGTCCATCACATGGCCCAACCATCCCAACTGGAGAAGCCTTCCAGTTCCACCCCTCCAGGTGCAGGGCAAGATGTCCTTGGCTCTCTGAGAAAAGAATGTTATTATGACTATATATCACCCATGCTCCATACAATCCCCTCTCCCAGTTTCCCACAGTAGGATATGTGGCAGGCCTGAAGGCCCATTGCAAAAGATGGCTTCCAGGCCTGACACCCAGTATGGACCCAAGTTTAATGTAAATGAGATTGAGAACTTTGTCTCACTACCACTATCACCAGCACCATTGACAGCTTTACATTCACTGTGTGTGATGTGCTTGTTTTCAAGCTGCTGATGCAGTTAGACTTATAAGCCCTTTTTAAACCTGGCATCACTTTGTACGAACACCTCTTTAGCATGACCCTCCCCACCCACCTGTTTCTTTCTATAGAAGAGAATTGCACATGCCACGGCTCCAAATAAAGATCAGTCTCTTCTAAGTCATCATCTCACTCATGACAACAACATGACTCACTCTCTACTTTGTGCTTGGATGTGTCATCTTCAAATAATGACATCTCTTTAGAATAAAGCAGCAGTAAATGGAGCTCAGGAAATGGGGAAAGAGGACAGCTGGGGGAAAATGAGAGAAATAGAAAATGGTCTGATGAGATGGAAGGGGAGAAGCAAAGTAATACTTTAAAAAAAATACTCATGGTGAATTCAGATATATTGTCAAGGTTGCATAGTTCCTATACAGTTGAATATTTCATGGTATTTGGGTTTCCAAGCAGCTCTTTTCTACAACTTTCCTCAAACCTGATACTTTTAAAATTGCTTTTAGAACTTCCTAATTCTAATGCTACTTTTAGAATTTCCAAATTTTCCAAATTGAATTTGCCATAATTCCATAGAGTTCATGAAAGCAACTTTACCATATGCTACTATTAAACATACATATATTTGAAACTCATCTTCTATGTTCAAAAAATAAATCTTTCTAAAACATAATTTAAATTGCGCTAGATAAGGGGTCTGCTTCTTTCTACAGTGCTGGGTCCCACAAAGAACTGGCACTTTGCAGCAAGCATTTTTGGCAGGTTGTTTCAAAAGTAACACAAACACATGCTCTTTATGATATTGCTAGACAACCAGTCGAGTCATTGTTTCAGAAGTGCTTCCTACTTAAGCAAAAGGGCAAAAAAAGCAGTGGTGTCTGACTTCCCTTCCCTTCCCTTCCCTTCCCTTCCCTTCCCTTCCCTTCCCT
>WNWU01000032.1:8845141-8917292 GCA_012654045.1 Ptyas mucosa | reverse complement strand
CCCTTCCCTGCCCTTCTCTGCCCTGCCTGCCCTGCCCTTCTCTGCCCTGCCCTTCCCTGCCCTCTGCCCTGCCCTTCCCTGCCCTTCCCTTCCCTTCCCTGCCTGCCCCGCCCTGCTCCGCCCTGCCGTTCCCTCCCCTCCCCTCCCCTCTCATCCCCTTCCCTTCCCTTCCCTTCCCTTCCCTTCCCTGCCCTGCCCTGCCCTGCCCTGCCCTGCCCTGCCCTGCCCTGCCCTGCCCTGCCCTGCCGGCAGGTAAATGGATGTTGCTGGGTGGGAGTGGGACAAAGGGATGGAGAGACTGGCTGGAAAAATGTTATAAATGTTGAAAGTAAAGATTACATTATGGCAGCAGCTGTGCAGCAGCAGCTGGTAGCACTGAAGCAGCAACAAGTTCCCCAAATTTCATTTCCTTGGGAGTCATGGGTTCTGGAATTTTGACACATTCGGTAGGCTAGCCCATTTAAGGTACTTTGGTTCAAAAATTGTTGTCTTATGATGCAGCATTTGCCCAGTTAAAGGTCATGAGAACAAGAGTTTTACTAGCATATAGACATAGAGATGGAAGGTTAAACAACATGTTCTATTTCTAGAACAACTAACAAGGGAAACAATAGTTGAGAAAGGTCACTAAATGTAAATCAAAATATGCTGATACAGACCCATCAATCATAGATTTACTAATACAGGTTCGTGAATAATCCAATTAAATTAATGTTACAAAATTAAATTAACAGGATTAGAGATGGATGATTGCAAAATTAAATATTAATATACTATATACTGGTAGAATTTGATACGATGAGTCACTTAAAACTGAAATTATTTTATTTATTTTGTCGAGTACATATTAGATAATATATATAAGTATAAGCATGAATTGAATACATAAAATGAATACAATTAAAGGGAACATTAGGACAGGGATGGTAGGCACGCTGGTGCTCTTATGCACGCCCCTTACAGACCTCTTAGGAATGGGGTGAGGTCAACAGTAGACAGTCTGAGGTTAAAGTTTTGGGTTTTTGGGATGAGATCACAGAGTCTGGTAGTGCATTCCAAGCATTAACAACTCTGTTACTGAAGTCATATTTTCTGCAATTGAGCTTGGAGCAGTTCACTTTAAGTTTGTATCTATTGTGTGCTCATGTATTGTTGTGATTGAAGCTGAAGTAGTCATTGACAGGTAGGACATTGTAGCAGATGATTTTATGAGCTATGCTTAGATCATATCGAAGGCGGCGTAGTTCTAAATTTTCTAAACCCAGAATTTCAAATCTGGTGGCTTGAAATTATGATGGATTCCTCCCCCCCAAGATAATTATGACTCAGTTTTGAAGTTCCAATGGCTGCTCCCCACACAGTTACATGATCACATTTTTTTGTGCTCAGCAATTGGCTTGCATTTATGCTGTTTGCAGTATCCTGCAATTTACAATGTTTTTTGCTGAAAACCAGCATTTACTTCCAGTTTTGGCAAAAATACCTCAAAGTGAACAATGGGTTCACTTAACAACACCCCCCAAAAACAATTATAAAATCAGGTTGGTCATGTGATGAACAGCTTTATGATACTCATAACTTATGCCTATAATTAGCAGGCTCCATTACGGTCATAAACTGAGCACTACCTGTGTTTAAAATATAACACTCAAAGTTTCTAAACTTCTTTGTTCCTTTAGTGACTATCTGACAAGGGCTGACCTTGGGCCCAGTATATGACTGTGAATGCTGTTGCACTACAGATTTCTAATAAGAGCTTTTCATGTTTTTTAATCGGGGTTAATTTGTTTCAAATCATTCAAACTGAGCCTTGGGTGTTTCAAATCATCTTCACTTTGCTTTGCTCTTCTTTTCTTAGGCACTGTTTGTTGGAACTTCTATGGCAGGGGTGTCCAACTGGATTTCTTTGAGGGCTGGATTAGCATTGTAGTTCTCCTCCATGGGCCGGCTGGGGGGGGGGGGAGAGATGGAATGGACATCTCCTGCAGCATCCTCCAGCCAAAATGGGTCATGGGAGGACCTGTGTGTGCCCACTGAGCCCCATTATTGGGCTGGATGGCCTCCTGCAGCACCCTGCTGGCCAAAACGGTGTGTGTGTGGGGGTCACATGCAGCCTGAGGCACTGCAGACCAGTTCTTTGCTATTTCCAGGCTGGCCCAGTGCGCCAGATTTGAGCACCCCACAGGCTGAATCTGGCCCATGGACCTTGAATTTGACATGCTTATTCTACGGTAAAGCCTCTTTCTCTACTGTACTTTTGTAAGAAAATCAATCCTGCATACAGGCCCAAACCATCTTAATCTGGGGTTTTATATTTCATCCTCAATTGCAGTTGTTCACTGCACACCGGACTGATGGTATCCATCTAGAGATGATCATGCAGAGAGACTCCCCATATAGGTTCAATAGGCATCAATTAGGAAAAACATTCAGTTTATTTAGCTCTGCTTTTAACAGGGTCCATATTTTAGATTTCTATAGTAAAACTTGCAGGACTATTTCCCAAAAGATCCATATCTTTGTTTTCATTGAAATGCTTCATCTCCTCCACAGACCTTACTTTAATGATGCATAGAAAGCAGTGGTCTGGCAAAAGCTGCTGTATATTTCTGGTTTTATGCTGTTTTTCTATTCTTCTGCTCATGACTCAAGGCATTGGAACTGGATAACCTGCTCTATTTGGACTCCATTGAGATAAACACAGATTGTTATTTCTGTTTGTTGGCTTTGATTTTCAGGCCATATGAATTGGCACTATTTGTGATGACTTACAAGGTATCTGCATCTCTGCACCACTGTCTGGAAATATGGCATTGTAATCCAGGAACAGGAGGTCAATTATAAAGCAAGTTTCATTGCTCAGTATCCCTTGCCTGCCATCAAAACATTGTTCTTTCTAGCATACACCAAATAGCAGAGGTAAGATCATGCAGCCTTGCCTAGCACCAGTTCAAATTAGGAATTCCTCTGGAAGTTCATTTTGGATGTGCACACAGCTGCTGGAATTGCTATAAGGTTCTTGCCATTGTCATATGATTTTTATGGGAATTTGTTTACTTTTCAGTGCTTTCCATAAAACAGGCCAGTATATACTGTCAAAGGCTGCTTGAATATCAAGGAAAATAATAGCTTTCCATCTGCCACATTGAATTTTTTTCTGCCATGAGTTGTGTGGTGATGAAAATCTCATCATAATGTCCTCGGATCAGGCAGAAACCAGCTTGCTGTGCTCTAGTTGTCTGTTCCCACTGTTTCTGGAAACATAGTTGGATGATGCTCGTGAAAGCCTCACCAATGACTGACAGAATATCTTGGTACCTTTTGTATTAGAAAATTTTATTCAGAAGTATCGTAATGCATATAGAGTGACCATGCAGTAACATTCTTCTTCGTATAATGAACCTTGCTGATTTGCTGAATGATTATAGAGCTGCTAGCCTGTGGTTGGATTTGTCTATCCCAAAGTCTGATTGGCCTGATCTACCAAATGTCCAATAGGAAACAGCATTACCTAATGCTGTAGGTAGGACAGCCTCCTTAAAAATACTGTTGGTCTGATTTAGCCATTGGCTAATGTAGAAGCTGCGCAATCTATGGGTGAATCTTCTCTATCTGAAAATTCTGTCATCCAAACATTGGGAACAGTAAAAAGAAAAACGGAATTTTCTGATGGACCAAGGCTTACATTCTTTAGTATATCAAGAATAAACTTTGGGATAAACAAAGTGAAACAGCATAAACAGAAGCTCAATAACTGTCAGAAGGAGTGTGTAAATTATGTAGGTGAATCATGCTAATATTGTGAGTGGTATGTGTAAATGTATTATAATCATTACTCCTTCCAAAAACAGAAGCAAATTAAAGTTATTACTTGAAAGTGAATTAAACGGACCCAGCTGAGATTGCATTAATTAATTAATTATCCAGGAATGAAAGAGCCAGAGTTTGTAAATACCTTCATTTTCTTCTTCCATAATCCACCATCAGAAAGAAAGCAGTTGTTTTGCACCTCCAATAATTTGTCGCTATTCCAATTACAGCAATCCACACACAGCAAGCTTCAGTGGATGAATGCATCTAAAAAAGCACGATGAGCAAAGATAAAGGTTTCCTGTTTAATAATTTTTGTTCAACCTTTTGAGGACTGCCGGTCTTCTGGTCTTCACGCTCTCTTCTAACTTTCCTATCCACTACAGCAGGGTGGGTAATCTCTGGCCTTCCAGTTTTCCTTATCATTTGACATTTTGGATGGGGCTACTGGCAGTTATAGTTCACAACATCTGGGAAATCCCATACTGCTTATGCTTGCACTAGACCGTTCACAATAGTTTCTGATATGGTAGGTTGACAATACATTAACCACAGTTTACTATCATTAACCATCTGAGTGATGAACAATTGCAAGCAAGAAAAACTTTTCAGCATTTTCTTTTTCAAGCTTGAATAGAATCAACCTCAGACCTGGAATCCCTCAAAATGACGTCCCAGTTTTAATCAGCTTCTATTAAAACTTCTCCCCCACAAATTCTTTCCTTCATCTTAAATGTACACATCCTGTCTCTTTCCTTATCTGGAGGGTTTTAAATTCTAATAGATATCTCACAGAAAAAGACAAGCTGCTTTCAAACAAGGTGCCTAACTTGATTATTGGATCAACCCATTTTATGGATTCATTCAATATATTAAATCATGATTTAACCACAAATTTAGGTTTGGTTTACACAGCACATTATGCCACAAGAAGGTTTTATTTTGTGTGTGTGTCTTCAAGTCATTGTTGACTCTGGGTGATTGGCTAGAGAAGTCCTGCAGGTTTCTTAGCAGGATTTCAGAAGTGATCTGCTTTCATAGGCTGTCCCAAGGCACCTTGATTTGTGCCTCAAGTGGGACAAAATTTCATAATATTTTTTTCTAGCCCAGTGCCTTAATCACAACAAACTGACTGTCAGAATGCTTAACTAAAATTAATAATCAATTTTATCACATTGCTTGAATGTGTTGGTTAGGACTTCATTTAATCTGGTTAAGGATGGTGTGTGAACACAGCTTCATGGAGGTTCTGTATCCTGCTATCAGGATGTTATCTCCTAACCATTAGCATTTATTGATGGAGTAAGTATCTTAAGAAACATTCAGCCAGGAGACTTAACAATCAATATATTGCTAAGCAGAAGACTCTTCAGAGCCAAATGACTGCAGAACTATCTGCTTACACGTCTGTTTTCTGCAGGCAAGGTTTGCAAAAATGACAAACAGAACCTGTTTATACTCTTTTTCCTCCCCCCAGCAAATTAAAAAATTAACTAGCTGTAATTTTCTAAGTGCCCAAGTAGCTTAACTGAAGAGAATCAGATTCAAACACCTGGAAGGAAAAAGCAGATGTTGCCAAGATGGGTAATTTGGTTTCATCAAACTGCACACAGTTATCATCTGCCAGTGTGTCTGTCTGTTTGTGTGTATCACCCGCCAAGGGTGACTTGCCTGTGGAGGATTTCACATCTGGCTCCATTTGTCATACTATACAGCTGAACAAATGCTAGACAGATGGAGAACGCTGCCTGGATAAACCATCTTGGGGTGGGGACTCACTTTGCTGGTGGCAATTTAAAGGCTGCCTAAAGGTAAAATCCTTGGGATTTTATACAGAAAACAAAATTTATAATTTGGCTTTTCTTTCATTCGAGTTATCTTGATATTTGATTTCTTTAAGAAATTTGTTTTCATTTGCTTGTAGAATAGGAAGGATATAGTATACATTATACAGGCAACATGTTAATGTTTATGTTCATACTTATACTTGTTATCGTGTACATGTTTGACAAATAAGTAAATAATAAACAATAAACAATAACAACAACAAGCCTAATTCTCTCTCTCTCTCTGTGTAGAATTAGTTGTGTCAGTGCTTTAGCTTACATAGCAAGCTACCTAATTATCATATCTGAGGTCTAAAAATCTGGAGGACTTCTAGCTGGCAGCAAAGAGAAATTTATACGTTGTTAATCCAGAAATGTTATATTTAGCCTAAACACTTTGAGTTTAAATTAAGTTCCAAATATGTGAAAGTTGCATATTGGGAAGTTAGTTGAGTTTCTTTAACTCTGAAACTGAAAAAATTGCAGGGAGACTGGGAAAATAGAACTTCTTTAGAACGCGGGTGTCAAACTCAATTGCATCAGGTGACGTAAGTGACATTTTTTGCCTTTGTGAAGCTGGGGTGCGCATGGCCTGCATGTGACACATCTGGCCTGCAGGCTGCCAGTTTGACAGGCCTGCTTTAGAAACGATGATCTGTTTCTCCTCTGAAGTTCTCACAACCTGTGGCCACACTACAAGGAGGGAGAAAAAGAAGGCAAATGAACTGGTGTTGGGTAGCTGAGTTTATCAACAATTACACCCCTGCAGATTTTCCCCATCCCCCACCTCAGGGAGGAAAAAAAAGAAAGAAAGAAAGTGACAACTTTGTAGTCATCTTTGCTGCAGTTAGGGAATTAAGGGGGAAAAAACTGCCCCAAAACAGATTTGGCCTTCTTATATTTATAAAGATATCTAAAGATGAACCTGCTGAATGAGGGATAGATTGATTTGTTGATGTCATGCACACAAGCAAAAAAGTTTTAGTAGCAGACTAAGGTATCAATGTATTGATAAAAGACAAACAGGCAAAAGATGAAGAGATAAATTTGTGGAAGAGATACTAGGTATTAGCGGTGATTGACTTGAATCCTCAGGTTTTGATCTTCTGCAAGCTTGGGCCCTAAACCACTGGACAATGTCTTGCATTCCTAAAGGTTTCTCAAAGGTTTTAGAATCTGGACTATATTCCTTATGAACCTGAACTAACACAATTCTTACAAATAAATTTCAAGGAAATGCTAATATGTTATTGCACTTGTAATCAACTTTATAGGAAAAAGACTTTGTTACTGTTGCCTAGTTGCATGCCATTCCCTTTTGATCTTCCTTTTATAATTCTTCAATCTGAAAGCAGTAAGCAACAAAAGAATAATTATGGGCCACAGATATACCTATAGTTCATTCTAATTACTCCTTGTTTGCAAAGGATCTGAATCGTCCCATAGCATGGGAAATTAATTCTTGGTTGTTTCACTGTCATTGGTGTTTCTGAAAAGAAGATGTAAGCCCTTTAAGATATATCAGACTAAGAAACCAGAGTTATGACTATTAAAACTATTTTTACTATACAGATGAGAGTGCTAATAAGGCCTACCTTGTGGTGGTAAGGGCGGCAAAGCATCAATACTTCTCCACCCTTATTCCATCCTGGGGTTTTCATGCGAGTGGGTTGTGGGGATGGTTAATTATTCTGAGATTCTTCTGTTCCTTTTACCTCTTAAAGAAGCCTTAGATTGTTCCCTCCTCAAGAAGCTATCGCTGAATCCCACCAAATGGGACAATTTCAGGGGTGAAATGCTCCCGGTTCGGACCAGATCACCCAATCTGGTAGTGATGGCGGTGGGTGGTTCGGAGAACCGGTAGCAAAAATCCCTGCCCCGCCCCCCCATGCCCAGCTGAGCCGCATGATCATCAGAGGCTTTTTAAAAAACTTTTAAAAGCATTTTTTCTACAACCTCTTCCGACGAAAAAATGCTTTTAAAAGTAAAAAAAAAAAAGCCTCTGATGATCACACAGCTTAGCTGGGATCATCAGAGGCTTTTCAAAGATTTTTTTTTGCAATCTCTTGGCCGAAGAGGTGGTAAAAAAAATGCTTTGAAAAGTCTCTGACGATCCCAGCTGAGTTTCCTGATCGGCAGAGAGGCTTTTCAAAGCATTAGAAAAAATGCTTTGAAAAGTTAAAAAAAAAAAAGTTGGCCACACCCACCCAGTCACATTACACCCCCCCCAAGCCCCCCCACAGAACCGGTAGTAACAAATTTTACATTTCACCCCTGGACAATTTCCCTCCAATATCTCATCTTCTTTTCTTGGCAAGGTGGTTGTGCAACAGTTGCAGACGGCCTTGTAGGAAGTGGATTATCTGGATCTTTTTCAGACAGGATTCAGGTATGGAATGGAATTGGCATTATTACACTTTTGGATGACTTATTTAGGTAGGTGGAATGGGGGAAGTGCATCTTCTTGATCTCTTGGTGGCTTTTGATACCAATGACTGTGGTATCCTTCTGGATCAGCTGAGAGGATTGGGAATGGGTGAACAGGGCCAGGCTGGCTCACCTCCTTCAATGCCACTCAGTGGTGACTGGGGAAGACAGGTCCAGCCTTTGGCTTCCATTATGAGGTATCATAGGATTGGGTGCTCTCTCCTCTGCTTTTTAACATCTATTTGAAGCTTGCTGGTTGAACTCCTGTGTTGTGATGGGGTGAAGTATCATCAGTATGCCAATGATACCCAATTATATATGTTCACCCCTGGCAAATTAAATGATGCCATGAACATCTTATCCTACTGTCTCAAGACTGTGACGGTCTGGATGAGAAACCACAAACTTCAGCTGAACTGAGTGGCTCTGCAGTTCGGGGCCTAATGATTCCAGTACTATGCTTTGGTGTTGGATAGAGTTGCACCACACTAGATTGCACTAGACCCTGTGTGCAATCAAGATGTCCTCCTAGATCATGGCTCCTGCTCGAGGAGCAGGTGGCAGTTGTGGCTAAGTGAGTCCTTGTACAGCTCCATCTTGGGCACTAATTGTGCCTGTTCTTGGATCAGCAGGCCCTGCTTACAATCATTTATGCCCTAGTCACTCCCATATTGAATTAGTGCAATGTCTATATGGGAAGAGTATCAGGGGTGGGTTCCAAATTTTTTTATTACCGGTTCTGTGGGTGTGGCTTGCTTGGTGGGCGTGGCCTGGTGGTCATGTGATTGTGGGCATGACCTGGTGGGCCTGTGACTGGGTGGGCGTGGCCAATAATCATATCACTCATGTCAAGGATGCCTCGCCTGGTCCTTCCCCTCCCAGCCATTCCTTGAAACACCCAGCTTCAACGTATCTATAGTTCTGTAAAAATGTTGTTGTTTCAACTTTATTATCTACATACTATAGATATACTTTCATGGACCACTGAAAGGAGGAAATGGCTCACATGCTTTGCCCAAGAGTGTGATAGGCAACAGCCTTTTAAGGGGCTCCCAGAAAGAAGGGGGGCAATGTATTTTCCAAAGCACCAGAAGGAAAAACAAGAACAATGGATGGAAACTGAACAAACCTAAAACTAAAAAGAAACTTCCTGACAGTGAGAACCAATATAGATGCAGAAATATTTCAGTCATAATTTCACATATAAAAGAGCCATTTGTGTAATACAACCTGCATATTGTTCAAAACAGTAATTAGTATTATGGCTGATGTTTGACAGCAAGCCTAAAAGTCAAAGATCACAAGAGTGCTTTTTTCTCTACATACAAAACATCATACACTAGGAATAGCATATTAAGCTGGACTTATGCAACCTGATTTACAAAATAAACACACACATATTTATGTTCTGGACTATAGACATTGAATGCCTGTGTATTTTCAGTATTTATTTATTTTCAGTAAATGCCTGAAAAATATGTGGTAGCCCTGGGCAGTAAAATCACTCTAGGTGTAGGGACAGTGTAAAATATTAATACATGATGAATAATAGCACAGGGTTTTTTTCTCTCTCTCCCTTCCTTCCTTCCTCTTCCTTCCTCTTCCTTTCTCTTCTCTCTCTCTCCTTTCCTCTTTCTTTCTCTATTTCTCTTTCATTCTCTCTTTCTCTTTCTCTTTCTCTTTCTGTCTCTTTTTCTTTTTTCTTTTTATCTCTCTCTCTCTCTTTCTCTGCCTTTTTCTTTCTTTCTTTTTAAATCACTCTAAGGTTTGATGAAAGCAGTCACATGCTTAGGGTGAATTAAGTCTTTCTGCAAAACTTAAACCAGGATTCCAACAAAAACCTCTAGGTCAGCATCAAAGTCAGGTTTCGACTTTTATCCAGAGCCCACCAGCTTCAAAAGTTCGGGACAGACCAGGTCTCTCCAACTTAGATTTTCCAATTAGCCCTGGCAATCAGGAAGCCATGGGTGTGTGCCACCTCCAAACCCTCAGCCACCCTTGATACCACAAGAGGACTTATTGATGGTCCACTATCATGGGCTTTGGGAGAGTGTCCACCACAAGGGATGGAGCAAGCAAGGCTAGGAGGCATCAGAAAGGAAGGCTGGAATGAGGGATGTCTATGGAGATTCTCAGTCATCCAGGTTGTCCCAAAGATGCTTTTTTTCCCCAAGAGGCAGCTGGACTTTCTGCTTTTTCTTCAAAGTCTTTTCACTTCTCCTCCAAGAAGCTTCTTCAGCTCCTTCCAGAAGTTTTCTCAGAGCTGAAGAAGCTTCCTGGAGGAGAAGCAAAACATCTTCAAAGAAAAACCAGAAAGTCCAGTTGCTTCTTGGAGGGGGGAAAAAAAAGCACCTTGGGAGAAACGGATGAGAGCACCCAGTCCTAGCCTGTGCCCATCGTGTCCGGGGCACCCATCTCAATGAAGGACTCAATCTGGCCAGGTGGGCTTGAAAAAGGGTCCATGCTCCACAGCCCCCCAACCTGCAAAAGCATGGAGGTGTCCCCGTGTTCAAGACCAATCATGCCTGAATTTCCTCAATTTAATGCCCAGACAGAGGTGGTGTTTGGGTGGGCAAGGGATAAAAGTTGCAGGCATGGTGTCCTGCCTCCCATACCTCCCAAAAAAGCATGCCCGCTTTTGGATCGGACAGTTTCTTTGCCTGGCCTGGCTCGGCTCGGTTGAGCATGACCTTCAGCTGCACTGTACTTTTGCAAAACAAACCCGCCTTTGACCGAAAGCATGGTGGCTTCCATTGCTTCTCACATGTTGCCAAGCTCCTGGAGACCCACGCTCATGTTGGTGATCCGGAGGGCAGAGGGAACCAACCGCTGCCTCCTAGCTTGGGAGCCAGCTGGGTGCGAGCTGGGTAGGGGCGATGGCAATGGTATAGTCTGGCACTTGGGCCATGTGGAGTTGCTCTGCCAGGAGGCCATGGACTGGCAGCTGGCCTCTTCCATCCTTCCTGTAGAGCACCTCTGCTGATGGGGGACAGGAAGGGCAAGCTTTGTAGCCACACAGATGGGAAGCTTGCCGGGCTGCCCTGTCCCCCCATCCCTGCTGTGGCTACAATGCAGGGAGCTTCAGGAGCCGCTGGACAGCAGGAAGGGCAAGTTTCATAGCCAAGTGGCTGGGAAGCTTGCTGGGCTGCCCCCTCATCTCCTCTGTGGCTACAATGCCGGCTTTGGGAGCTGCTGGCCAGTGGGAAGGACAAGCTTCATAGTCACGCAGCTGTGAAGATTGCCTGTCTGCCCCGTCCCATGCTGTACCCACTGCGGCTGCAATGGCTGTGGCTTCAGGAGCCACTGGCCGGTGGGAAGGGGGCTGCACAGCAAGCTTTCCAGTCACGTGGCTGCTGTGAAGCTTACCCAGCTGCCCCATCCCATCCCCACCGCAGCTGCAAAGGTGGCAGCTTTAGGAGTCGTTGGCCGGCGGGAAGGGGGCTGCCTGGCCCAGCAAGCTTTCTAGCCACATGGCCGAGTGCACCAGGCCCAAAAGGTGAGTGAGCCTTGCCATATCGCCCCAAGGTGGCTCTTCAGCAGAGTGCAGCAGGTCTATCTCCAACTGCTGCCAGCGTCAGCCTTACTTCTAGGTCTTTCACGCACCTCTGAAGGAAAGGAGGCGGTGGCGGCAGGAGATAATAGCGGCGGCTTAGGCAGGAGACGGCAGTGGCAGCAAGGAGGGTGAAGCCACTGGCCCAGCAAGCTGTCCCCCATCACCACCACAGCTGCAATGGTGGCAGATTTGGGAGCTCCTGGCAGGCAGGGAGGGTGCTGTCCAACCCGGCAAGCTTCGCAGCCATGGAAAAAGCTGTTGCTGTCGCCACCATATTCTTTGTGCATGCGCATCCCATTGGACCTGCAAGGTGATGAATATGGCAGCCGGGTCGAGGGAGCGGCAACCGGGGGACCGGTTTTTGTTTTTTTTAAGTTTGATTTTATATGCCGCCCTTCTCCGGAGACTTAGGGCGGCTTACAATGCGCTAAGCAATAGCCTGCATACTTTTGTATATTTATACAAAGTCAGCTTATTGCCCCCACAAACTGGGTCCTCAATTTACCTACCTTAGAAAGGATGGAAGGCTGAGTCAACCTTGAGCCTTGGTGAGATTCGAACCTGCAATAATTGCAGGCAGCTGATGTTAATAACAGGGTGCTTTAGACCACTGTACTATCCAAGGCTCTTTGGGGGCGTGGCCAGCTGGCTATTACTATTGGTTCTGTGACTTTGGCCAAATTTCCACCACCGGTACATGCAAACTGGTGCGAACTGGTAGCAACCCACCGCCGAAGAGTATCCAGAAGATTCAGCTGATACTGCCCATTATAGGCTTTCTCATGTGAGTGTGTACTTAATTTCGCATTGGAATAGAGAGATCTGGAATGTCATTCCTTTTTTAGAAGCAAATCAGCTTGCTACCTTGGACCTTAAAAACCTACAAGTCTCTAAACATGTATTTTTTGATAAGCAGCTAAGCTAAGTTAATAGGCAATTAAAAGAGCACATTTTATTTTAGGGCCTTTACTTATACAGCTTTTATATTCTCTTCTAATCATTCCACTAATGCAGCACTATACAAATGATGGTCTTCATTGGGCTGGGTTTTTTTTTTAAAAAAATGTTTTTACTCTCAACCATCCGCTATTGCCAATTACAATGGGACATAAGTATATTTGCCAGTTTATGATTTGATCTCTCA
The DNA here is from genome assembly GCA_012654045.1 of Ptyas mucosa. Lineage (NCBI taxonomy): Eukaryota > Metazoa > Chordata > Lepidosauria > Squamata > Colubridae > Ptyas > Ptyas mucosa. The sequence continues at coordinate 8,904,532 of WNWU01000032.1, read as the reverse complement.
TTGTATATTCCTTGCTATGTTCAAATGATACACAGATTTCACCAGTGTCCCATAGTCTTTACTGTTTGTCAAGTATATTGTTCAGTAACATGTTTCACATGCTCAAGATCAAAGGTACCACACTCCTTTGCTTCTGCTATCCATTTCTATTAAAACCTTGTTTTCGTGATGCATTTATTGCCGGTTTATGACTGCGCTTTAGGCTGTGTCTGGAATTGGGTTTAATGAAAGCATTGTATATACACAGTGTGATTTCTTCCATCACAGAACAATCCTGACATTGGAAATTCTCTTGAAAATATAGATATGTGGAGTTTTAGAAAAAAGATTCTTTAAGTTATTTTTCAGATAGAGCATCATATGAATGAATGTACTTATGTATGGAGCAGCATATAGAGTTTGACAAAGAAGCTTGTGTTATTAGAATTAGTCTCAGCTCATGTGATAGAAACATAAAACTGACTGCTTAATGCTTTTTGCTGGGTAATATTAAGACAGATCCCCAATAATGCTTGATTACTGTAATAACCTCAAAATATTTCTTGTCTGATTCATAAACTCATTTGTAAGTCAGTAAAAGGTCCCATAAATGTCCCATTTAAACTGTGTCAGTAATAGTTTTATTATGTTGCTTCTCATAAATTGCAATATTCTGGAAAGGTTGCAATAATACAACCCTGGTATGCTTCTGCTAATTGTCTGAATTTGTCTGAATTTGTCTGAACTAGTTGCCTAATCCAGACTTTTAAAAAATGCTTTCAGCCATGCTTAGCTTTTACAAACTGGAACCTTTGCCTTTAAAAAAAATCTGGTAACTAGACTCACAAGCTCCATTTAATAAAGAGAAATTCATGTGAAGCCATTATTATGGTGGTTGGTTGAACAGTGAATTTGGATTTTTTATCTACCTATTCCCACGGATCTTCCAGAGGACCTGGGATTGGCAGATGGTGTTTGATGGTGTTAAAGATATTGTCACAGTATGTAACTTGTTCCAAGCAAAGCTGCCTTTTATAATTGACTGGTAGTGATTTTGTCAATGCTGATGATGTTCAAATGATCTAGATATTTTGAAATTGCACCCAAATTACTATTGGTACCATATTTAAAACCTGAAGGAATATACAAATTGTGTCAAAATCAAGAGAAGAAATTAAAATACAATCACATTTTTAAAATGTACGTGTAAATGTAGATGAAGGGGAGGAAAGAAAATATTCTAATTTTATGTATTACATCCCCATAGGAAGATGTCAGCAAAGAGAAAGGTTAACAGACATCTAAAAGAAGTCATGATTGATATTTGATTAACAATTACTACTCTAAGAAAAGCCATTTGCAAAGAACTATAAATTGGCAGCTATTAACAAGCTCTAAGATAAAGGATAATAGAAATAAAATTGTAGACGACACCACAAAAGCTCTCATTTTTTTTCATTTCCTGGATTTTTGTGATGTTCTTTTCAAATAAAAAAATGAAGAAATCTTTCACTAGGATTCTAATTCTCTACTGCTGCTTGGGACTTGTGCTTTCCATTACTGGAAAAGGAATTGTTCACACTTTAAAATGTCATCTAATTGTGACCATGTATTGGAAAAAATCTATTTGGACAACTTTGATCTGTTGGTAAGAATAATTAAAAAAAAGTAACATAAGTCATTGCTTTCTTAATAAATAAGTGCTGGTTTTTCTCTAGTTTAGGCAGCTCTCCATATCTACAATATGTATAATATACAAATAACATTGAGTCTTACAGTTAGCAGACTTATTCTTACTTGAGTTTTATCTCCAGATAAGGAATGCTGAATTTCAAAGAGGTCATTGGTTTGTTGTGAGATGCCCAATCTATTTTCATTGTATAAATACATTTTAAAACTATACTGCTATAATTTGTAACTTCCTTTATGCTGTGTCTATCAGACATTTGAAGTGAACAATTTGCCATTCCAGTCTGTCAGCAAATTAGTGCAGCTCAAGCTGGTAATTGGACTATAGCGTGACACTGTAACTGTGAAAGATCATGAACAGTGTTTCTTTTTTTGTAGACAATTAATACAGTTGTTCCAAATATCTTCTAAAATGAATGCAATAATTTTTGATGAAGCATATATGCTTATGTGTGTAAGATTTGTTCTTACGCATTCTCTCCCGTGAAGTTAAATTTACAATTTATGTTAAATTTTTTGTCCTAATGTTTCACGTTTGGAAGAAGTGATGGAAAAAAAGACTTTAGTTAAACATACAAAACCGATTCTTCAGTGGTATTGTGTCATTCAGAAAATAATTGGGAAATAGTTATTAATAATAATATCAAAAGTGTTGACTGAATAAAGCTAAGATGCTATTTTAAAAAGTTAACTCTAAATGCATTAGGAATAAATGATATTCACTTTCTGCATATGAATTAATGATGATTAATTCATCATGCGGGGTAGGTATTCCTGACACTATGTAAAGAGGCACTGGAGTACTTTGTCTTCAAGAAGCTTTCACTGTACTCTACTATCCTGAACAATTTCCTCCAGACTCTCACCTTCCCTTCTTAGAAAACTTGGTTGACAGAGAATTCTGGATGAAATGGATTGTCTGGGCCCCTGAGAGTGGGATGGGGGTAGTGGATGTATCCTGGTTCTCCTTGAACTTTTGGTAGCTTTTGATACCATCAAACTGGTATCCTTTTGGGTCCTGTGGGAGTTGAAAGGGAAGCATATTTTTGTGCTGGTTCACTTACTTCCTCTGAGGTAAGTCCCTGCTTTGTGGGATCCCCACAGAGCTCAGTGCTCTTTATGCTCCTTTTAAATATCTATATGAAGCTGCTGAGTGTCAGTTTGCTTCCAGGTCCAACTCAAAATGTTGTTTATGACCTTTAAGCCCATATGGAATGGGCTCAGGTTATCTGAGGAACTGTCTTCTCCCAACTGCATTGACAAATCCTACCAGATCAGGCAGAAGGAACATGTGTTGACCCTGTCTGCAAAAGAATTTCAATTGGTGGGATCTAGGAAAAGAGCCTTCTCTGCTGTTGTCCCCATGCTATGTTGCCCCCTCCCCAGGTTAAGCTGGCTCCCACCCTTCTGACTTTCTAAAAAAGTGTTAAGACCTGGCTCAGTCAACTAGGCTAGGGATCCAAGAGGAACCCTGGTGGTGGCTGGCGATTTGGGGGAACTCTCCCTGTCTTTACACTTAGTTTATTTTTGCAGAGATTTTATGGTTTTTACCTTAAAACACTCATAAGGACTTAGAAAGTGAGGTGGTGGTCTATAAATTTGATAAATAAATAAATATCCCATGGCACCCAAAATGGTAAAAGAGAAAGTTAAGAATGAACAAACAAACAAACAAACAAACATATAGATTATTTTTTGTTACATATTAACGTACATATTATACCTGTCCTGGTTAGCCAGATGAAACTGGAACATAAATTTTGCAACATGTAGGAAGAAAAAACATTTATATTTAATTAAATCAAATGTTTCTCTTTCAGCACCTTGAAAGTTAAATACATGAAGTTTGCCTTGGAATGAACACATTGATTTTTTCTAGTGATGTTATTGTGAGTGGAAAAACATTTTACAAATCTAAATATTAAATAATCACCGTGGGCACACAATTTGGCAGAGGTTATGAACTCTTCCCCAATAGCTTTTCGTTTATGACCCATATAGTTCAAAAGCCGGAACTACTTATTAGCAGATTGCTTAATCCTTTTCTTGTGCTGTGGATGGTTCCCTGCCCCCATCAGTTTATGCTTGGCACATGCATTGCAGTGCGTGATTCAACAGGCCATCAGATGTCTTTATTTTTCAGGACTTCTGAATCAAGCCTTTATTTTGGGTACTTGTCTAAAACAGTTCACCATAATGTGACTGTGCTGAATTCACATGATAGTGGTCACAAAGGCACATAAAGATGAAAAAAATGTCACAATCAAACATCCCCTATAAAGAAAGCTATATATCTTCATTCATTACCTAAAAATCATGTTTTTCTATATATTAAAACATTTTTAATAAAATCATTTCCTTAGCCAACCAGTCAGAGAATAACTTGCTGAGCCATTTGACCCATAAGGCATAGATGTACTTTATTATTTATTTTTATACCATTCATTTAAACATAATTTCTGAGAGTTTAGGCAGCATCCACTCACTTTATTGCTACAGCAACCAGCTTGTGAGTTAATTTGAGCTGCAAGATAGACTAGCTGGCCAAAGGTCAACCATTTAATTCTAGAGAGGAGTAAACATTTAGATCCAGCTAAGATTAACACCATAATGATTATGGAGGAATAATAATAATAATAATAATAATAATAATAATAAGTCAGCAATTATTATTATTATTATCTTTATTCATTAAATCAGTTGACTGAGTTTCATATTTAATGAATATAGTAATAGTAATAATAATAATAATAATAATAATAATAATAATAATAATAACAACAACAACAACAATAACAACAACTGCCGACTTTGCAATGACAAAGTTGGAACTGTTTCACACTTACAGCAAAATTGTGCAAACTGATTACAAAGCTAGACATGATTGAGTTGCTAAATTAGTCCACTGGTAAATACAACAAACCTGTATAAAAAATACGACATACCTGTATCCAAAAAGTCAGGGGAGCACAAAGTGGAAAAAGTTATTGAAAATGAGACAGTGAAGATTTTGTGGGACTTTTGAATACAGACAGATCATCATTTGGAACATAACACGCCAGATATCATGGTTGTTGAGGGCCGAAGCATACAGGGGATGCCAGAGTCGAAGAAAAAGAATTGAAAAAAAATCACTAAATTTTGTGACCTGGCCATCGAAACTACACGGCTATGGATGAAACATGTAACAGTGATACCCATTGTCATCGGGGCACTTGGTACCATGTCTAAGAATTTTACAAAACACATCAAGAAATTGCAGCTTCCTGCAATAACACTAGTGGAACTGCAAAAAACTGCGTTACTTGGAACATCATATATTTTAAGAAGATACTTAGTTGATATCTAGGATGCTGGCAGCAACCCGTATCAACCATTAGCACCAGTCAATCATATTTGTGACACATTTTTAAATATTCAATTGACTGAGTCTCATGTTTAATGAATAAAGAGATAACAACAACAACAATAATCTAAAAATCGATTGAAAGATTATTGTGTAAATCAGCTGTAGTCATCCTAATAGTTATCAGTACCCTTGGTGCTGTACCAAAAAATATTAGACAGCACTTAGAAAATATGTATGTTGACAACATTTCTATCTGTCAATTACAAAACATGTTACCTGGATCTGCACCAGGGGTGAAATGCTGCCGGATCTATCTGGCTCGCAGGAGCCAGTAGCGGTGGCGGCAGGTAGTTTGGAGAACCGGTAGCGCCGATGGTGGGAGGCTCTGCCCCCCCAACTGGGATGTCATCACATGAATGATGGCATCTGCGCATGTGCAGAAGGCTTTGCGCATGTGCAGGTGATGGCACGCATGCAGATGATGGTGCGCGCGAGTAAAGTGAGCGAGCGCATGTGGCCAGTAGGAAAGGTAAGTACATTTCACCCCTGATCTGCACATATTCTATGCTGATACATTATGACATTTTAGGTTCCTTAGGAGGACATGATGGCCAATACCAGCAAAAGAACTGGGAGCTGTGTGATTTCACATTTTTGTATAAATAATAAAAATAATAAGTAAGGACTCAACAAGTAGATAAAAGATGTCAAATCCAGGGTAAACATCTGGCTGATTGTGTGATCAACCATAATAACTCATTGCTATATGAGTAAGAGAGAAACCAGACTGGAAGTCCTCTTCATTGCATTGCAATAAACAATTTCATTTCACATATAATTTGTTTTGATCAGTCAGAATCCAGAAATCATTTAAATAACTCAATCTTAAACATATTTTAATGGAATTAACAGGCTTAATTCCTATAACTTAAATTCTTTGTTATTTTCACATTTAGAAGCTTAAAATACTAATCTATTATAAACAGTTTAAGATTTATTTGAGGAAGGCCTAGCTTACGTGATACTGACTTGGCCATTCACCAATTTGATTAAAGTAGGATATTATTTCCCTGTGGACAAGAGGAATTGTTTACTTGGAAAATATCATGAGCAGTGGAATATTGAGAATCGATCAATCATAACATGCAGACACAAAACAAAGTTTCTGGAATAATTACAGGCTATAACAATCAGAAAAACAAATTTTATCCACTCCTCAGACGCTAGGAGCAAGTCTGTCTTAAGCCAGAAACAAAGGAGAAATATATTACATCAACACATTTGAGTATTTGCTGCACACATCACTTTAACTGTACAATATTATGAGGCCTTGGTTCATTTGCATTCTTAGCACCTTTATAAAATTTATAAAATTAACAACCTTTCTTTTATAACTGCCCAATTGCAGTTATGGGATCATGTTTTGCCTAACACCCTCTTTGAAATCTATTAGTGAGTGTGTTTGCAAGTCACCAAGTCTGGCAGCATATGTAGAGTAGCATTATTATAGAATGGGACAATTCCCATTCCCAATTCCCAATTACCTCCAAAACATCAATGTTAAGGAAAGCTGGCTCATATAAATGCAACATATGGAAAACTTTACCCACAAATGTGTCTGGACTTGGTGTCCCAAGTGTGTTTGAGACCATATTGAGACCAAATGTGTTTGAGACCATATTGAGACCATATATAACCTAATCTTGCATAGCTTCTTCTCTGGTAATATTGTACTACTACCTAGAGCCGTGATGGCGAACCTATGGCACGCGTGCCACAGGTGGCACGCGGAGCCATATTAGTGGGCACGCCAGCTCAGCTCTGGGGCGCCTGCGCCTGCTGGCCAGCTGATTTTCGGGCCTTCTGGGCCCACCAGAAGTAGGGAAACAGGCTGTTTCCTGCCTCTGGAGGGACTGGGGGGGTGGGGAAGGCCTGTTTTTCTTTCATACCTGGCTCCAGATCCTGTCTATTTATCTGGGAAGGGCGAAAACAGCCTTTCCCACTCCCTTGGAGGCCCTACGGAGGCTGAAAGGGCCCATTTCTTGACTTCCGGTGGGACAGGAAGTGATGTTTTTTGCTGTCCCTGGCCTCCAAAGACTCCTAGAGAGGCTCCTAGAGATTCCTAGAGAGGCTCCTAGAGAGACTCCCTTTCAGCCTCCGTAGGGCCTCCAAGGGAGTGGGAAAGGCTGTTTTCGCCCTTCCCAGATAAATAGACAGGATCTGGAGCCAGGTAAGAAAGAAAAATGGGCCTACCAGGCCATCATGTGCCGGGGGGAGGGCGGTTGCGCGCACATGTGTATGGGCACGTGCGCGCACAACCCTCCCCCGCCCCCCCTCTCCTGGCACGTGATGGCAAAAAGGTTAGCCATCACTGACCTAGAGCATACGAAACATTTGCTGGACCAATTCTCGAATACAGCTCATCTGTCTGGAACCCGTACTGCATATCAGACATAAATACAATTGAGAGAGTCCAGAGATATTTTACGAGAAGAGTCCTCCATTCCTCTACCTGCAATAAAATATCTTATGCCACCAGACTTCAAATTTTGGGCTTAGACAATTTAGAACTATGCCAACTTCAGTCTGACCTAAGTATAGTACATAAAACTATCTGCTACAATATCCTACCTGTCAATGACTACTTCAGCTTCAATCACAACAATACATGAGCAAATAATAGATGCAAACTCAAGGTAAACCGCTCCAAACGGAAGCAGAAAATATGACTTCAGTAACAGAGTGGTCAGTGCCTGGAATGCACTACCTGACTCTGTGGTTTCTTCCCCAAACTCCCCAAACTTTAACCTTAAACTGTCTACTGTTGACCTCACCCCATTCCTAAGATGTCTGTAAGGGGTGTGCATAAGTGCACCAGTGTACCTACCGTTCCTATCCTAATGTTCCTTTTCACTCTTACTATTTTCATGTATTCAAATTATGTTTATACTTTTACCTATTATCTTATATATGCTTGACAAATAAATAAATAAATAAAATATAAATAAAAAAATAAATAAAAAAATATTTCCTGGTTTACACCCATAAATTAAATGATCTTTTGGCTACTTTTTGTATTTTTCTTTTTGTAGTGTGTTTAATTGGTTAAATGTTTTTATGATTGTGTGTCTGATCTCTGACTTGGTGGTGGGGAATGGAAGCATCTTCAGAGCTGAAGAAGCTTCTTGGATGAAAGCAAAACATTTTCAAAGAAAAAACAGAAAGTCCAGTTGCCTCTTGAAGTAGCACCTTTGGACAACCATGACCTGGATGACTGAGAATCTTCATAGACATTTATGATTGTATGCTTTCCTGAGTTGTGGATTTGAGATGGGTAACTATAGAAATTGAATAAATAAAATAAAAAATAAGTAATATTTTCAGTATTTTGTACTAAAGTATCCTGGTGAACATCCCAAGTTTAGAAAACAGTCTTAAATACTAGATGCATGAGAACAAAGCAAAGGCAGTCAGGGTAGTAGATTAGGCGATGAAAAAGGAATTATCGCTCCTTGACAATTTTCTCCAAGCTGTTGCCTTCCCTGAGATATGTTGGATTGTAATTCCCATTTGTAGACCAACATATGTTGCCATTTAGCAAATTGGATGCATTAAGCTGTATTAGCGAGGTATATACCAAATAAATGCTTTTATATTATAGTTAACACACAAGATATTTTGGAAACCCACTGAAAAATTAAAAATGAATAGCTCATTAAGCTACAAGACTGGAGTGGAGACAGAAGCTCAATTACCTGTTTAACTTTGTAAATCAGGAAAGAATCTGGTTAACCCAACAGCATGTATTGGAAGTAATGTCTCACAGAGCAGCATTAGCATTTCTGGCAGTAACTAAAGATCCTTCACTTTCTTGGATTTAATTCCTGTATTTAAATTTTACTAGAACCAACTTCATCCAGAAGTTTCAACCAGTCAAAGCAAAACAAAAGAGTAGGATTTAGCAATCTGAAAATTGGTGCAGTGCCACTTTACAAATGTCTAAGAAATAAATGTCATCATGGATTCACATACTATGCTAAACCTAATGATTGTTTATTATATAATTGTTACATCTTACTTTATAAGATAAAAATAAAATCAGTCACCATATATGTTTCAAAAGTCTGTATGTGTAAAAGCATATATGGTGATTGATTTTATTTTTATCTTATAAAGATATAATAATTATATCTTATTTATAAATAAACTCCTTTTTTTACAACTCCCTAAATCCCTTAATTCGGGGTAGAGTCAGGGGAGACTGGATGGAGCTGAGCATTTACTGGCAGGATGCCCTTCCTGACACCTATGTGGAATTTCCAGCAGATATTTTTTCTTTGTGATTTAGGAGAGAAACATCTACTGTATCTAGGATTGAACTCTCAACCTTCTGAGTGGGAGGCCAGCATTTTTACCGTTAGATCACCACGCCACTTAGATCTTTAGATAGAGATAGATAGATAGATAGATAGATAGATAGATAGATAGATGATAGAGTACACACACACACACACACACAGAGAGAGAGAGAGACAGAGAGAGAGAGAGATGCACACACATACACAGTATACACACACACATATGCAGTATGTGTGTGTGTGCGTGCGTGTGTGTATGCATGTCCGTGTGTATGTATGTTTACACACACTATATGGATATTAGTTTGTGTGAAAAATGCACACTCTAGTCCAGTTCTATAATCAAGAATTAATTTTATTTTAAAGTCAATTTCAGCCTGGATCTTGTTTAATGAATCTTGGTTTGATACAGAATTATATTATTGAAACACATTCAGATACGTTTGCTATAAACCTTCATTGACAATTTGCTTTGTCTTGATTTTGTTCAGAAAAGTTTCAAGCTGAACAAATATAATAAGAGCATATAGAGGAGTGCCGTAGTAACACTGCACAAATTGCCTAGAGAGACATAACATTATAGTAATGCTATGTACTAGCTTGCAATCTTCAATTGTAGTAGAGTTTTTCATAATTAATAGCTGATGTTAAACCCCAGGGAACCACTGCACAGAGCTTTATTTAGGGATCACATCTGTTCATTTGGCACTGAGTATCCCTTGGGCCCATATATGCAGGTATAGTATCAGTCAAAAGAGCAGATGGGGGCAATCACAAAGCCATTTCAAGTTCCAACCTCTGTAAACTGAAGGGGTACTGTCAAAGCCAATTATATTCAGATGTATGCAATATGACCCCGAAGGCCCTTTTAAAATCAGAAAAGAGGAGCTTTTTTTCACTTTTAGAAGGTGATTTGGGCTAGACAAGTGGTACAAAGGCTGATGATGCTTTGAAATTCTCTTGCTCCAAAGACAGTTACTTCCCATGGTAAAAAATACCTAATGATCATTTTAGAGTGTCACACAATGAAGTGTGGAATTTTGTAAATTTGCTCTGTTTAACACATTTACCAATATCAGTCACCATGTGCTCTTAATTGAGGGGAAGCCTAGGAACGGATCATTTCCTTTTCATGCAGAGGATGACAGGTGATACCAGGCAGATGAAGAGGAAGATGGTTACTCAAAATTTTAGTAGCCCAACTTATTGTTGGACAGACAATAAGAACATTATAAACCAAATAGTCTAACCAGATGTACATCAGCTCACAATATTCCCAGATTCTTCCCACATTAACATTATTACAATTTTAAATACAGGTTGTCCTATCTCTTCTATTGTATATATTTTAGAGCTGAAATTTCAGTGGAAATAATCTAATTTAATCCCATAATGAGATGGTTTCTTAATTTTTGCTTAAATATCTCTCACAAAGAAGGAGCTGTTTCTCCCTGTAGAATTTTGAGGTTCCTCTGATTCTTAATTCACAGCTCCATTTGATGGCAGGTCATTTTATCAGGGTTGTGATCTAAGCTCAAAAGTGGTGGAAACTGATCGAGCTAAATATTAGGCGCTGAGGTGGCACAGTGGTTAGAGTGCAGTACTGCAGGCTACTTCAGCTGACTGCTAGCTGCAGTTTGACAGTTCAAATCTCACCAGGCTTAAGGTTGACTCAGCCTTCCATCCTTCTGACGTGGATAAAATGAGGACCAGATTGTTGGGAGCAATATGCTGACTCTGTAAACCACTTAGAGAGGGCTGTAAAAGCACTATGAAGCGATATATAAGTCTAGGTGCTATTACTATTGCTATTGCTATTTTTTGGGATCAGTTTCTGCCTGACTAAACACACCCTGCTATTTAACTACAGGTAGTCCTTTGATTTAAAGCAATTCATTTAGTGACTGTTTAAAGTTAAAACGGCACTGAAAAAACTGATTTATGACTGTTTTTCACACTTACAACTGATGCAGCATCCCCATGGTCACATGATCAAAATTCAGATGCTTGGCAACTGACTCATATTTATGACGCTTTCAGTGTCCGGAGGTCATATGATCATTTTTGCAACCTTCTGGCAAGCAAAGTCAATAGGGAAGCCAGATTCACTTAATGACTAACTTAACAACTGCAGATAAACTTAATACTGTAACTGTCTTGTTTAGCAACATAAATTTTGATCCCAATTATGGTCTTAAGTCGAGGACTACCTGTATTTCTCGGAAGTCTGTATTGCATTTGTAGCTATTTTGCAAATTCAAACTGAATCTGTGAATGATAAAAGTAAGTCTGTGAATCAGCTACCAGCATTGTATTGCAAGTAAATATTTAGTGGATGTTGTAACTTCCTTCACCCAGATAAGGAAGACATTACAAAGGGATGATCTGAATTAGTTTGGCCAAATGAGGGATTCAGATAGCTGGATATTCTTTCATATGAATATATGTACCTTGTATCTAAGAAATAGGTCAGAATGTGCACTTTGCTTTGATGAAACACCTCTTTGATGCCACTTCACAAAAACAATGCCCTACTTTAGGTGCCAAGCTAGAGCTTTTGTACCATGTTGAATTGGCCCCTTTATTACATGTTTTCAACTCAGAACACTTAAAAATGCATTTAAAATGGATAACAAATATGATTAAAACAAATTTAAAATACAATGCTAATTTAATTCCAAACTAGAATTAATATTATATGAGTTTTAAACATTTGCAACTGCATTTGGTCGGCACAAGAAAGAATTTAAGAGAAGTTTAAAAATTGGTCTGAAATTTGAGTCACTTGCTTTGACCTTGAGTTTGTTAGCCATATGGTCCTCTCAACCTGGTATCCAATGATTCCAATTTACCATTACTATAGGATAATATGAGACTGCTGATTAAACATCATGCTATCCTGGTAATAATCACTTGTCTGATTGCTATCAGAAAGACGGAATCTGAAAAACAGTGCTTGTGGCATAAATATAACTAGGAAAGTAACATCCTTCCCTACTGTGTCATTCTGTAGATATTTGTGGCTTTGCATTGCGTATTTTATTGGATAGGTATACCTCCGTTTTATAGCTTCAACACTGTGGCATATGTCCAGAGCTCAGAGGTGTGAACTGTATGTTGCAACTCTTTCCTTGACTTGATCTAAAAGATAGACAAACAGTTCCTTAATAAGTAAGATGACCTGCCTGTAGCAAGAACAGAGGAGTTTAAGCAGCATACTGGCTGTCTCCCAATAGTAAGATACTCTCTGTAATGAGGCTTTCTCCTACTCCAAATAATGTGTGGGCTGAATATCTCATTATGGAAGAGTTGAGGGAATCCTACACAAATGGTAAATTGCAGATGGGACAGGCTTTGATGGATCATCAGGATAATCCCTTATTAGCAACAAGCTTAGTGGGGTTGCTGGTAGAACAGCAACACCTCTGAACTGTGGGGCATTTAGCCAAAGATAATTAACTACACTGCCCAGATTCAGTGTACTGTGTAACAATTTACTTGTTCTAAACTAAAGAAATGGAGGTCAACCCTGCCCCAAATTGTTTTCTCTCAACATGCTATTAAATCTCTGCATTAGTTCCTGGGGATAATTAAGCAATTGCAGTCTATCCAGGAATGATCTCAAAAATTCCATTAGCAAGCTAAGGTAGTGTGTGCCCCTTGCAGTAAATCAATGTAAACAGTATTAGGCAATAATACTACTATAATTGTGAGAATGTACAAGAGAACAGTGGTCAGACATTGTTGAAAACTTTAATTTCTCTGAATATCCTAGATTTTCTCACATTTTTGTTAACTCTGCTCTGGGGTTTGTGATGATGAATATGGCAAGGAGTCTATGCCTAGTTTAATAACAATCAAATGGCATTTGTCATGATTTGAATAAGCAGAGTTTGGTTATTTTATATACATGCTCTCTAATTATATATTCTGAATGTTGAAACTAATTAGAGATCCTGCTCACTAACTGAAGATGGGAACATATAGAGGAATACAAGTCATTATCACTGTTATCATTTCTTTTAGTTTTGTACTGTTTTACAATCCAGATGAACTCAAAGTAGTCTACAGAAAAAGAACAATAGAAAAATCAACATTGAAGCAATCTGCTAAAAGCAACAAAAGAAAAATTGTCAAAAGAAATAACCAGAAAAACAAACCACAACCAGAAGGGGAGGTGGGTAGCAATATTTTTACAAATATAAACAGATATAGAAAACAGATAAATAAGCACTTAGCTTTTCCCAATATGTTCCAGGAATATTTTGTGGTGATCTTGTGGCTTAACAGGATCACAATTATTTGGATCAGGGAGGAAAACATACCAAAGGGTAGGTTTATAATGAAGTGAGAATTAGAATGATAGTGGGATTTTAAGTTTTGGAATTGGGCATGTGAGAAAGTGGAGAGATTTTCCCTCCTTTTAAACTTTGATAAAGCTCTTTTAAGATTTATCTTGGATGATCCTGCTTAAAAGCAATCATTTTTGATGCTTGCTTTCTACTTCAGAGCTTCTCATCTTCAAAGCCCTTAGTGAGAAGGACATAGAGAATGAAGGTAGAGCAGGAGTGTCAAACTTGATTTCATTGAGAGCCGCATCGAGGGTTGAGTTTGACCTCGGGGCAATGGAGGAGATGGGTGAGGGGCCAGGTGTGTGTGACCAGCTCAACATCACTCCTGTTGGGTGTGCCTGTGGTGGCCCGAATGCTCTGCCAGCGAAAACAGGATCCCGAGTTCAATTTTCAGCTGCCATGGCCTCCTGCAACCCACTGCCAGTGAAAATGGAGCTCAGGGGGTTGCAGGAGAAAGTGGCAGAGGGTTGCAGGAGACCATGGCAGCAAAAAATGGAGCTATGGAGCCTGTTTTCGCTGGCAGAAGCACCACGGACCAGTCCTTTGCTGTTTCCAGGGCGGCCCCATGGGCCAGATCTAAGTACTTCGTGGGCTGGATCTGGCCCCCGGGCCTTGAGTTTGACACCTCTGAGGTAGAGTAAGTCCTTTCTTCCACTCATTAAAAACATTGGGCTGGTTGCTCTTTTTAAATTAGCCCCTCTGCAGAACAACCTTCCTTCCTCTGAGATGAGCAGTTTTGTCCACCCTCCCCTCCTCTCCACAGTCGTTGCCATGCCTGTCTTTCCTAGGAAGCCTTTTGTAACTGTGAAAAAAAAGGAACAACTTTAAAAGGTTGTGTTTATCATATAAGACAAAACAATACAGTGGCATAAGGTTGAAATGCCTCCTGGCAAACTTTGTCATCAAAGCTTGAGGGAGCTCAGTTACACACGATGCTTTCTAGCTCACTAAGAAATGTTCTCTTCACAAGGAAACGGTTCCTTTGAATTTAGCTTTGCCAGAGAATATGGAACAAGACTGCTCCATACTTTCCAAATATATCTTGTATGCTTTACAGAAGATTTTTTTAAACGTGGAAACAATATAGGATGATTAATGTAGAATATGGGTCAGTATTAAAATAGATTGTACTATGATACTTCATCATATTTTCACCTGCTTAGATCCAAATGTCTATTCAGGAAGTGGGTTGTAAGGTTGACAATAAAGAGTGAACCTGTGGGAGTTTCTTTTCTGCAATATGTTTTTTAAAATTCTTTTTTCTTATTGCATTGAAGTCAAACTATTAAGGAAATATGTTGGTCCAATTTAATACTCCCACCCACCCTTCATAATCTATGCAACTATGATATCTGTGATACCAGATCAGGTAATAAGTATTGTTTCTGGGATTCAGACTGAAGATTTTAACCCTATTTTGAGAAAAAGGTTTTTTCATTCAATCTCCATCATGTATTGCAAGAATTCTTTTAAACAGTTTTTTAAAACTAACTGTCCATCAGCAGTCCTTTTGGTCAAAAATCCCAGTTTAGGAAATAGGTTTGAATACTGCCTATCATTGTTCAATGATTTAGCAGAATTATTTAGCAGAATGCACATAAATACAACTAAAGCTAGAGGTCACTTTATTAAAACTATAGTGATTGAAATTTTCAGTTATATCATCACACATAGTAGCCTTCCAGCCCTGAATAGAGCAGGAAAATATCTATCACCTTGGAAGAACAAAGAACCTTAGAATTCAACTTTACTGTAGATGAGATATATAAGCTGTGCTGTGAATTGCAGTAGCCACATCTTGTTTTGTAAATGGTTTCACTGTAATGAAATAACTCATCTAGCTAACTAATATACTAAGTCATGTCTGTGACCCTTCGATCGTAAAGCCAGGTCCTGAATAAGAGACAAGTGTCTGTAAGGATTTCCAGTCCTTTATGGAAACAGGTTGATAATTATTCCTTGTGCCAATGGTGTCCTAACCTCAAATCTATTCACTTTATGACCAATTGGTCTCATGCTATTTGCATTGTGATCATTTTATAATTTGCACTAAGCATATTGCCCCTGAAAGCTGAGATTCCTCCACCTCTGAAAAAGGAGAAAGAACTACAGTCAACAGGCATTACAACAAAGCCGGATTGAGTATTTTATGTACTTGTTTCTGCCTTCTTTATTGCCCTTATTCCTCACCTGCAAAAACTCACCATCCTCTCTAAACAACAGCAAAGAAGTCTGTTTTCCTGAAGTGAAAAGACTGAAATTGGTAAAGCATACCATCATGATATAGCCAGTAATGCTTCTACTGAAGAAATATAATTTTTTTTCACATTTTACAACTCAGTATTAACTCTCCATATCCTGCACAGTATTATGTCACAGGACAGATACTGGAGATATCAGCTGGAACAGAATGCATTTTAAGTCAGACCAAGAATTTAAGTCCTTCTGAATTCAGGAGAGATTACATCTACATATGTGCACAAAGAATTTCAGCTATATGAATGAAAATTAGATTCAGAATGATTTCATGATATAATCATCAACAATTTACAATTATAATCAGGTTATTTAACAATTTATTTTACTTAAACTATTTTTGCTAAGATCATGAGTGGACTTTATTGATAAATAGATCTCATCTATGTTCCCTTCCTTGCATTAAATTATCCATAAAATGATATATACAGCATAAGCATTACAGGAAGCACAGAACATTCAGCTCTAAATGAAAATCCATATTAAATCCCTCCTGTCCCCTGTGCTTGTCCACTTTGCAATGTATACAATAATCACTCTCATTAGAACTTGAGAAATGTATTAATCTGGATATCAATGTTCTTGACTTTTTTACTAGTCTGAAGGATTGCCCCAATTAATATAAACTAGCTATTTCAGTAATCAGAGTCCCCAATACTACCTTGTCAGAGAAATGTATTATTCAGTTTATATTTTGCAGTTTTACCAAGCCATGATAAGGTTTCTCTTCATTAAACTGTTTAGTATATTGGTTAAACATTTCTGAGCTGAGATCCTTCTGATATGTGGGCTGCCTAAGAATCATGGAAGTTGAGGTCCTATAGATTTGGGCAACATGAGGTTAGGTACATAATGAGGTTGTATTCTTGAGTCATATTAGCATTTTGCCACTTTGTTAAACAGGATTGCAGGAGCCTTAGGAATCTTCCATCTCACAACAGAAGATAGGATGGAGACTTATGGACTTGCTTGTTTATGAAGAAAATTAAATGTTTTCAACAAAATATGGAGTTTACTACTCCACCTTCCTTTCATAATGCTAATAATGAGGTGAGGAAAATGATAGGGATTCTTTAGAATGGTTGTAAGCCAGGCAAGTCAACCTACTGGATGAGAAGCCACTTCTAGTCTTACAAAAGACTACTTTGTTGCTTATATTGAGTCATATTATGAATTACTATTTAAAGTGACTCCATGGTATATTTCCTATACAGTCTTATGCTTTAAAGCTTCTTAAAGTGCTTTCTCATGGTAGAATCTTCCACTAGACTGGAGGGAGGTGTTAAGAGGGGGCTGGGTCCCCACTTGTGCAAAACAGTACAAGCCTGACCACTTCTAGAATCCCTGAAACGTTATCTCACCATTCCCAAGAGAATGCAGTCAATCTAGTGAGATTCTTGTAACATAGATGACCAACAATAAAGCTTCTGTTTGAAACTATTCAAGTGTTTCTGGTTGCTTGTGCCTGACATTTCTATATGTTACACTGGTTACACAAGAAGTGAAAGACCTGAAGGGTATGCTGGGATTTAAAGATTCACGTGGAAGGGTATAGGAAGAGGTTTTAGTAAAGTGGTTATTATATGTTCAACAGAGTGGCCTAAAGCTAAATAGCAGGATGATCATAGAAATTGGCATGGAATAGAGGTTCAGAGAATCGCATGTACAATATATTAAAGGGAAATCCAAGGAGATCAGTTAGTGGGGGGGGGGGAGGGGCAATACTGGGAGAAGGGGGAAGGAGACCATCTGGGAAGGATTGGTGTAGAAATACCAATCAGAAATAAAATGACACTGGATACACTATTGGAGGGGAAGAAAAGCAGAAAATTTCTACTAGTTATTTTCCTGCCATTCTGACTCAACTCAGGGAACTAAATGCTGAGTTATTGGGAGTCTTGCCTTTAGGCTGCAGCAGCTTCTCTAAGACCCTACTCTTCCATGATGAGATCATGGAGGAGAGAATAGACTTGGCTTGTATAACTGTGACAGAAGCAAGAATGAAAGTGTGAAGCTGCTGATATTTGCTTTCCTAGGCTTTGGATGCTACAGAAACCATGACTCTAGAGCAGTGGTTCCCAACCTTTTTTTGGCCCTGCCCTGCCTAAGCATCTCTAAAATCCTGATGCCCCCCCCATATAATTCTTACTATTCAAAAAGTGAACTCCTACTCATGCGGAGGAAGTCTAAAAGGCCATTAATTTGGTTTAAACAAGATTCCAATTGCCCCCATTAAAAATCAAATTGTCTCCCTGTGGGGCGTAGGCCCCATGTTGGGAACCATTGCTCTAGAGACATGGGGTGATGGTGGCAATCATCTTAGAAAAGTTAATATTGGCTATATCTCCAGGTGGCTGGATATGAAATTCTGTATGTGAAGTTAGGCTCTAGGGACAACCTGAAGATACAACTAGTTATTGCCAGTTCTACTGTTGGGCAGTGTCCTTATCTGAGCTGTTTGAACACATTGCTGAGCTGGTGACAGATTGCCCTTGTTTATTGGTGTGGGGGAATTATAACCTTCATGCCTTGGGAATGGATTCAGGCTTGCTCAGGAATTCATCGTTGCTATGACAACCATGGGTTTGCTTTGGGTCATCCCAGCTATGATTTATGTTAGGAGCATAAATTTGGTCTAGCCTTTGCTTTAGAGTTGGAAGCTGAATTGTGTTCAAATAATATGACTTTGTAAAATATGACCAACCCATGTTCAAAGAATTATATGTCTTGCGATTACATTTATTTTACACCTGCCACAAACATATTACATACAGTATATTGCATCATTATGTATGGCAATTTAAAATGCAGGTTTTCATACATGGCCATTCTGGAAATTTATATAGATATAAGAGTTCATTTATATTATCAGATATTGCAACTTGTTGGAGAGGACAATAATAAAACACTAACATATAGTTGTTATGTAAAAGATAATTTATTTATTAGATTTGTACACCTGATAACAAACCTTGAAACAGAAATGTTCAGTAAAATTACAGCACATCCAGGCACCTCTGGGTGCCTTAAAAATAACTTGCATACAGTCAATCTATCTTAACAATGTAGGAAGAAATTTCATATATTGCTATGAGTAATATAGATGTAACCATGGGAATAATAATATTCCTACAAGATCAGAGGAAAATAGTTTCAGTGACTCAAAACATGACTTGCCTGTTCTGGAGACTGAAGTTAATTCAAGAAGGTCACCTGGATGCTTTTTCTATTATGTTTGATCTCAGGCATCTGTTCCACGTATGTAAATCATTATTTGTCATTACAATTACTGAGTGATGAGTTTACATATCTTTAGATGCCTTTCGGGGGGGGGGGGGCAAAAGTGCACTTTTGGTTTTTCTAGGTTCCTGACTCTGTTTCTTTCTTAATATCTCCAATATCAAAAGATCAGGCTATTGATGGCTACCTTAATGGTGGTAAAGAACCTCTTAAATAGCAGGCAAGTACTAAGTGATGGAAATAATCAATGCTTCCTGATTGCATCTGGCTGACCATGTGGGGCATAGAATAATCCAGCAAGGCCTTTCTTTTGTGTCCTTATGTTCTTCTGAAAAGGGTGGAGGATTCTTGGATCCTGCTTCTGCACAATGTTCTGCTTTCTGCAGTAACGTAGGAAAAAAGGCGCCATTCCTGATTAATTTGGGCATGCTTACTGTGATCCCAGTTTTCATTTATTTATTTATTCAACTTCTGTAGCCCCCTATCCCAATCAGTGTCTGTGGGTGGCTTACAGTTCTAAACAATAACAATAATAGCAAAATAAAAATAAAAGTAAAACATCCAAAGTAATGATATATAGCATCGGAGAGAATTAACCAGTTAACAACAAAGCCAAGAAATGGTGATTTCAACACTTGCAGAGTTCCTGGTACACAGCCAAGTTTTTAAAGCCTTACGAAAGACCAGCAGGATTGAGGCCATTTTAATCTGCAAGGGAGACTATTCCCCATAGCAAAGGCTAAATGTCTATGGAGATTCTCAGTTATTCCGGTCATGGTTGTCCCAAAGGCTCTTTTTCAAGAGGCAACTGGACTTTCTGGTTTTTCTTTGAAGACATTTCGCTTCTCATCTAAGAAGTTTCTTAAGCTTGACTGGATGGTGAGGAATGGAAAGATTTACACTTTGTCTCCAGAGTTGTATGATAATATATGCAATGAAATGCATGATGGAATTGTCGGAATATTCACAGAATATTTTTCATGGTAGGATGAAAGAATTCCTGCAAGAAATAAAAAAATTACTCACTTTCACAAATTAGGCTTATCTTTTGAGAAGTAATCTGTTTTGAATTCTTGTTTACTGTATGTAAATGCTTCAGAAGCTAACCAAGTAATTTGACAATTAGCCATTCAAATAAACACAATTGCATTTTTCATGGGAGCTATATTTATATGCAGTTAATAAGTGAGTCTCCTTTGGACTTGAATAAATTGCATTGCTAGATAATTTGAGATACAGAAAAACGGAATTGCGCTGGAATATACATTAGTTTTCATTATAATAATTTTATTTATTTATTTATTGGTTTGATTTATATGCCGAGGAGACACATATATAAGAGGAGACACATTTTTACAAGGATGAGCTATTGGTTTATTAAATTGATCCTTATGACCTCATAAAATCCCGTTCACTGTATACTAATGCTGCTACTATTTTTGTTGTCTTTTACCTTTGCTTTATATTCAGGTACTGTTTGAATTCACTTTTGAGTGTACTGGTTCTCTGCACCTATGAACCAACTGAACACAAATGGCTGTAGTTTTGGAGACAGTTAACAAAGGAGGTCTAGACATTATCGAAAAGAATCATTTTGCATGTTTTATGTAACAGATGTTTTTTTTAGAGTTTTCATCATTTTTTCCCCTATGGTATCTGTCAATTCAGTCATCTCTCCTTTCTGGCTCTGACCTGTGCAATACAGGCACTTACTTACATGACTTGCTTGTTCGCCAAAATGGGGCATCTCTTGAAAAAGTGAAAATGGTGGCTGCAAGCACAATGAACCCTACTCTATTTTATGGGTGTTGCATTTAAGCTCCATGAAAAGGAGAAAGTCTATTGTGTGGTTGTGGCCACCATGTGACTTTGTTAGTCTATCCTCCCCAGAAATGACCTCCTTAGAAATTTATTTATTTATTTATTGTCATATTTATATGCCGCCCTTCTCCCGAGGGACTCGGGGTGGCTCACAGAATAAAACAACCCAACAATAAATAGAATTAAAATGTTAAAATCCGATTAAAAAACCCCAAATCCCCCAAATTAAAATGCATGGCAGATCAGGGAATTTGCTGAAAGAACCATGTCTTTAGGTCGGCGCGGAAGGTGCGGAGGTTGGGGGCCCAGTGGGTAAAACATTCCAGAGGGTCAGTGTGACCACAGATAATGCCCTCATCCTGGGGGCCGCCAGCCAACACTGTCTAGCCAATGGGACCCGGAGGAAGGCAGTCCTATGTGAGTGCACTGGGCGGTGGGAGGCCAGTAGGAGGTAGTCCTGCAAGTACCCTGGGCCCATGCCATGAAGGGCTTTATAGGTGAGCACCAGCACCTTGAAGTGGATCTGGAGGACCACCGGCAACCAGTGCAGCTTGCGCAACAATGGTGTTATATGGGAGTAACGGGAAGCATCTGTAACTACCTGTGCGGCCGCATTCTGGACCAGTTGGAGCCTCCGGGTGCATCCCAAGGGCAGCTCCATGTAGAGGGCATTGCAGTAATCCAACCGAGAGATAATGAGAACATGTGTGACCATATGGAGGGCATCCCTGTCTAGAAGAGGGCACAACTGGTGCACAGGAGAACCTGTGCAAAAGCCCCCGTTGTCACGGCCATCAGATGGTCCACCAGGGACAGCCATGAATCAAGGAGGACGCCAAGATTACGAACCCTTTCAGAGGGAGCCAGGCACTCCCCTCCCATCAGAAGCGATGGGGATACAAGATCATGAGATGCCGGCATCCACAGCCACTCTGTCTTGGAGGGTTGAGTCTGAGCCTGTTCCTAGAAATGATCTACAGACTGTTAATTGTACATATAATTAAATCATTGAAGTTTTCCTGTCACTATATTATTTCCTAAATAAAGCTTTTATTTTCCTCGAAACATCTTCCTTAAAAATATTTTCTTATAAAAGTTATACTCTTAACTTTGGTGTTTCTCTCTTCTTGCATCCTTAAAGCTGTATAAAGCTATTTGCTATTTCGTTGTTTATTGTTTCTGTGGTACATCCCTTTGGAAGATGAATTATGAAAAAAAAAAGGTGACCATACAATTTGAATGGAAACCCCAGACAGCACATGATCCACAAAGTTTGAAGTGTCACAGTTATGTCTACTTCACCAGGTCCTGTCTTTCATCTCGCATCCTCTTTGTTTCACTTTTTTCCATGCACTCTTTCTACCTTTTTCTCCCTCTTAGTAGGAACTGGGGCAAGTTTACAGAAAGAAAAAGATTGCGGGTGGGGAGAACTAAAGAAAAAGATTGCGGGTGGGCAGAACTAAAATAAATGAACTTTTTCATTCATTCCCCAAAATTACTTATCAAAAAATCCTTCTTACTCAATGTAAGCAAAACTCTTTGAATCAATTTAAATGTCCCTATTGTGATTGGGTAATGGGTTTGTGTGTCATTATCTAACTAAAAGCCATGTTTACCCAGTTTTGGATAATTTGGCTAGGTTTGGGAAGCACTGTCTTAGAGGATGAGAATCTTAAAAAATTGTAATGCTCCCGGACCTGATATACTGTATAAATTACTGTATACCTTGGACTGGTGGAAGCCAAAAGGGCTATATACTAGTCATGTCAATTGCCTCTTGAGTGGACCATTATAACATGTTCTGTGGGACTGCCACCAAAACCACTTAGAAGATTCAAGCAAGGCAAAATGTATTACTAGAATTTTGATTGGGAGAAAGTAATATAATCATTATGTACAGGTTGGCTTGAAATAAATAGGACAGTGATTGCTAACCTTTTTGCCGTCGCGTGCCAAAAGTGGGGGGAGTGTGGGGGAAGTTATGCATGCATGTGCCCACACCCATAATTCAATACGCCATGCCCCCCATGCATGCGCGCATGACCCCCCGCACTCCCCCCGCTTTTGGCACACGATAGCATGGTGGGCCTGGTAGGTCTGTTTTTCAACTTCCCTAGGCTCCAGAGCCTTTCTAGAGGCCCGGGGAGGATGAAAACAGCCTTCCTCACCCCCCCCGGAGGCCAGAAACATCTGGTTTCCCGACTTCCAGTCCTACGTGCCCACCGATATGGCTCCACGTGCCACCTGTGGCATGCGTGCCATAGGTTCGCCATCACGGAAATAGGATATTTGGAACTTAGTCCTTAGTTCCTTTTATCTCCAGTTTGCTGTCTAAGATGGGTCATTTATTTTAATTTGGGCCAATAATGTGCTTCTAACAACACCAATACATTCTAGAAGGCTTAGAAGCACAGTAATAAATAAAGCACCTGCTTCTTTAGCAATTGGTTTCAAGAGGTCTTTTGCCTTTGATATGAGAATTCCATATTATTTATTAATGGTAGAAGAATTTTCATCATATGAGCAAAGCTGGAGCAGGGATAGGAAGGTTCATGGGGCTATCCTCCTTTCCAGCTGTGGCAATATATGTGAAAAAGTGCAGAAAGTTGGGATAATCTCTAGGCACAGGCAGAATGCTTATATTTTATGGAGGCTAATCATGTGAAAACCAAGGAATGCTATATGCAGAAAAACAGGATCTGTTAAGGTGTGGAAAGAAGGTTAAAGATAAGATTATAAAAAGTCTCAGCCCACATAAACCAGTTTCTTCTTTGCCAAGAAGTCTTAAGAGTGATTATCTTTATATCACATCTTCCCCAAGCATGTATTGACACACTGATTATAAGACAGCCAAGGTTAGATTTTAGTATGCTCAATAAATAGATTATTCAGTTGGTCATGTATACAGATTGTAAATCATATTTTTCTTTATTCATTGCAACTTAAAAAGGGGATCAGATGAATGTGTGTCAAACAATTTCCTATAATCTTTATACATTCCTGTCTTCTAGTAAGATCTCTGGAATATAAGGGATGTTCCCTGGGAAAGTGAATACAGATGGGAATCTGGCTCTTTCTGATCTCAGTCCCTTATTTAGGCTCATTTTATGTTAAATAAAGACTGTAGAATATTTCATCCAACTCTGGTGCTTGCCTCTTTATTGTCACCACAAAGTATAGTGGAAATGACTTGTCATCACTTTCTTGTGCAGATGGTGAGGATTTCACTCCACTCCAGATTTACTTCCAAGAAGTTGTGTTAAATAATTTGTTCTCACTTGTTAGTTTACATCTGTTCAGTGTTTAGGAGTGTTTCGTAGTTAAAATCCCCGATGGGTCTGGCTGAAAATGTAAATCAATCCATGAAAGGGCGGGGTGTGTAGTAAGAGACAAATGCAGAATCAATCCTGCTACAGGAAGGGATAATGAATTGGCATAACATTAACTTTGTAGCTTGCTGGAAAGCAAAACAAGCAGCGTGACAGTAAGAAATCCTCATAATGAAAATCTTATTAGCTTGTCAATAGCATCCAAATAATCCTGGCTTCCCAGAGACTACAGGACGCTCCAGTAGAAATTTGTGGGTTGTTTCTTTTCCTAAAAGCCTGTCCAGGCTCAATTCTTTGGGTTTCCTCCTTTGAAACGAACTTGCTCATTTTTGAGATACTGGTACATCTCTGTAGGACTATGATCCTGGATGTTCAGGAGATAAAAGTATTACACAGCTAAAGCAATAATGATCTGGTCTCGTTTGGCCCCACCCATAACTTCTCTGTGCAACAACTTGGGAAATCCACTTGCAATATTTTCGAATTTTGGGCTGAGATAATTTCTGTGAAACTACCAGTACTTCCACTGTTGCTTAGCGCTCATTTTTAAAAGTAAGACTTCTTAGGAATACACCTCTATCTATATCTATTCCTAGATCTCTCTATGGAAGTGATGGCCAACTTCCCAGCTCCTTTGATTTCCTTGCCATTCTAGGTTGGGATGCCTACCATCTCAAGCAGTGGCTTTCCGATGCTTCCTGAATGGTCCAAAGTCAACCGCTGGGGGTAAGGGATTAAGACTAGCAGGCAATGGAACCCTCCCCAGGGAAGGCTACACCCTCATTCAAATGGGAGGCTAAAGCAGCTAATTCTCAAGGTGGTTTGCTTCCAAGTAAACGCGATGGCACTGCCTACCTGCCTGCCCGCCCAGCTTGAGAAGAGATGGTCCACGGGAATAAGCCGTTCTTTCTACGGCTGCTCTTACAAGTTCCCAAACCTAGAGCGGAGATCCTGCGCCTGCTACTATTGATCCGTCGGAGTGACTTCCGATCCAAGTGGAATAGATTAGTGCCAGTCTCTCTGCTGCCCTCTCCCCCTCCTCCCCGCTGTTAGGGCTCACCCTTGCACACGCACAAATCTCCGCCTGTTACTTCAATGGCTTCTGCTGAGATTTGTCAGCGGTGCGGAGGAAGCACAGGCGACCCTTTTTCTAGCGGTTGGAAAATCCCCGAGAGGACCAGGGAGGGGGGGGGGGGGAGACCTTTCGCTCGGCAGCGGCATTGGCCGCTCGCTTCCTATTCTCACCGCCAGGAAAGCGAGGAGAAAATCCCCGGCGGTGGTCCTCCTCTAGGCTTCTCTCGTCGGCTGTTGTTGTTTTCCTGCCCACGCGCGCCAGTGTAGTTTCCTTACACTCGCCCTGTTAAGCACCGAGGCAGCCGCTCGGGCGCGCACACACCGCCGGATTCCGCTGGAAGTGCAGCGTGGTTGGTGAATTGCTGGTGTATTTCATCCGTGGCGTTTGGCTCGGGAGCAGCAGCTCCTCCCCTTGGTGGTGCTATCCTCTTACTTGATCAAATCCTCGAACGTGAACAGTTTCACTGAAAAGCACGTTTTTTTAAAAAAAAAAAAGAAAAGAAAAGAAAAGAAAGAAAAGGGAAAGAGAAAAATCCAGCAACAGTGAAAGAACAGAATCCAACTACAGGACTTTTTGTTTTTTGTTGTTATTTTTTTTAAAGGGGAAAAAAAACCCCCCAAACCCCCCAAAATGAAATTCCTGCATCTCAACCTCAGAGGTTGAAGAAAAAAAAAGGTGGAAGAAGAAAGCTTTGGCTGCAAAATAATAATAATCTGCTGGCCGCTGCGCTCCCTCACTCCCTCCCGCTTAGAAAGGACCCCCCACCCCTCCCACCATACATACCCAACTCTCTGCAAGGCATGGAGAGAGGGGCTGGCTGGTCCTCTGGCTGCTGCGTCGCTTGGATCGCCTCGGCATGGCTTTTATTTGGCGCCGGGTCTTTTGTCGGGGCTGAGATAACTTGCAGATCTTGTTTCCAGTCGTCTTTATCGCCCACATCTTTTCGGCTTAAGCTGCTGCAGTTGCCGTCGCCGCTGGAGGTTCCTCGGGGAGTGAAACTCGGGCCAAGCGGCGACGAAGATGGGGAAACCCTGCAGGAGAATCCCCGTGGAGGATGGGGTGCAGCGGGAGAGGCCGTGGAGGAGGAAGGCGAAGCGACGGGAGCGCCCCGAAAGGATCCCGATCAGGCGAGGGCGCAAAGCACCGCACCCGCGACGCCCGAGAAAGCCACCGGCGGACCCCCGAAGGAAACCGAGAGAGCGCGCCGGAGCCTCGATCTCGGCGGCTCTCATCAACTCGGGAATAGGGCGAAGGGCAGTGGAAGCTCCTTGCCTTCCGTCTGGGCAGAGATGCAACAGATGCCTGGAGGAGTGTCTGGAGGGGAATCGCCGGCCGGCAGCCCCAGAGCACGGAGGAGCAGCGAGGATTGGCAACCTTTCGGCCCGAACCGGCGCGGGGCAGAAGGAGGGGGTTGGGACGCCTCCTCTCCGGACGGCCACAGAGCTCGAACTCCCGGCAGAGGCTCCAAAGAGGAAGGGCGGCTGGGCAAACTGCGCGGGGGCGGAGGCGAAGAGTTGAAACTGTCCAGCACGACCTTTGCCCTGAACGGAGACTCGGCTCACAACCAGGCAATGGTGCACTGGTCCGGCTACAACAGCAGCGTAAGTCGACGAGCTCGGCCAGGGGAGCGGGAGGGGCGAAAGGTGGGGGAGCGGCGGGGAGGGGGGTGTCTCCCTCTGCAAACCCGGCAGACCTTCCCCAGTGGCTTCTCGGGCTTCTCCCTGGTGCAAAAGTTTCTGGCTGGGTCGGATTCGCCGGGCTACTTGGCGAGAGAAAGTCGGCGCGAGTGTCTCAATCTTTTTGGCGAAGGGGCCACGGAGCGCTAGCTTTATCAGCACCACGGAGAGGGAAAGTCGGGGCTCTCTTTATCCGCGGTGATAAGGCTGACTGTGGGCCGCTGGAGGAAAGTTAGATCAAGCGGTGTGTTTCAGCAGGGGTTTTCCCCACCCCCATCCTCACTTCTTCTTTGATTTTTGTTTTAAACTACTGTTGCATTCGGAAGAGAATTGTGCTTGTTGCTTGACTTATAATGCAGTCACGCCCTTGATTTCGCTGTCTTATTTCCCCCGTTTGTAATTGGGGGTGTGATGGAGGAGGGGGGGGTAGTAGAAAAGATGCTTCAGTGGCATTGCGCTGAAAAATGAGTAATGAGGAGTGGGAGCCAGAGAGGAGGACGGTGGCCTTCGCTGTTGTTCAGAACCTGGCATTCGATTTATTAAGAAGTGATACACCCCCTTCCTCCTTTCCATATAAGGAAGGAAGCAAACACTATAGAACGTTGCTTTCAAAACTAATCGGTGGAAATCAACTTTCCCTTACCTGCAGAAATAACACATTTCTTCATTTATAAATGCAAAAAAATGTATATAAATGCCACAGATGATTCTAATAATTATTCATACGTACAATCACACATACATATATTGTATATTGAGTAGAATATCTCTTAAATTTCCTATAGATTATGCATTAAGAATCTTTCTCTATTTTTCTTCTCATAAACTCAGTTTTATCAAAAGGTGGCGCCCTTGAAATCTGATTTGAGTAGCTGTGCTGGCGGATGGAGCAGTATTACATGCCGTGCATTTGCTGGAGAGAGCAATGAAAGGGACATTGTTAAGTTAGAAACACAACTAGCTAGAGTCTGGGTTTATAATCCTTGTAGGACAACCATAGGAAGAATGTTCAATTTTCTCTTAAAATCTATGTAGAAATGTTATGGTCAGTCCTCCTATAAAATGTTGGCAGGAGATAGGATTTTATTTGGAGGCTTGAACGCAACCTGTTGTAGACAATGTGCTCATTATTTTCTTCCTTTTTGTTTTTGCATGTACTGTAGTCAGCTGTAGAACATATCTGAGTTTGAAAATTCAATATCCACCTACAGATTCAAATTCCCTATTGCCAGGTCGCTAATTTGTCATTTATGGTCCCAAGTTTGAGTCTGTATTTCTATGTGATCAGAAACAACAACACTTTTTCTGGTGTCTACTTATTTTCAGAAAATGCTATCTTTAGCTTAAGATTTCTTTAGCAATGCGGATACATGTTCTTCTGTAGGGCCCTGTTGTAGATGCCACTTTTACTAAATATAAAAGCAATATTATGTCTTGAAAGAGTGTCATGTCTATATTTGGCAGTATGTTTGAGTAATATATATAATAAAACCTGCAATCCGTTCTTTTTCATGCCTTAAGGGTGTGGTGGTTTGTGTCTGTCAAAATAGCTGATCAGTGATATGGATATTCTGTGTGAATTTTGAATTCCTATTATAAGACTTGGAAGTCTTATGGAAAAGACTTATGGAAAAGCATTGGGAGAATACTTCCAATGCTTTTGGAAGGGAGATCCTCCCCCCAAATACATTTTAAAACACCTATGAAATAGTATAATTCTCAGTATAAAATTAAGTGCTTCTTAGTAGTTGTAGTTGGATTGTATGGTATAGGATATAAAAATGAAGCAATGTAGAAATAGTACATTGCAGTAGCATTCTGATCTTTTTGATATTTCAAGTGGAAATATCTGCTAGCAAAGAAGCCGCATTTCATAGATGAAATGGGTTATTTTGGTGTTTGCATGAAGGGAAAAACAAGTGAGCCATTAATAAATAAATTATATCCATCTATGATTTCACTAAGGAGAGGCTGAGAATTTGGGGTTTCCCCCCCACCCAACTCCTGGGAGAAAGCAAAACATCATGTTTAGGATTAATTGACTATATTTTTTAAAAAGCTGGGCTGCTTTTCCCTGTAGGATTCAAATGCTCAGTTTGATTGAAAAAAGGCAAAGTTACCAAGAGGAGAAAGAAAGGAAAAAAGCCCATACTCCCTGATGAAAGCCTGGCTCCTTTTTCTTGTCTGCTGCAGCCTTTCCTCTCCCCTGTTTGATAAGTAGGAAGAGGTCAGCCAATTGGTTTAAAGCAGCATAGCAAAGTGGTGATTTAGCTCAGATTAGATCTCAAAACCATTGTATACTTTACCACAAGACTTTATTACCGTCTGCAGTCAGGAACGTATTTCCTGAACTCTTTGAAGATGCAAAACATCAGGAAGATGGAATACAAAGATGTGTCTCTTCACACTACTGGCTATGTCATGCTGTCTGGAGCAGCCCAATTTTCACTACTGAATGTGACACACACTACGAGCAATAACATGTACCCACACCTTCTTTCTGTTTCTAAAAGTTTGACTCATTAGTGCTTGGCTTTTGGCAGGCTCTTCTCTGGAATAAAGATTCTCTCTCTCTCTCTCTCTCTCTCTCTCTCTCTCTCTCTCTCTCTCTCTCTCCCTCCCTCCCTCCCTCCCTCCCTCCCTCCCTCCCTCCCTCCCTCTCTCTCTCTCTCTCTTTCTCTCCCCCCCTCTCTCTTTCTCTCTCTATTACAAATGTTAATAAAAAATCTGTATTGAATTTAGAAAGTAGGGTCAACAAATTGATGGTGAGATTTTAAAAAGCAGATAAAAGGCAATGAAAAATAGTTTTCTTTGTTAGACAATTTATTTTGAAAGCATATTAGAAGTCATATTAACCTGGGGATGTGGACAAATGATACTGTTTACGTATGAATAAATAGATATATTGTAGAGTATGTATCGGTAAGATAGCTTTAGTTAAACCAATTAATTCACTGGCATCCCACTTTCTTTGTATAGACATTCATCTGCACTAGCACGGGACAATGAAATTAAAATCTGGCTTGCTTCCATTTCTCATCTATGAAATTTTGGCAATATGAATATGCAATGCACAACAATTTCTTGTGTAGAATGTATCCATGCATCCAATCTAAATGATGTGCACTTCTGGATAGAAGAATGTACAGATTGACTCTTCCTGTATTGGGTTGGATTTTTAACTCCCATGATTCCCAGCCAGTCTTTGATTAAATTGGAATTATAGAAGTTGGTCCATCATATCTGGAAAGCTATAAAAAAAGTAAAGTGGGTCTGTCTGTAGGTGTATATATTTGCTACATGCTACCTTCTGCATTAATATCACTAATATATTGCTATTTTTTTCATTTAAGTGGAACATTAGTATAAAGGGATTTTCATTTACTATTTTTGTATCCCTCTCCTTATTTCAAGTTTGCTTTTTGCTTTCTTCTTCTTTTGGAGTAGCCTCTCTTGTTCATCAACTTTCAGTTTCATCCTTAAGAGTTGTTCTCATTGTAAAGCCTTTTCATCTTATTTCAGTGGCATTCTTCTATTCTTTTATCATATCTGTGCTAACCCTACAACAAGTACCTGGGCTCATCAAGCTATCTATTGTACCTATTATGTGTCTCATCCACATTGGCTTCCTGATCTGTATAATTAGTGTGGAAAAATAATATTGTTATCATCGTTTAGTATAATATGTTCATGGTTCAATGTGTTACTGGTGTGTGTGTGTGTGTTTATATATATATATGCAACTCTTGTTAAGGATCTTTAATTGAATGCCATAAGGGTGAAGTGACTGGGATAATCAAGCATATTGCTTGCAGGCTGGCAGGAAAAACTCAGTCTTTCAAGGATAGAGTTTTTTCTGATCCTAATAGTGAAGCTGACTTTCTAACCAGTCCTAGTGTTCAGATCCAAGTTATCCTAGTGTTCATATCCTATCTAATAATCTATAGTTGGGTTTTGTGTAGTTTTTTGTGGCAGACTTTAAATCGCAAACTCCCAGTTGATGGTAGTCTAGTCTCCTGTTTCCACTACATGTATCTATCCTATTCCTGGATCCTTCCTTTGAGACAGAACAGGTGTTACTGTCTGCTTCCTTACTAGCTTATGATTCTTACAAATCTCTGGTTTGACATTATTAAAAAATTCTGATGTGGAATGCAAGTCAATACAAAATCAGCATAATGTGATTTGCTTGAAGCAGGACAAAATAATGTTATGGAAAGAGGTTCTTAATTTTAAATTAGGAAAGAGAAAAATAAGATCCTCTCATGTGAACTCAGAACATTGAATTGAATAAATATTGGGATAATTAATTTCAATGTATTGTGTAACCTGTGCCCTTAGCTTTTTTATGGTTTTGAAATCAGATATCTGTCTATACTTTACTGACTGAAGGAAGAGAAAGAAGGCTTTGGATATGTCCATCCATTTTTGGTTTATTTATTAATTTATAAAATTTATACTGTATGTCTCTCATCTCGCCGAGCAGTCCCTACACTTTGCTTATTTAGGTTATCACATTATGCAACCCCATGAATTCACCTGATGAAATATGGCCTTTGACTAGATTAGAAGTCTGAGCAGAGTAAAACAAGATTTTGTTAGAAGCTGCATGGCATCAGAAGGCAGGATATGAAGCAATGGATGAAAATTAATCAAGGACAGAAATAACTTAGAACTAAGGAGGAATTCCCTGACAGTGAGCACAATTAACCAATGGAACAGCTTGCCTTCAGAAGTTGTGGCTGCTCCATTACTGGAGGCTTTTAAAAAGAGACTGGACAGCAACTTGTCTGAAATGGTATAGGGTCTCCTGCTTGAGCAGGGGATTGGACTAGACCTTCTAGGTCAGTGATGGGGAACCTTTTCAGCACCAAATGCTCATCAGGGCCACAATCAGGAAGGGGAGCTGCCCAGGGGGCATGCGCGTGCTGGATAAGTTATTTCTGGTTTTCAGCGCGTGCATGCGCTCTGGCCAGCAAGTCTTTAGGTTACTGCTGTGCATACGCATGCACCGATCAGCTGGCCAGCATGAATGCTCATGCTAGAAAATGGAAGACCAGCTCTTCTGATGTCCAGCATTGCTGCACACACAAAGGCCAGCTGATCATCGTGTGCGCATGTGCCCCAGAAACCTGGAAGAAGAACTGGTGATGCCGCATGTGCCAGGTGACATGGCTCCGCGTGCCACTTCAGGCACACGTGCCATAGGTTTGCCATCATGGTCCTAGGTTATCTGTTATTATTCTGTTATTAATATCAAAGTTGAGAAAGCTAGATGCAATTAAAATCAGTATGGTAAGAGATTCAGAGTATAAATTAAATTAAAGAGGCAGATGGAAAGTCCTTTTCAGGGTGTAGGAGTTCATTATTTGCTTTAGAGATTAAGTTGGGGTGTACAAATCTTCTTTGGGCCAAAGTGGCTGAGACTATTAAAATGTTTGTTTTGAATTATTATACAAATATTTAGTATTAACATTTGAGTCAATGTTAAAAACATTATGTCAGTGCATCTAATATGATTTTCTCCCATTTATAAAATCATTGTGGCAACTTTTGGAGTATCCCTGAGCTACATAAAAATGGAAGTGAAGAAGGAAATGATGCAAAGAGAAGATCAAATGAAAGCAAAACTAGCAATAAGATGAGCCCAAATGGAAGTTTTAAATGGAACATATCTATGTCTACATTCTGGCAATATTGATGCTTCCATCTGAAAGATACTGGTTATATATTTAATTTGTTGGTTGACAAAGCACCACGTCTCATTTCAAAGTCACTTAAAAGAGCATTCTTAAAACTGGGAGTAGTATAAAATATATTGTAAATTAAGCAAGGCAAGAAAATGTATAAAATCATTAAACATCATGGGAAGTGTGAACAAAGAAATACAATTTAAATACCTGGTCCACACACAAAGTACAAAGTACAAAGATTCATGCCCTCACATAGAAAGGAGCAATAATAAAAAATACTAATTTCTGCTCCACAATAGCCTGGGTTAGCAGTAGATAGATCTATTGGTCCTCTAAAGGAGGCAGCAGTAACCTGATCCTGAGTGGTTTAAGATTTTGTACGTTAATCAAATATTAATACTAAGGAATTAATACTAATTTCTTAAAATTATATGCTACCCAATGGAAAAATAAGTACTCACTTTGGGTCCCACAGAACCAGCATAATATATATATGACATCATGACTCCTCATTCTTTTTAGTGATAACATCAGACATACCGTATGTAGAACATATTACTCTAATTCAATCATTTGTTTATCAATGCATTTATTACCATGGCAATTTTTTGTCCAAGAAGGAGAGGAGATAAAATAGTTTTCTGTGATATACATGAATAAATGAAATAATTTTGCATTGGGGTTTTAATACTATGTTCTACCTGTTTATGCTACACATATATTTCATATATTTATTTCTATAAATTGAAACTTTGTTTCAAAAAGCAAACGTGAATGGAATAGAGGAACTGAGGACATCGGGTAGAATTGGGATTGGGACCTTTATGGACTCTCAAATTTTACATATTGCAAAGCTGTAAGTGGAAAAGCAATAATATATATTTCCAGACTTCGTAGGCAGGGACAGTAGAGGAAAATATATTTTTAAAAGGATCCTGAATTCCTGTACTTTGAAACAGGTCTTTTACAGATATGACTGCCAAGCAGTGGTGCTATTCAGCCGGTTCTATCCGGTTCTGACAAACTGGTAGTGGCAGCTGTGGGAAGCTCCACCCACCTGCCCAGATGTCATCACAATAATTTTTGACGCTCTATGCATGCGCAGAAGGTCCTGTTCTTCTTCATCTAAGAATTAAATGACAAGTCATTGGAAGCAACTGAGGACTATGGAACTATGTATGTCATTATTTACATGTGCCACAAAGGAAGATACTGTATGATTGTTGTAGAATAAGAGTATGTCAAAGAAGAGGGGACCAACTTATTCTCCAAAGCACCTGAAGGCAGGACAAGAAGCAATGGATGGAAACTAATCAAGGAGACAAGCAACCTAGAACTAAGAAGAAATTTCCTGACAGAACAATTAATCAATGGAAGGGTGGGTGCTCCAACACTGGAGGTTTTTAAGAAGACATTGGACAACCATTTGCCTGAAATGGTATAGGGCTTCCTGCTTAAGCAGGAGGTTGGACCAGAAAACCCTGACAGTCCCTTCCAACTCTGTTTTTCTGTTATTTTGTTACTCTGTCAGGAGTACAGGGTGAGGGCTATGGGAACTGGACTCTAATCCACTGAAAACTTCCAAGTAAGGAAATCCTGATCTAAAGTATATTTAGGATCGTTTTTGTTGCCCTCATTTTAGGGAATGTTCTACCAAATGAAAATTATCAAACCTTAATGTAGGCAGCCTTTTACTTAATATTTTCCATATGACATCATTTTCCAGGGGTTAATTTAAGTTGATCTCTGACAGTATGTTAGCACTGGCTATTGTTTGCAATATTTCATCTCAATGAAGATTCTCAGGCATCCAGGTAGAATCTGAAAGTTTAGTAATGGCAATTGGACTTTTTAAAAATTTGAAATGTCCAAGTAGTTTCTTCATTCTGAGCAAGTTGGTTATGAGGACCTCATATATGCCCTCCAGGGAGGTTTCACACATATACACACACATTATTTTTAATGGCATATTGTTTGCTTAGTAGTATACTTATCAGATAAGTTTAGAGCAAATCACATAACTGAGTTCTTTTGTGGATAAAATAAGCCTAAGGGAAATAAACTACTGTACATTATAATTTACCAATATATATGACCCAACCTATCCTATAAACTGTTAAGGTCCCACAACATCTTGGCTTCTTATTGAAAGTCTACATGTACTTACTTACAGGAAAGACTCATTGAAAATCTCCAGAATAAGACAAATTAGGGCTGCTTACAAAAGATCGTTTCTTTGCTGGGTTCCAGAAAATGCAGCAACTACTATTTTGGTGTGTTGTGTAAAAGGTTGACTCCTCATGGCTTTACCTCTCTGTGGTTAAGATTGTTTTTCTATTCTTTGTGTTAATTGCATACTGTAAGTATTATATATATACAATTATCTAGGAAAATAAGTAATTAATTATATACATGCATCTGGAGGCCTTGTGAGAAACCCAAACAGTAATTAATTGTTCATTGTTCATGTTTGTTTGATACTTTTTTGCTCAGAGAACAGAAGCATATCTTGATTAAACAGAGGAGAATAGAAGGCTTTTACTGAATAAAATGATGAAGATGCATAGTCCTTTTTTTTTGTTTTTCCCCTTGTAATAATTATTAGAAATGCGGATGGCCGTGTTCGGATGAGATTGCTAAGTTGCTAAAGTATAAATTGTCAATCAGATGCTGTTATTTATTGCTCACTTCAGCAAATTTCAGGTTAGGTGTCTTATGGGGCTATAATGTATGACAGGTGTTTTTTAATTAAGGCCTTTAACAATGCAGGATGTGGCAGGGGAAAATATTTACAATTATTTTTAATACATAGATCTGCTGAGAGAAGCTCTTTTTAGCCAGCGTGGAATGGGGAGCCCTTTATGTTTCCACCATTCATCGTTGGGGTGGGGAAAGGGGAATTGTACTGCAGGAAAATAGTTTTATGCATATATACGTGAAAGTAAACCCTGCTTCCATAGAGCTTACAATTAGGAAAGTAAATAAAGAATTGTGGGACAAGGGTCTTTGTTGAGGATTTTCTTCTATGATGTTAATTAGAAAAATATTCATCAGGATTAATAGTTTGGCAGCTGGAATTAGATACAGGGATTATGCAAGTACTGTTGCATAAAACACTGGATCCTGTGTGCTATCATTGCATGGATTTTGCTCACACTGCATGCTTATCTATTTAATTAACAATGGTTTGTTTATTAAGCTCAAGTGGCCAGATTTGCACTACACAACATGTGAATACAGTGATACCACACTCATTGGATTTATCCAAAATAATATACTATAATGTGGTTTGCTGATTTTGATTTAACAAAACATATAAATATGACTGTCCTATGATTATTTCCATTCCTGGTAAACAGGCTGGGAGTTCTGATAGCTTCAATACACCTGGAAGGCAGCAGATATGAGAAGACTTGTCTATAGGATTAACTTTGTCCTAGACCCCATATATTTTTGTGTGCATTATACAACCTAATACTTTAGACAGGAAGCCTATTTTTGTAGAGAGTCCCAATGATTGCTCCCATTGCTAGCCCCACAGTTACATGTAGGATGGGGATCCAATTAATTCTAAAGTGAGTTAGGACTTCTGCCTAGTATTGCGTAAACTTCAATTGAGAAAAATAATCAACCTCTAACAATCTGAGTCATTATAAAAATAGACATCATTGGCTTTCTGACATTCTCCATCAAATTTGTGGACTTTAAAACTAAGAAATAGAATGTAACAGTGCTTTGCTGGCTTGGGCCCAGGACCCATCTAATCCAGCGTTCTTTTCTCACAGAGGCCAACTACTGCAAGTGCACAAGGAAGTCTACCAATGTTCCAGTAGATGGTATTCAGAGGAATCCCATAACTTCTGTGAATTGATTCAAGCCTTTTTTGAAGCCAACATTCAAAAAAATCTCCAATGTGCCTCATAAGATGTGCTCACTTAACAGTAGCAGTAGCATTGCTCTTGGAAACAAAACAACAACAAACAAACAAAAAAATGGAAGGAATGATGAGTTTCTCTGGGATTCAGCTGCAATGGGACAAGCTGAAGACTAATGGCTGTACAAAGAAAGAAAGAAAGGACATTCACATGTGCATCGCTTGGTTATCTCATACACATTCATGAGTGCCAAACTCTACTCTCGGGAATTTCACTGAAATTCTTCTTTCCTTTGAAAGAATTTCCAATACTAAATTTCATTTTATCAAACCGAATGAGAGCTGATAGGAAAAAAAATCAGGGGAGTTTCATTGTTTAGTTCTGTAGGGACTGTAATTCTTCTTGCATATCTGGAAGATTGGAAACTGGGTCATAGACACTTTGTAGAAAGAGCTAGTAAAAAGAAAGAGATTCTAATTGAAATCCAACTTATTTGTACTGTATATTCCTCTAACATGCCCAACTCTCACTTCTCTATAAAAATGTGAAACATGCTGTTAAACACAGCCATCTTTGCATGTTTCAGAAATTTTTATTAATCACCCCAGACCACATACTATCCGCTGTGTATTTTAATCTCTTTTCCCATGTTCCTGTCTTTAATAAACATCTATGTATGCACACACATTCATCTACTTGCTCTAGTTTTTTGTATAGCATTCTCTTTTTACTCAATTTTCTATGCAGGCATTATTACCTTGGTCGTTCATAGATTAATTTTATCCATACTCTTTGTTACATCATACTGTCTAGCATTTGATACAAGTCATTTCAGTTTTCAGCTATCTAACTGGGATCATCTGCATGCAAAAGTGCATTAATGTTAAAAGTTGTAACCAAGCATCATCAAAAGAATTATATATAAATGCATCTACTTATATTTGATAATCAAGGCATCACAAGTTCTTCTTTACTCCTTGTTCAATATTTAACTATTCACTAAGCATTGGATTTATCTTTCTATCACATAGCTTTACTTCCATCATATAGTATTTATATGTTTGGCAACCACATGCATACTAAATCTTCCACATTTACTTTATCATGTGCTTTCTCTGAATCAACACATTTTCTTTGTCACCTTCATATATTTCTTAATGACTTGCTAAAGGATAAAAATCTGATGTGTATGGTATTTTGCACATCCCAGATTGTGATCATTGTCTCCTTTGTCTTTTATATATAATTTTTATTAAAGACTTTTTTGCAAAGTTAAAAGATAAACACAAAAAACATAGAAGAAAAATAAGAAAGAAAAAGAAAAAAGTGGTAAAAAATAGAAAAGCAAAGCAAAAAAAATATATAAAGGAGTGACTTTAGATCAGTTATGGGTATATATTTAATACATTTCCCCTTCAAAATTACCTAATATGTTTCCTTCTGTTCATATTGCTCCTTTGCTTCTTGTCTCCTTTCAAATAGAATTATGTCTAGCACGTTTAAAAAACTTTCTCTTGTAGTTTTTGCATTCACTTGTGATTCTTTGAATCAGGAAATGAAGCCAGTACATTTTTTCAATCATCAGGGGCAAATGGGCATAAGCAAACCACAGCAATATCTCTTAGTTATACCATCTGGACATTCCAGGATGATAC
Source organism: Ptyas mucosa (assembly GCA_012654045.1). Taxonomy (NCBI): domain Eukaryota; kingdom Metazoa; phylum Chordata; class Lepidosauria; order Squamata; family Colubridae; genus Ptyas; species Ptyas mucosa. The sequence goes on along the minus strand of WNWU01000032.1, from coordinate 8,866,185 downwards.
CAAACCCATCAAGTTTTGATTGTTGTTGCCAGGGGGTTTGAGGGGTTATTGGATTTTATATTTGGAGTTTTATTTCCCAGAATCACTAGAAATGATTTAGACAGCTATATAAATTTTCTTAATAAACAAACAAACAAACAAGTCTACATTACAGCCTTACAATTTTTCATCAAATTTTGTGATTGTCTTTTCTCATTTTTTGACAGTAGCATTTATATTATTCATTTTTGTTCTATTCTTTGATTTATCCATTTTCATTCAGATCTTTAAAATACCCCTTGTAGCAGTTAATCACTTCATCTTTCCTTCAAAATCATTTTATCACTTTTATTCACTCTGCTGGAGGCTGGTTTAGCTTTTCATCTATTTCCCAAACAACTTTTCCTTCCATCAAAATCACTCTGCATTTTACTGCCTCTTTTAATTTTAACTGTTGCTTGGTCTTGTTGCCTACATTTGTTGTAACACTTTTTTCTCATTGTGGGTATTATACAATGGTATAATACATGTTGTATTGGTATAATGGCATGTATTATACAATGGTAAAATACAGGCAGAGGTGATATTCAGCTGGTTTGCACTGGTTCGCATGAACCGTTGGTGGAAATTTGGCCAACGTTGCCGAACTGGTAGTATGGCCAGCTGGCCATGCCCCGAACCGGTCCCCTGGTCACCGCTCTCTCACCCGGCCCACCATGTTCATTGTTGCCATGTTCTTTGCACACATACATCCCATTGCCTTGCAAGTCCAATGGGATGCATGCGTGAAGAACATGGCGACAACGGCAGCAGCTTTTTCAGAGACCTCTGGTACTTTTTGGCAGCCTGTAGCCAGTCACCACAGCTGCAAAGTGGCTCTCAGAGAGGCTTCTTTGCCACCCACTTTCCAGCAGTGGAAGCTGGCTGAGGCCACTGAAAACTCTGGTCAGCTTGCCTTCCGGACTCTGGACCAGCCACTGCAGAAGGTATGCAGCTTGAACAAAGAGGTGGTGGTGGGGGAGAAAGTGGGGCTAGGGCCGGAGCTGCTAAAGGAGGGGGAACAGGGATGACTGGCAAAGGGAGCGTGGGGGTAGATAAGTGGAAATTCCAAAAATTTTCCTACCCTTTCCTGTGGGCATGGCTAGGTGAGGGAGGGTCATGTAACTGAGTGGGCATGGGCGTGAATGATGTCAAGTTGACCACACCCACTCAATCACATGGTCCCCCCCACTTAGCCATGCCCACCAAACCAGTAGCAAAATTTTTTGAAAGCCACCACTCAATACAGGGGTGTCAAAATCGATCCCATTGTATGCTGTATCAGGATTTTGTTTGCCCTTGGGGGGCTGGGGTGGGCATGGTCTGGTCAACATGCCTGAATGGGTAGGTGTGGCCAGGGTGGGCCAGGCCCAGGGCGGCATGAGCTGGTCTCTCACCATCTTTGGGACAGCCCCACAGGACAACTCTGGGCCTATTGCAGGCCGAATCTGGCCTGTGGGCCATGCAATTGACAAGTTTGGTATAATACATTAAACATTTCATTTGTTGTTAACTGAAATGTTTAATTTGCTTGGGATAAACACATGTCTATCATCTGGGAAAAAATAAAAATCAATAAAATATAGAAATAATAAATTAAAAATAATAAATAAATACATTAAAAACAAAACAAAACACCAAATAAACTCAAAGGTAGACTCTATGGACCACTGGGTGTTTTTTGGCCATCAGTTTTCTATTTAGCTATGTATCTATGTCACATGATTGCTTTGCTCAATGACAACAATCCCAGCAGTCTCAACTGCAGTCATTAAGCAATCTCCTGGGTCAAAAATTGAGCAAAAGAGCTGCCTGTCAAAGAAGAGGTGAAATCCTCTGACAGGCAGCCTTTCACTCCGAAAAAAAGAGCAAAAGGGTTGCCTGCTACAAGGGTTTCAGATTCATGTAGAGCTGAAATTGTCTAGCAGGCAGCTCTTTCAGCCAATCTCCAAAGATGAGAAGGAGTCCTTTCAGCAGGCAGTAGACGCTTACAAGATTCCCTGCCAGCTTCCCCACTGACTTTCTGGGGTAATCAGCAGTGAAGTTTGCAAATTGTGATCACATGATTGGAGGGTACTCGGCAACTGGCCATAAGTGCAAATAGATTGCCAAGCATCCAGATTGTGATCACACGTCCCTAGGAAGTGATGGCAATGGTGCAAAATTTTGCAATCAACAGAAATGGTTTACAAGTCCTAAAGCAATAATCCATTGTAATTTTGGATTATTATTAAAATAATGGTCATAAATCAAGGAATATCTGTAATATACTGTATATTATGATAAACACATTTCCTCTTCATCCCCTTCTCATTTCACCATTCCACAAAGAAACCTTTTTGTGCTTTCCATTAGTGTAATTTCACCCCCTCCTTTGGTACTTTGTAACATAATTCTTCTCACTGTATTCCAGCCCAATTCCATAACTTTTTTTCTAAAACTTATGTCTATTTTCTTTTCATTCTGTTGGGAGATTAATTTGTCTTCTAACAAATTTGTCATGCAGGACTCTGATTAATTTATCGTCTTCCTGCAGACATTTTGTTTTCACTCTAATTTTTTTCACTTCTTTCTTTCTTAAATGTTTGTTTTCCCCAAAGATCCACTTTGGAGGCTGCCAAGAAATAGCCTACTATATTCAGCATCTCTGATCAGCTTGTATCCTTCACTAATTATCACAATCTTTCATCAAAAACAATAAAAGTAATAATGCTTTTAGATTTATATTAATTCCACTCCCATGTGTATGTATGAATATACTTCTGTTTAAAGCAAACAAATACTTTTCTAAGTACGCACAATCACCATTTTCCTTTATTCTTGGATTCATGAATGGCCAATTTATCTCTTTATTTCACTCATTTGCAGGGCTTGTAGGCTGTTCCTATCAGTTAGTCTGAGTGATAGACAGAGCCAAAGTGGATAAGGGCTCAACTGAAGCAATAGAATTATTTTGGTTTTCTTCTTTCCATTTCCTTTGCGTGCAATGGTTGCCAGATAGATATCAACAAACCGTGTATGCCTAACTGACATGACAGCTTGAACAATTTCTTGTGTTGTCAAAAATGTGAAATTACACTAGTTTGTTTTTAAAAAAATAGAAATAATTATATTTTATTGGACTCAGTTAACATTTATAACAGAATGTTACACAGGTTTCCTGAGCACAGGAAATAATCATGGTAAAGAGGGGATACAATATTTAAAATGTTTAAGCAAATGGTGTCTCTAATTTTAATCTGAAAGTTGGCATTTTTATTGGAAAGCTGTGCATTCTTACTTAGGAAGTTTCCTTAGTTTGTTCTTCAAATGTGTATAGTAAATACCATAGTTTAGCTTGATAATGACATAATTTTCTGACAGAAATACATCAATGTTTATACTGTATAAGTATTCTACCTATCCATGAACTTGGATAGTCTACTACTCAGGAAAATCCATAACTTTTATATAACAGCTTTAGCTTGGAATGTTATACTCACATTTCTTTAAAAGAAAATCAAAGTATTTGATTCTGTACCAATGATATTGGGGGACATTTATAATACTCAATTCTGCCAAATGCTATGCCTCTTTATGGACACCTTCTGAATATGCATAAAGAGAAGAAATAAATATATAATTCTAACCCTGCATCTCTTAATAGCAGTTGCTATATTTCAATAGGAAGCACATGTTTCCACTCAAAATTGTTTTATCCTCAACACAAATGATAGTTGCACTATCCAATTCACAACTTCATAGGAAGCACCCATCCTAAAAGAAACATCCTTTATTTTAAAATAAATTAACTCTTCATTAGCTCTGCTGATGACCTCCTGCCAGCCTCCCCTTGGTAATTGTAGCTTTTGGCAAAAGGACTGGGAAATAAGAAATCTCTACTAGTTCCCAGAAGGGATTCAGGAATCAAAGAGGCTAACACTAGAGGGAGTATGGACATTTAATGAAATATAAAAATGTCTGTGGGAAATGAAATTCAGAGCCTTAAAGTACATTATGAAATATAGATATTGCTGAAATATTAATATTGGAAATTCTCTTGCAGGCAGTTCACTGAATCGTCTTATTTGAAGGTTTTCTTCCTGAGGAGAGAAGTGGTTATATAATAGCCTGAGCTTAAAATCAAGAACTTGGACCTGTTCGAAGAATCATAAATAATTAAAAAAGGAGAATTCTTTAGTTTAACATTACCTCTTTCCCCCCCTTCAATTTCAGTTGCTTACTGGTTTATCCCCAGAAAATTTTGTATAATCGTAGGATTGAACTTGGTTGAGATATAATAAATTCTTTAGGCTTGTTTTAAAATGATTTTTTTTGCTGATAATAAACTCTTCAACAACTACTAATGGATACTATTTTTATATAAATTTTATAAAATGTTTTAAAGAGAAGATAAGAACCAACACGGAATAAAGAAAGAAAAAGGAAGATAAAGAGAAAAAGACAAAAAGACAAAAGTGCAAAAAGGAAAGAGAAAGAAGCTTCCAATTTCATTTTTAGCGGCTACAAATATAATTACAAAGTTACAAAAAAACTCATTTTTTCTAATATCAATTTTTTTTCTAATCATCAAACCACAAGTTATAAATGCTTTTTTTATGTTTCATGCCAAAAAGTCTATGAGAGTTTTCCATAAATCTTGATGTTAATCAAGGAAGTCAATTTAGTCATATAGCCATTTTGGCTTTTTTACATGTCCATCAGTCAAGATAAAATATCCTTTATGCTATTCATATTTTCAGCATAAATTTGAGGTGCCTTTATACATTTTGTACAATTTTTCTGGTGACAAATATAATCAGTATATTATTTAATAAAAAATTTATTTATGGCTGGGACATAATATAAATTTTAATCCTTTCAATCACATATTTACTCATTGATCCATTTGTATATTATAACCAAAGTTTTTAGCTCGTTTTATCATACACTTTTCTTCCTCTGTCTCAAATTTCAACAAAAGTGATACATTTTAGCAATATCTTGTTCATCATTTGTACAGAATTGTCTTTCAAATGCAGTCTTACATTGTTCAAAAGCATAACATATTTTATCCACTTTAAACTTTTCTAATAACTGCATATAGAGAAACCATTGACAAGTATATCCTTCCTTTATCAATTGTCCCTTGATTTTATCTGCTACTGGATATTATTGGGCTGCAAAGAAGTCTTATTATCTTTCATTATACTGGAGATAAATACCCTCAACAGTAGCTATGAATGCGCTTATCTCCAGTACAATGAAAATTAATAAGACATCTTTGCAGTCCAACAGTATTATTTGCTAATAGATGCTACTGGACTGCAAAGAAATCTTATTAATTTTCATTGTACTGGAGATAAATGCACTCAAACTACTGTTGAAAGAAGATTGTTGAGATAATTCAGACTGGATATGCTACATTTGTCCCTTTCCTCACAGATGTTTCATTTATTAAAAACCAAAACCACAGAAGATTATATTGATTTGCTTTAAATTTTGTGCTAAAGTACAATGCAAATGCTTCATTTTGGTTTAGCACATTGTGTGAACTTCACTTTGGTTTAGCACCAAACTATTTGGCATAATTTGGTTAAACAAATCAAGTCTTAGTGATGAAGTATGATTGATGATCCTTCCAATCAGCTCAGTAATAGAAAGCAATTCAGGAGTTACACCTAAGCATCCATAAAGTACCTTGTACTTTCTCCATACTGTTGTGAATGAAGTAATTTTTAAGAATCAAAATATGTGTGAAATTACATTGGGTAAGAAAAATCATTGTCAAATAAAATCCCTGTTTTAACATTATTTGATGTTCATACAGTTACCCTCTTTTTAACCAATGGAATGTGGAAAATGATTCACACAGCTCCAATGGTATTTTGAGATTGTGGTGAACAATGATAATCTCTAATATAAAATCTAAGGACAACTAAGGATCGTCTGGTTTTGTGTAAACTGAAATCAAGTTTGAAACTCTCTGAGCTTTTGTTTTAGTTGATCAGATTGACCTGTCAGCTTCCAAAATCCTTAACCCAAACAATGGGCTTCAACCCATTCTCCAAAGAAGAATTGAAAAATAGAAATGTGTTGTCTGAATGCAGTAGTTGTGAAACATCTTTCTTTTTGATCAAGCAATTTGTCCTGTCAAATTACTTTAGATACATATTCCTAAATACACAGAAACCTGAGTGAAAGTTAATTCAGTGTTTGATTTGGGCATGCAATCAATAGACCCATAACTAGATTAGGCTATAGCATAATTACAATTCAGTGATTGCCAAGGACTCAGTATATAGGTATAAACCTATTTGCTAAACTGCAGGTTTTTTGATAAGTAACTCAAGCTTTTTTCTTCCTTTACTTGAAGTTGTTTAAAGAACCTGGCAGCCTTTTACATGGAAAAGGCTACTGGCCTATTACTCAGCTTATGCATGAAAGCTCATAGTGTCCAAGGATGGGGTTTGCTGTGCAGTGAAAAAATGAGGAGCTTCTAAATCATTTGTGCTTGAAAACTGGATTGATCCAGTAGCATCAATCTGCTCTCACTCTAGTGGTCTTTTACTATGTTTGGAAGAAGGTGGAATTCTACCTTCTGCCCTGCCATAAACATTTCACTGTGATAAAGTCATACCATGTATAAGATAATTATTTTAAATTTGCATTTATACTTGTGACGGTAAAACACACGTCTAAGGTTGTGTGTGGCCCTTTGCACAATTTTGTATGCCCAATTTCAAGTAATTTTATAAGCTCTGCAAAGCAATGGTATGGACCTCTCTCAAAATGTTTCTTTTCTGGCAGCCAGATGGAGCCAGTGGGACATGGGGAAGAAAGGATGTAGACACAGCAGAGAAAATAGAACACTAGAAAGTGAAATGGATCAAGGTAATTGTCTTAGTCACCCTCCATTGACTGATGATCCCTAATAGATTATCCTCGCTGAAAAATGTCGCTTAATTAGAAAAAAATATCCTTGCCTCTGAGATAAAAATAAAAGAGAACAGAGGAAGAATGTTGCTCTAACCTGTCTCACTGGACTTGTTTCTGGACTTATCTCTGGGAATATGAATATTAAAAATTTGCTTTGTTATTTGTGTGAGAAATGAGGGTAAAATGCTCATTGTTCTGATAAGAATCATGGGACGTCTCATAAAAACATACCAGCAGATGTTTGTTTCAAGGAGTTGTACAATGGGAATATAGAGCAATTCAAGCAATTAAAATAAAACCAAACTCTTCAGAGGATAGCATTGCAGGGCTTATTCCACAGCAAACTTTCTCCAGATGTGTTATGTTGAGTATGTTGCTTTAAAAAATATAGTTCTTTTTTTTAATCAGAGGATAACTTTAGCTGCCTTGTCATGTAATTTATCCAGGTGTCGCTAGAGTCCCTTTGTTCTGGAATCCAGATTTATAGCCAGGCATTCTAATTAGTTTAAGAGTTCCCTTTTCACTTGTGTTTCTCTATGTTTGGAAACTAGCTAGCAAGCATTTCCAGGTGACATTGCTCTGTACATTTCTGCAAACATTGGCCTTCATTCTTCCTTTTCGAAGATTGTTGGGGGGGGGGGGGGGGGAAGAAACCAAAAGTTAAAATGTTACATTGTTTGGAGGTGGGGAGGGAGAATAAAGACCAAATCAAAATGTAAAAGCAATGTCTGTTAAAGGTAACAGTAAATTCTTTTTGCCTGAATCGTAGTTTCATTACACAAGCTAAATGTTGCCTTTTATGATTTTACACAATCCAGTTGTGAACATAAAAGTCTGAACAAATGCTTTAAAAATATCCTGGCAAAATGTGGCAAAGATATGGCTTAAATGTTTGAAGAGAAGGAACATGTGGTGAAGGAATATGCTTCTTTTCTCCCATCCATCTATTGATAGCTAGCCTCAAGGAGGTTTTTGAATCAATAGTCCACACCCTTCCCTCAAGATAATGTTCACATGTTTATCCTGATTATTTGCTGAAAAAAATCTGTCTTACCGAAACATTATTGCCTTGGGAGAGGAAAGTATGTGCCTACTTGTTTAACAGTGATAATATTTTCCTCTGGTTCTACAAAGGTCTCACTCTTATGTTTGATGGTCCTGATTGATATAGACTGCTGAAACTTGGGTTCGTTTAGCCATTAATCAAGAAATCTTCAGGTTGTATCTTTGAACAAGGGATTTTGATGTTATCCCCACATTCATCCTCTATGTGGGCTGTGGGGAAAGGATTCAGAATTAGATATTTTAGGATGAATGTAATTACTTATTTTACATGCAAACCTAGATACTCCAGTTTGAGAAGATCACATTATCTGAGACTTCAGAATAGATAATTTGATTACAAAATTGTGCAGAATTGGGATAGGAACATTGAACTTCAGTGTTCAGTCTTCAGTGTAATGGCTGCTTGAAATGTGACTGACAACTCAAGCAAGCACTGTAAGTTATGAACTACTACAGCAATTTTTTTTTCATAATTTGTGAGTATTTTTAAGATTTTGGTCAGGTTTCCCTTGATCAGATCACAGAGAAAAGCTTTTATAGATTGGGAACTATGGAGACTAAAACTGATGAGCAGACAGCCCATAATGTCCCAATACTGTATTGTTATATCAATGTATGGTTCATCTTTAGACGGAATGTTCACTTAGCGAAATTACTCTCCATTTCTTTTAATTGCACTTCCCTTCTTTATCAAATTAGTGGTGCATGATGGTATTTCATGCATCTGATGAAGTAAAGTACCATGCAGAATAGCTAAAAATGCGCACAAGATAAACAATGTGCTTTGTTTCTTGGATGGAATCAATATTGTGTGGCTTTGGATGGGTTGTAGTCTGGGTGAATCAGATCAAACCAAACCAAACTATACCCTGAAACCTATTCCAGATTTGTCAGAGACAGTTTTTAGATAGATATTGCAGGGTAACCTTCCTTCCCTGTCATTTCTATGAACCCCACCAGCCCATATCCGCCACTGTTTTTCCATCATTGTTTGCTTCCTCTCCCTGCCAGTTCCCTACTTAAATTCAAGCAAATCCTTACAAAATCAGTCCATATTCCTCTGTCCCTTCCCTCATTGTCTCAGCACCTTCTTGCCCTTAGCATCTGCAGTAAAGGATGAAAAACATTTCCAGAGGTTCAGATGTTAGACTATTAATCAATCAGTCAGAACAGGAGGCAGAATTCAGCAAAGCCCCCAAAAGTAAAATTTGAAGCAGCCAATCAACTGTAGGAAATTTCCCCCTTTGTATCAGGTGAGTTTGTAAAGAGGGAGGTATCCAGTCATATTTGGTCTTTTTCTTTATTAACTTCCATCATGGGAGAAGGGAAGGTTTTTTGGTTGGCTTTAATTAGCTATAAGCCACTAACCCCTATCCTGGATTAGCATTGGTGAATCAGGAGAAAGAGCCATGTTGGAAAATGTGGAAGTAGATGACGACAATGATGATGATTCAGTACAGTTATTTTGAGTATTCTTGTTCCTATTTTATTCTTCCTATATGTATCGGTGGGATTCTTGCTGTTTTTAGGAATCCTGACTTCATTTTTTCCTTCTCCCATTTCCTTTTCAGGCTAAACTGGTTGCTTAACTCTTAATATACATAATAAGCAATTATATCTTATTATACTGCTATATCATTCTGCCAGGAAAGTAGCTTAACAACCCTTGTAATTCTGATGCTATAAAAAGAAAGATAGAATGAAGGCAGAGGGATTTTCTCTTTTTTATATGTATAATTCTTAAGAATTTTAGTTAAAGAGAAGTCAAAGAGAAAGAAAGAAAGAAAAAAGTGCAAGAAAAGAAAAAAGAAAGATATTAAAGTTATGAAATATAATGACTTCCTTCTCTTCAATAGATAATTAAAATTCTGTAATTCTTCCTCCCTTTTAAATATTATACAATTCCCTTCAGCCCCTCACTTAATCCACATCTTTTTAAATCTTCAATCCCATAAATCATCCTACTGTATAACTCATTTCTTCTTTCAGCAAAATATCCATGAAGCAGGAGGATTGTCTGTTTTCTTCCTACAGAATAAAGCACAATGAGAAAATATGTTCCCGAGTGATGGTGGGAGCCTACAGACTGATCCCTTTCCCCACAAATTTTGGGAGGTTTTAAGAGTAGAGATTATAGGTTGGCACCTAGAGACCCCACTTGAGGGACCTAGACGGATCAGCCTCTATAACCTCCTTTTGTTACTATCCATGGGATGCTAACACAAGCTTATGTCACAATATGCTGGACTAAAATGCAGGTGGCTGTTTTGTGATTCAGTGTCTGGTCTGACCCTGGGCAAATTGGTTTACTCAGTAAACCATGTTGCAGTTAATCATAGGATTAGTGTATTCATGAACACAGCTTCATTTTTGGTTCTGTAGAGTAGGGGTGTGTGGGCAATCTCATTTTAATGTCCCTGCAGTTATGCTACTAAATAGCAGTGAAAATCACCAAGAAACAGTCAGCATTTTGGGTGGAAAATAATCAACAGGCTTTTAATTTAGAGTTATGTTTAACACATTTAAATACTGCATTTCTTTCTGAGCACTGGGAAACTGTCAACCTTAGAAGTCACAACCTAGCCTTTTTGGGGTGGGGGTGGGTGGGAAGAATCTTGCAGTCTCTCCCATTGCAGCCCTTGGCTGCCTGCAAAGATTTTTTTTAAAACAATAAGCATAACATATAGTATGAATACAAATAAAATTTATGCCCCATAGTAGAGGGCTTTGGTTTAGTAAATCATCATGCAGGCTTCAGTACATTTTAAAAATACTTTTCCCAACTTCCTTGTATTATTTCCCTCTATAATATAATAAAAATTATATTTTGATGTAAATCTGGTGGAAGCAAGCTAATCAAAAGACATGGTCCATTTTACAAAGGGAGAAATTTGGCCTAAAAAGTAGCAGCCATTAGGAGGCTAGAATTTGCTCTGGATTTGTTATTCAAATTGCACTGTCTTCCAGTATGAAAGCCTTCACAGACTCGTTTTCCTTGAACGTCTAATTGCTCTAATTCTCACAATGATCAGAAAATGATATCTTTTATAACAGATATGCTGACCAGGTTCAGTTTTTGCTCCTGATGAATTTCCCCCCCCCTTCCTCTGATAGCATCCTGCCACAGTGCTTTTAACACCTTTAGCACCTACAACCAAAAAACACATAAGGAGGTGGGAGAAAAATTAGTTCTGTGTTATGACTAGTACTGACTACTGAAATGTAGCTCAATTTGAGACATGCTTAAAATTCTGGGAAGGGGACTTGAGAATCAGCAATTGTTGGGACTTTCACTTTCCACTTTCCTTATTTAGGTCAATAGAGTTGAACAGGTCATCCCCAACTGCCAGAACTCATAAATTCTTATCAGAAGTACTAGCACTTTCAAGTATTGCTGAAGTCATTTATCCTGTCACAGACTGAAGGTAGGAGAGAAATGGCTTGGCAAAGCAGCTGTGCTATAGTTAAAGGAATAATGTCAAACTGATGGAAGCTTAGAAGCCTGAATTTGGGATACATAAATTTTTTATTGACATTCCTTCCTTTGTATTCAGATTCAGTTTTGCTGTCTGAACAAAGTCTAGATCAGGAATAGCAATGTGTTTGACCAAATCAATTTCTAGTACAGAATAGAAAGTATATCATAAATAAATTTCACGACAGTTGGATTGTGGAGGATCCATTTCCTGCTGTAGAGTGAGCATAAAAATATGTAGGCTAAATTGGCATAAATCTGCCTTATAAAGTTACAAATTAAACTCCAACACACTGACAATCAAATAATTATTATTAATAATACAAAAGTGTCAATTTTTACAAAATTAGAATAAGGGAGTTTTAAAAAATTCTATAAACATTAGTAGAAATTAGTAGCAAAACTTCATTACATAGCTGAACAGTATGGGTGGTATCCTTTGAACAATTTATAAGTAGTAATATTGGGGATGCAAAATTTACTTGGACAGATAGAAAGTCCCATAGCCTAGACAATGGTTGTCATTGGCAACATTAGAATACTGTTAGAATGCAGCATTGCAGGCTAATTCTGCTCACATTCTGGAGTTTGATCCTGAGGGAGTTCAAAGTTGTATCAGTTCTGTTCCAAATCAGTCATTAAGAAAAGAGGAGGCTTTGACTGCATTCTTAGTGGAAGGTATAACTTTACTAAAGACAAGTGGTTGCAAGCTAGGTAAAAACCAGATCTGAGGTTTGCGTGCAATTTCTGCCAGTTACTTTTCCCTTTTCCAGACTCCCTCCCCTGTTATCTGTTTAGTGTCCAATGTGAGTCAACAAATTGTTTAGGTTAACAGTTCTGATTCTTGGCAGGCTCGGTGATGTCCGCATCCCATTCCCAAACTTGTGACCTTGTGGTCAGCGGCCAATGTCTCTGTCAGGCATTCAACGTAGTTTTGGTTTCTGGTCTTTCCCCCTCCAGTCTGGCATCAATGAAGCACAGCTGGGGTGGAGTAGGATAGCAGCACTGACCCTCAGTCTTCCAATATCCATTGTATACACATTGTGTACTATAGCACTAAAAACTGAGAATTTTCCTTTTTCTTTCTGCTGCTTTGGCATTAAATTTTGAAAGCTGCCACCACCAAAGAAGTAATGCAGGACTTAGGGTATGTGATACTGTTATTTAGAGCAAATTAGCCCCATTCACAGTGAGGATAGCCAGAGATCAGGAGGAAAGACTGGAAGTAAAAAAAAATAATTCAAGAAAACAACAATAAAAGATAATTTCCATGTCCTTATCAGAATGTACAGTTATCTATCTGCTGTAGAGCCAAGCTTCACTTGAAAGATTGCTTTTTAGGTTCTCATGAATGACCTTTAAATAAGGCATGCTGTATATGTTCACACTTCTTCAATAGCAGCCTTCTAAATATCACTGAAGGAATGTGAATCCTTAGACATAAATAAAAACCTTCATTGGCTTGTATTTGAAAAAAAAAATCTTACTAAATGAATGCCATAATTCTTCTCCAAGCAGGTTTAAAAACAGCCCTACTGTTTATTTTTAATCCCACTGTTTTTGCTATATTGATGAGCTCTTTTGTTATTGCATGAAGACCAAATAAAGATTTTGGCTAATCCTCCTGGATATATTAGTATATCAACAGAAGTAGAAAAAAACCATATCGTTTTTCTATTCACGTAAATGCTTTTATTATTTAGAGTTTGCCTAAAATGAAAAAAAGAGAGTTTGTTTTCAATTTGAAGGCAATCTATTTTATAAAAGTGAAATTATGAGCAACAAACTGTAAATTTGGGAATATCAACTACCAAACTTAATGTAATAGATGTTCCTCTTTCTCTCTCCATTGATTCAATTTAAATTTCTTTAGTTTTATGGGAGGCTTCTTGATGCCATGTTTCTTTTACATGAGCCCACTTTAAGCATGTTCTGTCTTCCCTGATAAATGTAGTGGTGATGGAGAATTTTGCCTTCAGCCCCACATAGAGAGCAAAGAATATGACCTTGACAGAGATATGCAGGAGTGATTGTCCAGGGACCAGGAGCTGAATAATGTTAAAGTCCAGAACAATGAAATAATATTCACAAGTGCTTTCCTAATTCACTGAACGAGGAGGAGGAGGAGGAGGAGGAGGAGGAGGAGGAGGAGGAGGAGGAGGAGAAACCCAACTACATTTGCAAGATTTTGTTGCATTAGCCACATCTCAATAAAAGCAGTTTTCACCTTCGTTTGGAGTTATTTCTGAACTAGGCCATCTAGTAGGGTTGACACCCTATGACCGTTATGGCGAACATATGACACGTGTACCACCTGTGGCACGTGGAGCCATAATGGTGGGCATGCGAGCTCCTCGCCGGCACACATGTGCGCGTTGGCCAGCTGATTTTTGGGCCTTCTGGGACCACCGGAAGTAGGGAAACAGGCTGTTTCCTGCCCCGGAGGGCCTGGGGGGGGTGAGGAAGGCTGTTTTCACCCTCCCCAGGCTCCTAGAAAGGTTCTGGAGCCTGGGGAGAGCAAAAAACAGGCCTACTGGGCCCACCAGGCCATCATGTGCCAAAAGCGGGGGGAGCATGTGCGCATGCACAGGGGGCGGAGCACGTGGAATTATGGGTGTGGGCACGCGCGACACCCCCTCTCCCGTGCAACCCTTGCTTTTGGCACACGATGGCAAAAAGGTTAGCCATCACTGCTCTGTGACCTTCTTTTCTAGGATAACGATCGGTTGGCATTTGTAGTAAAAACATTTTTGGCTGTCTATGGAGAGAAGAATAAACATGGCATATCCCTTGAAGATCAGGAAAATAGTTCCACATTCTTCCACATTCCTCTGATAAACAACAAACAACAACAAAAGTGACTTTCCCTTAGTCTTCCCTGTTGAGCACTAAGTAGAAGTCCCATTTGCATTTAGTAGATAAATGGGGCCTTTTAAGCTCCAATACTCTTTTGTGCAACTGGGTTCTTGATTTTCTCACTGATGGGATTAATATTTCAAACTCCAGGTTCTTGAGCACAGATTCTCCTCAGTGCTATGTTGTAAGTCCTCTACAGTTCACCTTGCTAACCCATGACTGTTGTGCAAGGTTTGCTACCAACCATATTGTGAAGTATGCAATGGTGGTGGGCCTTATTCAGGATGATAATGAAGGCAATTACTGTGAGGAAGTAGAAGGTTTGATGAACTGGTATAATTAAAATGGCTGGTTTTAAATGTAGGTAAAACAAAAGGGATCATTGTCGATGTCAGAAAAGGCAGGCACAAACATACACCTCTGTGTATTAACTATTCAACTGTGGAGATGGTTAGTAGTATCAAGTTTTGGGTGTACAGCTGACAAGCAGATTTTTGGTCACTCAAAAGGGAGACACTGGTGAAATGGGCACAGCAGTACCTCCATTTTCTGCATCATACAAGAAGAGCACATCTTCCTTCCCCTATCCCTACCACTTTCTATAGAGGGACGATTGAAAGTGTCCTACTGTTGTATTACTGTGTGGTTTCAAAGTATTACTGTTTTGGATAGGAAGGATGTGCAGAGAGTGGTGAGGATGACAGAAAATATTATTGGAAGTTCACTTCCTTCTAGGATCTAGCATATAAGCAATGCTTGACCAACATCTGCAGTGTTGTCTGACACACTACACATTCTCTCCATGACCAGTTTTCTTTGTAATCTTCTTGGAGGAGGCTTTGCAGTATCCAAAGCAGAACAACTAGATTCTGTAATAGCTTTATATCATATAGTATCAACTTTGTTAACTCTCAAGACTCTTTTTTCTGCTATGTATTCTAAATTAATATATATGTGCATGTATGTGTACGGATATATACATATATATTCTTTTGAGAGCAGGCATCAGAATTTTATTTTTTTAATGTGTGCCAGTGTGTTTACAGAAAAAAGTGACAATAAAGGTTATCTTATCTAATCGGTTGCCTTGGCTCACTGCCTCAGTGAATCAGTTCTAAACTATAATCTTATAGCAATTTATCCAGCTTATATTTTTACTTGACCAATACATTTAAAGCTGCACTCCTATGCTTACTTACATATGAATTATATTGATTTAATTGGGATTTATATATGAAAAGACATGTTTTACTATAGCATTTAAATTTTAAGCTTTGTAGTAGGGAGAAAGGAGCCTTTTATTAAATTTTTAGCACTGAGACTTTTATTACATTTTAGCAATGAAAGTCTTTCCATAACTATAACTTTTGGAAAGAATGAGATTTTCTGCTGTTGAATCTGAAAACAGTCTGATCTAAAATTTTAATTAATCAATAGTAAATTATATGCACTAGTTAATATTGTATGATATATTTATCACTGCCAAAAAATGACAGTATCTTAAATTCACTTTATTTGGCATTTAATCCAAACAGAAGTCTTCATAATGGATTTTTAAAATATATATTTCACAGTTTTTATAATCTGCCACTATCCCAAGAGACTCCTTTGTGTTTGTGTCTTTAAGTCAATGTTGACTTCTCTCAACTTCCAGAACAAGTTTTATTGGTAAGATCTCAAAAGTGGCTTTCTATAGCCTTCTTTCCAGTGCTGAGAGAAAGTGAGTGGCCCATGGTATTAAGTACAAAGACTGGCTTTATACCTAAGGCAGGACTAGAACTCAGGGTCACTCAGTTTCTAATTTGATGCCTTAACCGCTACCTCAAACTGGTTTTTCCAAGGGATTTTATGACACTAGTTACAAAAATAGAATTAAAATCAAAGTAGAAATGAGGGAGAAAAAACCATGTATATTGTTAACACACATTGATATATTTTGCATCTTAAAAACAGATATTTGACTCAATAAGTGGACCATTTTGGGAAGATAATTTTATTGCTTTTAATTCAGAAGGTAGAATCTTAAATATTAGTTGAATGTTACTTATACACATTAATGGATTCATATCCTAATTTCACTTTGCTCGTATTATTTTACTTCAAATAAAAAGGAAGTCAGGAAGTGCATTATGTATTAATCAAGTCACTAGGTCCCCTTACAGTGAGGAAAGGGCCATGCCTTTTATTGATAACTACTCAGCTGTTGAATCTTGCTATCCTTTTGTTTCACAGATTCTTCTGCCTTTACCTGACTGCATTTTTTGTCTAAAGCAAACATATAGTTTTGCTTCTAGCTACCTAAATGCTACTGCCTGATATAACTCTGTATAGAAATTGATAGAATTTGTTCTTCTCGCATGGAGTAGTTCAAGGCTTGCTAGGC
Organism: Ptyas mucosa; assembly: GCA_012654045.1. Lineage (NCBI taxonomy): Eukaryota > Metazoa > Chordata > Lepidosauria > Squamata > Colubridae > Ptyas > Ptyas mucosa. The sequence goes on along the minus strand of WNWU01000032.1, from coordinate 8,849,470 downwards.
AATTAGACTTTAAGTGTGTTCTGCATGTAAAATGCCTAGTGTGAAATCAGAACATTACAGGTAGTCTTCTACTTATGACCACAATTGAGTCAATTTTTTTTGTTAAGCGAGACATTTGTTAAGTGAGTTTTGCCCCATTTTACAACCTTCCTTGCCACAGTTGTTATGTGAATCACTGCAGTTGTTAAGCTAGTTGTTAAGTGAATCTGGATTTCCCATTGACTTTGCTTGTCAGAAGGTTGCAAAAGATGATCACATGACCTTGGGACACAGCAATAGCCAAGCATCTGAATTTGATCATATGACATCACATGGGGATGCTGCAGAGGTCGTAACTGTTCTATTTTTTTAAATTAAAAAGGTGTATCACAATCCCTTTCAAGAATATTTATTGCTTTGGCCTTGTGCAGGAGTCATTAACTAATATGCATGAAGCATTTGTTGTTGTTTTTTGCATAATATCAGATGGCACAACCAGGAAGAATGAAAATGTGAATATAATATTGACATATAGAATTCTCTCCCAAAGATGCAAAAAAAAAAATACAACATAGGAATAATTTGTTATTAAAACATTTTGATCATGTGGACGTGGCAATAGAAATTAAACTAGTCCATATTACTGTAATATATACATGATATACATTTATATATGAATGAAAAATGGTCAAATAATTTATCACATCCATTCTACCACATCTTTGTCATCTGATAGGCTGGAGAGAAAACCAGTAGTGATTCTATAGGAGATAATCCCAATGAAGAACATTTTTATCCAATTCTGTGAAGAAACATTCATGAAGACTCAGTAGTGCCCTCTGGGTAATTCTGGTTTAGTTCAAACCCCAAATTTTCTGTCTTCTATACTAAGAGTTTCTATCATTCTTCAGGAAGACCTTAGCTACACAAAACTGTTTCTGAGGAAAATCTATTCCGTTAGATTCTTGTTAGATTCTGAATTTAACAGAATAGATTTCTAAGGTTAGATTCAGCAAAACACAGCTAGCATTAATTTTCTGTTAAGTTACATAAAACACACAGGAAATCAATTTTGTTCCTAAATCTGTCTGCCTTTCATCCATACTCAGAAATGATGGGATGAGATTATATTTCTTCTCACAGGACCAATGAAAGATATTTCATTTCTTTCGTCCATTTTGAGTTTTGCAATTTAATATGCAAAATATCTATTCAATGAACAAATGTTTCTACTATGTGTTCTGGCAAATACTATAATAAAACTGGGACTCAAATTATGATTAACAGCTTGCCCAATTGATAACAATATAAATATTTATATTGTTATGATTGAGAACCCTATTTTGTGAAATATCATCTATTGGTAAAGATGGATTGGTGGAGGTTTTCTCTCTGTGATTTATAGGTTATAATTTGGAAGCAATTGGAATAAAGTAGATAGACTGTTAATGTAGGACCAAGGTGATTTGGGCTCAAGTTCTTACTCAGGATTTCATTGGTGATCTTGGGTCAATTATACTCTCAAAATATGTTTGAGAGGATCTCTTGTGAAGAAGAAAAACCATATTAAATACTTCAATATCGAATATCAAAACAGGTTTCAGAATGAAAGGTAGTCCTAAAGTGGGATTTAAAGATTTAAAACAAATTGACGTAGAGATTATTTCACAGGCAATAAATATTTATTTTATGTTACAGCCCACTATTTGTTTTAGCTTTGACCTGTTATAAAAATAAGGTTATATCTACACCAAAATAGCCTTCAAAATAGAAACAAATATAGAATATTTAAAGTAGTAATGAACAGTACTGAAGTGGAACTAGAATACTTTGGTGTAAAAGTCTCTGTGCTAATCTGAATCCATTTCTAGTGTAATCTTTGACACATAATTTCATTTCAAATGTAGGAGAAACGCTGGGCAGGAGATCCAGGGGGAGACCTGGCTGATTATTTAAAACAAATTAGCTATGATGAAATATTTAGTCTTTAAACAACAAATTTAATATGGCGAATTGCATTTTATTTATTAATGGCGCTCTCAAGGAGATTTGTAGAAGGTTTTGCTGAAGTGTGTTGTTGTGATATTGCAAAATATGGTAATTACTCTAATATTTTGATGAATTATTAATAAATACTGGGCCTATGAGAGTATCTAGGCAAAATAGATTTTGAAACTGCTCCATTTTGCAAAAGGGTATTGCTGCTGGTAATATTTTCTCTACTGCTTCTGTCTTTCTCCTCTTTTTTTTTTTTTGAAATAAAAGAATCCAGATGTTATTATAATATGTATATGGTCTTTAGGCTGAACTACTTATCCCAAGTCCCTGCTGTGGGGTTAGATTAGAAATCAAGATAAATGAAACAAAAGGATTTACTAATGAAGTTGACCTTACTAATAATGGCTTTCAGCTTATTTTCACAATGTCCTCCTTTTGTTTGACTATATTTCAATGAGAGCAAACCTGAAACCACACACTACAGAGTCAAGAATACTAAACACAAATTAGTAGTCTTTAGAAAAATAGCCAAAAATTGATAATCCCTTGGCAAATGAAAATTTTAATAACTACAATTTTTATTTCAGTCATAGAGTAGCAGGTTTAATTTTAAAGATATAATGTCTTTGACCACAAGCTGTGATTTGTTTGTACATTATGTTAAACCTTAATGTGGTTTGGTTTTGGTTATCATGTTCACTGAAGTCAACACTCTGAAGTGTTCTGAAGGATAACTTGCGGCTTACATATATCAAGTCAATTCTGCTTTTTATAAGTCATGCACGCTTTACCTAGATCCCACATATGCATACATGAAGGTACACTCGCTTGTATGGCTCGGTTCCTAATGCGCCACAGACCGGTACCAGTCATGGTCCAAGGTTTAGGGACCCCTGATGCATTGGTGACTAACATGTTAGCAGGCTTATTAACAGGGAATTCTGGGAGTTGAAGTCTACCTGTTGGGAGGTACCAACCTGTCAATCCTTTGTTGGCTTTGATTCATCTATTGACCTATTGTGCCCAGACTCATTTGCATCCTGATTATCTCTCATTTTGCACTTACATTTTGTATGATCATTTGCTTTATCCTGGGATTCCAAAAAGGCAAGGGAGTGTTTTTTTGCGATGAATCAAATGTGATTGGGACATGGCAGAGTGATAGGAAGTCTTTATAATGAGAAAAATAGCACCTTAAAACAGAAGAAGAGTTCAATGGAGCATGAGTTGCAGACCCTGCAAAAAAAAAAAAAAATAGTCCTTTTAGGCATTTACAGTATAGGTCACCATATTAATCTACATTTGGCATAATTAGTAGGGCTGCATTTAGCTCCAGAAGTGGGGAAAATAACCAGATATATGGATCAGTGTCAGCAATGAATGTTTTTAACAGTGAACTCTGTAATTTTCTATGTATTTTCAATTGACAGAAAAAAAACCTGTTGTCTTTTACAACTTTTGCATTTAACTTAAAAGATACCTTGAGTTTTAAAACCACTATTCATCTTTTTAAGGTGTCTTATCTCAGATTCACGTTTCTCAAGTGTTTTGTCCAAATTTTGAATAAAAAAAATGACTGGCCCTAAAGAATTATATTTTAATGCTATTCAGCTTCATTGGATTTAATCTGTATTAATGGATTAATTTCCTGCCATTAAAATCCTTAGCAGATCTCTACTATCACACTGTGGGTGAAAATAAATAATAGGACTAGAGTTATAAAGAATATTGGGAGAAAACTTTGAAAAAAGACTGGTTTAAGTTTATAAGCAAAAATACTATCTTACGAATGGTCTCTCACTCAAAAGACTTACTTGACCTATCTATTTGGTCCTTACTTTCAGTGAACAGAATTTGTAAAATCCAAGAAAGAAGGTTTAAAAAACAACAACCACCAACCTTCTTCTTTATAAAATAAAATGTTCCAGTAAAAGAGTTCCTCCCAAATGTTTAATCATAGACTTTGACACTGGATGAGTTAACCAGCTCTATATTTCCATATTAGCCACCTAAAGCTTCAACCAGGAAAGCAGCCAATTAATTCACTTATCAAATTATATACCTCTTGGTTTCCAAAATACTTTCTTCTGTTGCCAGGCAACTGAAATAGAATACATACAAGACACAAGTATACATTTGATAAACCAGCTATTTATCTTTTTGGTCCCATGTCTTTCCAGCTTTATTTAAAATCGACAGTGAAAGCAAAGTCTAAAGAAAGCCCTTTCTAATGTTTTCTTTAAATATCTCTCAAGAGGAATTTCCGAGGACTATTTTTTATACAAAAGAGAGAGAGAGAGAGCGAGAAAGAGAGAGAGAGAGAGAGAGAGAGAGAGAGAGAGAGAGAGAGAG
>WNWU01000032.1:8804755-8836838 GCA_012654045.1 Ptyas mucosa | reverse complement strand
GGTCTCATTTTGAGGAAGCTTGGAATTCAATTACCTCTGCTTTATTGAAAAGAATTGATACTATATTTCAAGCTTCTCAAGCTGGAAACAATGAAATACATGGAAATACTGAGTTGCAATCTAGCAGTGGGGGATTGAATGAAGAGTTGGGAGATGCAAAAAAACAACAACAGATTATAGCAGATTTTACTGAGGAGAGAAAGATGAATGCTGTGCAAAATAAGGAGCAAGAAGTGTTGGAAGCTGATGAAATTTTGGTTCCACGAATTTTTTTTTATAAAACTCAATCTGCACTTAAAGAGTTGTTTCCAGAAGAAGCTACATTTCTGCAAAAATTTTATAATATGTAATCCCAAAAACCGCAAAATTTTACTTGAGCTAAAAAAGGCAGAGGGATCAAAGTTAAGAAGAAAGTTCGTAAAAAGGAAAAGAAGAAAGACTGGAGAAATGGAAAATAACCCTGCTTGATGAGATGATGGTCCTTAAAAAGTATTGTTTAACTGTTTAAAGATTTTGAATTTTTTGGAAAAAGAAAAAAAAACAGACAGCAGTTTAATGCCAGTTAACTAAGCGATGAGCGATGATGAGGAGGCAACCTACAGCTGTATTGGAATATTTGAGAAGAATAAACAGATCACAGCAATGCTGGTGTATTGGGTTGTGAAATATGCCCTGACTTGAATGATTTGGATTATTTTATTAAGGACTGCAACAAATTGGGACTTAATTGCAATCGCAGAAGTTCTATTGAATATAGCAAATTGAAGTTTCCTGCTTGATGGTAATGAATATAAGGCAAAAGGACTATGGACCTAGGGCAATTGCAGTTGATTTGGTGGTTTCCGTAATATGTCTGACGAATTTATTAATCTAATTTTTGACTGGATTTGATGGATACCATTTCAAATATAGTTACAATTACAAAGTCACTCGGGGGGCTTTTTCTTTTATATACAGAAGCAATTTTTATTTAGGTGGGTAGACGTAAATGAAGATATCTTATATGCTGTTGGAAGATGTGAAGACAAGAAGATTAGCAACTGGTTTAATCTAGTATGAAGAATTTAAATGATTGATATAGTTCTTAAATGATGTTCTTAGTTGATTTGTTAATATGTATTGATAAATTAATAAGAGGTTTGATTATTAATTAAAAAATTATTATTATTATTATTTTTTATTAAGTGTTTTAATTATAATTGGACCTTGATGGTTTAAAAGTGGAGGACGGAAAAGTTTATATAGTATTTTATTTTAAATCTGGGGTTTTTGAATGAGGGTTTCCTTTTTGTTGTTGTTGTTGTTTTTTTGTTTTAAATGAAAGAAGTTATAAAATATTTTGTTAAATTGTATAGACCTAATAATTTGTTAAGTAACAATTAGCTAAATTGAGTAATGATAGGTTTGATTAGGTAATACTTAATTGTTTTATTAACTGCTGTAATTATAAATGGATATTAATTTTGTTGAATTAGATGGAATAAGGAGAAAGAAGACTTGCTTTCCTTTTATCTATTTGTTTAATGATTATGATTATGATAAGTGTGAAATGGAGTTTAATTTAGAGAATTTGAGCTGTATTTTATCTTGTATTTGCTCTGGGAAGTCGGGGGGGTGGTTGGGGAGGGGGGAGAAAATGTATGTATAACTTTTAAAACTTTTTCAATAAAAAAACCCGAATACATACGCATAAGGCTTTCCACAAATAAATTATATAAAGAACATTCAGATGAAGCTTAGATGTATTCTTGTAGGGAGTTCCATAAGATGGAAATAGTACAGGATCTATAGGGTTCATGCTAGGCAATAAAATATACCTCTCAGTATGTTGTAGCATAGGTATCTAGCGACTTGTGACTAATATTGATAATTTCTACTTCTAAACAGAAATAAAATAGTACATTTGTGCTGTGATTAATATACAATGACATTTAATAAATCAAAATGTCAAGACAGTAATTTTTTTTTTCCTCCCCAAACCAGCATGTCCTGGCTAAAAAAAAAAAATCTTCAAAATGTCAGCCTCAAATTATTCATATATTTGATTCTATGTATATTAGTTTCATATTAAAGTTTTTCTGATAATATGTAGATGTTACTCTGTGTGAAGAGTATTCATTTTCAGTATCATGTAACTTTACCCCTAACTGACTTTTAAGTATATTTCAGAAACATTAATCCTTTTCCTTAAAACCAATTGCCATGCAGGAAATGAATTCCCAGCGTGTGGGATATCTTTATATCTCCGCTAAATCAGCTTAAAAAATTATTGCAGCACTTTATTATTTTATTGATTTATTGATGAATAAATTGAAAGGTAATCACTTTGCTGGAGTAAGATCTGGATGAGAACTGCAAAATTAATGCAAAAGCTCTGATTTCCTCTTGGATTTCACATGGCTTTTTCATATTTTTAGAATGTATCCTTATGTAAAATTTCCAGTCATTCATTCATGTTATAAATAATGGCATGAAAGAATACTTAAAAAAAAATTCCGCACCTATTATGTTTTTGCATTTTGACTCTTTTCACATTCATTACAAATTAATTGTATTTGTTTTTAGATACAGGAGATGGAGGCTAACTAATTGAAAAAAGTGTGATTTAAAGGGGAAATTAATTGGCTTGCATTCTATGAAATTTAAATGTATTTTAGTGTTTTAATTTATATATGTATATTTTTATAAATGTTTAAATAAAATGACAGGATGTGTAGATTTATGCTTATACCTAAGCCTGTCTTTGAAGCTTGTGACTTTAACCTTTTAAATATGTTGTGATAATATTTTTCATATAAGATTTCTGATAATATTTTTAAAAATTCTGATTTTTGATAAGGATTTTCCCCATGGTATTCTTTTATCAGTACAATTAATAATAACAATGATATTCTACAGCACAATAAATATTTGAGGAAGTTTATTAAAGAAAAAAATGTAGCTTCAAACTGCTGAACTTGTCAGCTGGAAAGCTAAACAGGAGCTCAACCTGCACAAAGGATTGAGCTCCTTGTCCTTCCCGAGCTCCTGCCCACCTAGCAGTTTGAAATCATGCAAATGTGAGTAGATTAATAGGTACCACTTCAGTGGGACGGTAACAGCGTATAGCCATGCTGGCCATATGACTGGAGAAAATTGTCTTCGGACAATGCTGGTTTCCTCGGCCAAGAAATGGAGATGAGCATTGCACCCTAGAGTCAGACACAACCGGATAGGGAAGCTTTTAAACATGCACACACATGCAAACACACACACACACACACACACACACACACATGTATATTTAAAACAAATCTTTATTCTACTAAAAGAAGTCTCCAACTAGAAATACATAGATTTTCCAAGATTACTTTTAATCGTTTTCTATTGACAGCCTCATCTTCTTACATTTCATGATGCATTTATGCCTATTATGACTGGCCAAAGTATGTTTGCATTTATTTATAAGCATCAAATGTGACTGGGATTTTTAATGAAATGTGGGTTGTTTTCATCGATGCATTAGTGCATCTGTAGGTTGCTATTGAAAATATAAGTAAGTAAGGATGACTAGTATTGTTTCTGAATTTCCATTTTAATCTTAATATATGCCAGAGAGAGATACACTCAGAAAAAGAAATAGTATTTCTCTTCTGACTCATCTACTGGAATGGTAAAATAAGTAAAAAGATCTCGTTTTTATTGGGCATGGTTTCTCCATGTTTTCCTCTCTTCCAGTGTCAAAGAATCATTGATCATTGTAGTTAAGGCCCTCACTTCTAACTTTGGAAATTAATGTCCTGGATAGGAATAATTTTGATTGATGCAAGTATACACTCCAAAATAGCAGGAGCACTTAGACTTATATACCGCTTCACATTTTTTTAGAGCCCTCTCTAAGCAGTTTACAGAGTCAGCGTATTGCCCCAACAATCTGGGTCCTCATTTTACCAATCTCAGAAGGATGAAAGGCTGAGTCAACTTTGAGCCAGTGAGAATCAAACTGCCGAACTGCAGTCAAATGAAGTAGCTACAATACTGCATTCTAACTACTGTCCCACCACAGCTCACGGTTTTAATGGATGAAAAGCAAGGGAGTAGATCTGAGATGCCAGGTTTTATCCAATTTTATAAATGGCTGGAATCTTCAGAAGTCTCTGGTATGGAAGCAATATTTAAAATCATAAATCTATAGAATTACTCTATGAAAGCAGACAGGCAGTGATATTACTATTTATAACAGTATTACCAATCTTAAATCCTTAAAAGTTGCACCTATTTCTCTAGGAATTTCTTTGTGTTGCCTAAAAACATGCTTTATATTTGTGTGCACTATCAGTAAAGATATTTCCTTTCGTTTCCTTTTATGATGAGATTTCCAAGAAATTTTCTTCCTACACTGCTATTTTTACCTGTCTCTGAAGAGTGCTTTAAAACATCAGTGAGGCTTGAGAAAGCCAGTAAATAACTTATTCATTTCTGATAGTTGCCCTGCTTTCGTAGAAATATCTCCTTGGAATTATATATTTAAAAAGTGATTTTTAAAAAAAGTTCAATATGATACATATTTATTCAAATGTAAGCTCCACTGAATTCAATGGAGCCTATTTTACTCATGCGAACATCTAGCTACATAAATAGTTAATATAATTTATTTTCATTTGAAGCTTAGCCCACCTTTCCCACAAGCATTCGAAGTAACTGATGAAAATTGATCCAAGCTGATTTTTTAAAATGTATGGGCATATTAACATTATCATATTCTGAGCTTCATTATGCTACTATAGCATCCTTCCCTGAGCTAGACAATTTGCAGAAAAGTGGATTTCAACTGGAGTTCTCCAGCCAGCATGGTCATTGATGCACATTTTGGAAATTGAAAGCTATAGATCTGCAGGGTGTCCTGGCCAGAGTATCTTAGTGTAGCCTGTGAATCAGTAACTTTTGGTCTTACTCTGTTGGTTTAAATTGCATATTAGTTTCCTGTACTAAAAACATTTCTTTTTTATAAGTGCTCCATTTGCTGTTAAAAATATAAATATCCTGGCTATGGGACCATAGCATCTTCTGTCAGTAATAGGCACTACAGATAATAAACATATTGACTAGCTCAGTATACCCTGGCAGTTGGGCTAAGAGTTCTTAAATGTGTACCATACTCATAAAACCCTATTGGATTAGTATTTTTGATCTATCTTTGGTTATATTGACTGAGAATAATGGGGCATGTAGTTCCAACAGAGCCAAGGGATTAGAAAAAGCTAATCTGGGTATAGTTGAAGGACATTTTCACTATGTAGGCACTTCTCATGACATCACACCACAGTATTAACTACATAATGTATTTCTTGAAGCATACATCCACTCTATAAGACACTCTCAAGAATGTACATTAACTTGGAACAAATTATGTTTTGTGTTACTTCCAGTCTTATATTACAAATCCATCAATTTCCTCATACTAATCCTGCAGTTTGCCGAACAACTGTGTCTTTTGATGCCAAGAACACTTTCCATTTCTGTTATGCCATAAAGGATTGTTCATCCATGCTTGTGGAATTTTGAACATTGAATGCACCTGGTCACTCTGTTTATTTGGGACTCAGCGTCTATTTTTATGTCTGTCACTTTTTGTCTTTTGGAAGCCACTGAACTTCATATTAAATGGATGCTGACAGAAAACATGGCTGATTAAACTACAGGTTCGAGCAAATTTCATGTCTTCAGAAACCACTAGCTAAATCATCTTTGCTGAATAATTTGATCCTAGAAATAGCCAAACTCATAAGAAATAGCCAAACCCTGATATTATAGCTGTCAGTGTGTGTATGTGTGTATGCTGTATGTACTGTGTAAGAGAACAATCCACATCTTAGTTTTTTAATGGGTAATGCTCTCCATATTTAGTACAGTATAGTGAAATAATTTATTTTTGACAACATGACAAATTCCCCCTTGTTTTATCTTTATCTCTTCCCTATAAAATAACTATGCTATAATTGAAAAGGTTAGAAGCACATATACTTGGCAGGCAAACTGGAATTTTAACAAAGAAATGTAAGATTTATATATAGTTTATGAATAAGTGGGACTTTTTTTAAAAAACAAAAATTCTCTGCTCTTGACCATGTTATTTGCGCATCCTTATATAGAAAAACTGTGGCATAGACTTTAGACATTGCTGCTTAATGCAGATTAATTCTTTTTTTAATGGGTAGCTCTCACTTTCTACTTGTACTTTCCCTCTAAAAAAATAAAAATATACCATGATATTTTATCTGTAAAAAGAATATCACACTAAATGTTTAAAAGTTTGTGAATATAACTTATTGAAATATTTTTTGAGACACTAACTTTCCCTGCTGGAGAAACAGAATTAAATAGGAGGACTTTCATCCTTAGCTTTCCTTGTCACTGGCCACTCTTTGTTTCATTTGTCTATTTGTGGTTCCTTCCTTCCTTCCATTCCTAACCCTTGGAAATAGCTTTGTAACATATTTCCATATATTTCCTAAAATATCAATGTCAACTTGCAAGGTTTGCCAACAGCCTCCATTTGGTTTAGAATAGAATTCTTTATTGGCCAAGTGTGATTGGACACAGAAGGAATTTGGTGTGATTAGACAAAGAATTTGTCTTTGGTGTATATGCTCTCAGTGTACATATGGAGACTAAAATACATTAATCAAGAACAAAAAGATACAACACTTAGTGATAGTCAAGGTTACTAATAAACTATCAAATCGTACTAGGAAACAAATAAAAACAATATAAATTGAAAGATACAAGCAACATGGTTTAGTAATAAATGGGAAGAGATAGATACTAGTAAGGAAGAGAAGAAGAATAGTAATACAGTCTTAGTAAATTATTTGACAGTGTTGTGGGAATTAGTTGTTAAGCAGAGTGATGGCATTCGGGAAAAAACTGTCCTTGTGTCTAGTTGTTCTGGTGTGCAGTGCCCTATAGTGTCGTTTTGAGGGTAGAAGTTGAAACAATTTATGTCCAGGATGTGAGGGGTCTGTAGATATTTTCACAGCCCTCTTTTTGATTCGTGCAGTATACAGATCCTCAATGGAAGGCAGGTTGGTAGCAATTGTTTTTTCTGCAGTTCTAATTATCTGTTGAAGTCTGTGTTTGTCTTGTTTGGTTCCAGAGCCAAACCAGATAATTATGGAGGTGCAGATGATAGACTCAATAATTCCTCTGTAGAACTGCATCAACAGCTTTATTATCCAAGCAAAAGTTTGGACCAACATCTAAAGTTCTTCAGCTTTACATGTAAATAGGAACCAGACTGATGATGCATCCTTCTTGTGCAGGTTAGATAATCCCACATGTAATAACTAATGTGAAATGATGTATTGAGAAAAAATAAAACAATGGATCAAATGCAGTCCCATGCTTATTCAGAAATCCTGATTATCATTAATTCCTCTTTCTTTGTTAAGTAGTTTGTTCAAAGATTGAACAAATTTCTGCAATCCCCGTTCAAAAATATAGTCACAAAGAAGTTCATGTTTGTCAGCAATGAGCACTTCTGATTATTTTTCAGTTCCCTAATCATTCTGAACCCTAATGCTGGATCTGATAACAGTTTCTAACACCCCTCAGTGGTGAGGTTTTGAACGCAAGTTTCTTGGTTTATTGAACATAGCTTTGTAGCTCTGTATGTTTAATCATATGAAAACGTGTAAATAGTTTGGATATGAATATGGAAAAATAACTTGGAACCCTCTTCAGTGCTTCATATAGGAAGAATATTTTCCCTTAATAATTCCATTTTCTTTTAGAACACAGCCTTGCTTCAGTTTTCTGAAGTATTTTGGCCTGCGAAAGAAGCAACAGTCCAGGATTGAGATGAACAAAGATACTCAAAGCTGTAATTGTTGTGAAATAGTTCCCAGTTCAATTTATTTGAACATAAACAGAGTTTGTTACTTTCAAGAGTTAGGGAGCAAGGCAGAGACCACTTACTTGTACAGGGGTGCTTCCTTGCATTTGGGAGTTATGGGAGAAAACTTTCTTTTCTGCATAATCTTGTGGTCCATTGCAATGAGTCCAATTGTCATCACCAGTGAAATACAATGCAAAACATGCTCGGTTCGTCTGGATTGGTTAGGGAATGAAGGATGTCAGGTGACCAATTTTGATACCTTTTTGTGTACCTTTCCTATATAAAGTACACCTGCAGTTGTAGAAGCGATTGAAACACATTTTTTGTCTTTAAACAGTACCAATAAGTATTTGAGGATCAAATCTTATTCAGGAATCCACAGATCACATTCTTGAAACTACATTCACATTTAATTTGAATTCCTCATCATCCCAAATACAGAATTTGCTTTTTTTGTCCCATGTCATCCAGACATTCCCATAGAGCAATTCCAGTCTTTTCCCGGTTTGGATCCTCTCTCTGAAAATGTGAAGTCACTTTTTTTTTTTTGCTATAGTATGCAACATTTTACTCTTGCTTCCATCGAAGGCATTTGCTATTTTAATGCTCATTTAATCACTTTGGAGAGATCCTTCTGGAGCTCTTTACAATCCTTTTTCGTTTTAACTATGCTATTTGGTATTGTCAGCAAACTTAGCCACCTGTTTTCTTTATGCCAACAGGGATAATTTGCTCAGGAATCTTTGGTAAGGGATGTGTCAGAAACCTTTGAAAATGAACAATGCCAATTAATTATATCTGCCATATTTTTGCTGATACATTCAAATAACTTTAAACGATCACAGAGGTGGCATTTATTTTGCAGAAGCCATGTTGATCCTTTATATGTGTGTGTGTTTGTGTGTCTGTGTGTATTTATATACTGTACACAAATACCCCCCCCAAGAAATCTCTTAACTATTTCTAATCTGTTTACTTAAAACTGACTTTTACTCTAACCGTTTAGATTCATTTGTCCATCATCTAAAAAATCCCAACAAACTGGTATTAAATTAGTTAATACCGGCTGGCATTGACTTATAACAGTTCATTTAGTGACCATTCAAAGTTACAACAGCACTGAAAAAAGTGACTTACGACCATTTTTCACATCTCCATGGTCACAGGATCAAAATTCAGATGCTTGGCAACTGGTTCATATTTATGACGACTGCAGTGATCTAAGGTCATTTGATCAGCTTTTGCGACCTTCTGCAAACAAAATCAATGGGAAATCCAGATTCCCTTAACAACCATGTTACTAACTTTACAAATGCAATGATTCACTTAACAACTATGGCAAGGAAGGTCGTAAAATGGGGTAAACTGACTTAACAAATGTTTCACTTAGCAACACAAATGTTGGGTTAATTGTAATCATAACTCAAGGACTACCTTGTATATAGCATTCCATTGAGAGGCTGATGTTACAGATCTATTTTTGACTATAAAAATATTAAAAATGCAGCTCCTTAAATAAATTTCTGTTAATACTATTAATATGTTACTAGAAAGTGACATGCCAATTCTTTGCTGGTATGAAATTATAACACTTTTCTTACTTATTTTGCACATTATATATTGCTATATTGACTGGTTATTTTGTATATGTATATGTATATGCATATGTATATATCTGTGTGTAAAACATTAATTTTATTTTAGTATTCTTATAATATCAATTATATTGATATTAGAGCAGAGGTGGCGCAGTGGTTAGAGTACAGTACTGCAGGCTACTTCAGCTGACTGCTAGCTGCACTTTGGCAGTTCAAATCTCACCAGCTCAAGGTTGACTCAGCCTTCCATCCTTCCAAAGTGGGTAAAATGAGGACCCAGATTGTTGGGGGCAATATGCTTACTCTGTAAACAGTTTAGAGAGGGCTGTAAAAGCACTATGAAGCGGTATATAAGTCTAAGTGCTATTGCTATTGTTATTAAGAAAAATAAATAACCAAAGAGTTGAAGAGACTTGAATGAAGTAGGGAATCCTCCAAAGCTCATGTTTAATCTTGGCCTACATTGTGCTTGGCACTGGTATTCCTTTGCAAACTTGAGTATGCTGGTTATTAGCTTCAAGTCTTAAGGCATTACGTAGAGTTACATTTGCTAACAGCACCACAAAATTCCATTGCAATTGTTTGGTGTCAAAATGGCCAAACATCAATGATGCAATTATTCTTTCTCCTCCAGAGACATTTCTTTTCTTAAACACTCTAAAATCTTATAAATAAAGAGCTTCTATTTGAACTTTTTGAGTAAGGTAAGGCCTTCTTCTTGTGGGGTTTTCAATTCTGGCTTAGAGAATTAATTTCTGGAAAACCACCATGGAACAACTGCACTGTTCTGAGAATCTTTAGTTTTTCACATAGTTATTAACAACTACATAAGAATTGTATTGATCAATGTTTATTGTTGCAGTGTTCCTAACTTTGATGCCCAGCATTAGCATGGGTCTCTAGCAGGGCCGGATTTAGATGAAAAGAGGCCCTAGGCTATTCCACTTATGAGGCCCTTTCACTTCCCATTTTTAAGTTTGTAAATTTTGCTAACAATTTGAATGTAGGCCCCTCTTGATCTTGAGGCCCTAGGCTGAAGCCTAGTTAGCCTAAAGGAAAATCCGGCCCTGGTCTCTAGTCCAGTAATGACAATGCTATGGGCTTCTGGAACTTGAAATTAACATATATGAAAAGCATCTATTTTCAGAAAGTTGATTTTGCACAATTTTATTTTCTAATGTCTCAATGCTTAAAACTGCAGACAAATAAAAAAAAACCCCAATATTTTAATATTCTGGACCCAGATTGGAATACATTGCCTTTTTAATTCATAACTAAAAATCTTTTCTTCTAAGAAAAAAAAAAGATAAATTGTACAAGTCTACCATTTCTAAATGGTACCCATTGGCCTACCTTCTTCCTGCTAACATCTGTTATGTGTCCCATCTAGAACATAACTGCAGGTATGATTTAGTTCAACAGGCATCTTAATTTCCCTTGTGATAGGCAAATTAATTTTGTCATAACTCTTTAATGTTTGTTTTAATGGAAAGACGAAATGTTGCTGAATCTGTTCTCCAGGAAAATCAGGGTCCAAGCCAAATGATTAATATGGCACAAAGATCAGTCCCAAGCAAGCAAATTCTCATTGGCTTGACTTCTGGATGACCTTCCATTCTACAACCTGTTACATGCATGAATTTTTATATGACCGTATAAATAGGCTAGCCAAGGGAAACAGCAACTGATCAGACTTTATAACATCAGTGTTCCATTTAGCTCATTATCATGAGTCCTAAAATGAAAGTGAAGTGTCATGCTTATTAGGACAAAAATAAGCTTCAGTGTGGCTAATGAGCTCCTACGTAGGAGGGTTTCTAACACATAAAGCTCCATAAACTCCAAGCAGCAGTAAGAGCAAGCAGTAGTTTCCACATATTTACAGAGATAGAGGGAGGGAGGGAGAGAGAGAGACAAAGAGAGAGAGACAGAGGAGAGAGACAAAAGGAAAGAGAGGGAGGGAGGGAGAGGGAAAGGGAGAGAATATGAATTTCTACATATTCCTTTTATGAATATTATATGTAACCAACCTTCAGTATGTTATTTTGACTTAATATTGAAAAGCCTAAAGCCCAGGATTATATATTACCCCTGCAAGACTTGAGTGCAGCAGAAAAAACTTTTTTATATTTACCTAATCTGTATTTTTTGTATGGAGCAAAAGAAGGAAATTATAATAAGTAATTATAATAACATTTAAATCAAATGTATTTTAAAAAGATTTTTGTCTTAGACACATTCAGTTATTTGGCCAGCTGCCCACTCTTTCTAAAACATGGTCTCTTGCTTTGCTATTTAAATCTGGTTTGGCCTGGTTTAGTGTTAAGAATTCCATGGAGATGAGTGGGGAGCTGGCAAAAAAGTTACATGACGATTCGAGTGTGTCTAACTAGTAATTCAGATTGATCAAAAAGGGTATACAGGTAATGCTCAACTTATGACCACAATTGAGCCCAAAATTTCCATTGCTAAGTGAGACAGTTGTTAAGTGAGTTTTGCCCCATTTTATGACTCTTCTTGCCATAGTTGTTAAATGAATCACTACAATTGTTAAGTTAGTAATGCAGTTTTTAAGTGAATCTGGCTTCCCCATTGACTTTGATTGTCAGAAGGTCACAAAAAAGGGTCACATGACCCTGGGACACTGCAACTGTCGTAAATAGGAGTCAGTTGCCAAGCGTCTGAATTTTGTTCACCTGATCATGGGAATGCTGCAAAGGCTGTAAGTGTGAAAAACAGTCGTAAGTCACTTTTTATGTGGTTACTAAATGAAGTGTTATAAGTCAAGGACTATCTGTATAATCCTCCTCCTCCTCTACTATCACCACTGCATCATTATAATTTTTGCTGGCAAATGCAAAAAAATGGAGCTCTTTGATGTGAAAGTGGAGAAAAAGGTTAAATTAAGGCAGTATTTTCCTAAAACTATATTAAAAGTATCATTTGAGTTAAATTGAAAAGAGCATTTTTGTCTTATATCCTCGCAAATTGACTATGCACACATAGTCACACATGATATTTAATAAGTTTAATAAATGCAGATTGTAAAGTAAATTGGAATTATCCAGCCATTGTTTTAGATGGGTAACCAGGCGATCATCTTAACCACAGTCTGATTGATCTGTTTGGCCTAGCACAATACGTTAAAGCAGGAATGGTATTTTGCCAACTTGGATTTAGGTTTAGCAATTATATGAGAACATTGCTACAATGTTTCTACATGAGTTACAGATAATGCCTTCTGACTTGAAAAGTCAAAATTAGGGATACAGCAGGTGGTCTATCCACAGCGTATGTAGACTGTATGAATTAATATTACATTTTTATCTTAGCCTTCCAGCTGTGGGAACAGGTTCTAAGGAAAAGATTAAAGTGAAACTTCAAAGACCCGTTGAATTTGTGCACAGAGATAATAGTGAAATCAGCATGTATGTTCAGCATCCTTCCTCAAGCTACAGACTTGGTACTCCCAACCACAATGCTCAACAAGAGATTCTGTGTAACATGTCAACCCATTTAGAAGACATAAACATGTTATTATTAAATAAATTACTGTTATTAATTTTTTAGCAATAGGTGTGAAGGAAGCATCTCTCCTTCTTAGTTCCATAAAATATATTTTCCCCCCTAAAAAGTTTGCCAGATAAATCTTCATCTTGAAACTTCAGGTCCCAGATGCTGTTACACTAAATAAATTCACAATTAAATGTACTAAAGATGAAAATTACTTTCACTTAGAAATGCAAGCAGTTTGTAGTCTTGAAATAAAAATCAGATTATGTTATCTAACATAGTTACTGATGCTTCAGAAACATTTTATGAGCAGTTTGTTGGATTGTTGTTTCCTCTTCAGAGCATTATATATATATATATATATATATATATATATAAAATTAGTGCATAGGTCAAGCTCAGAAATATCTCTGGAAAATCCTATACATTGTTTTAAAATTATAGAAACTCCAATTTTCTGAAAGTTCCATCCAAAATTGAAATATCTTGATGTCAGAGCCAATAAATTGTTTTTAAAAAATAAGGTTGCAGCATTAAATATTATCAATGAAGCCCTAAATTCATTCAGACATACCAGGAATGTTTCCCACCAAGCTCGGTAGGATTTTTTCCCAACATGACAGATCTACCTAATTTCAGGCTATATCTGGATGTCTAATGGTTTCTTCTTGACCTGTATTTAATTTAATTTAATTTAATATTTAAATTTATATACCGCCCTTCTCCCAAAGAACTCAGGGCGGTGAACAGCCAGAAGTAAAAAACATCAAATACAAAATTTAAAAACAATTTAAAAATATATTAAACAATTTGGCCCGACAGTTAAAATCCCCCATTTAAAAGTTCAAATTAAAATTACACAATTGGAGAGTTAGACCAGCCTGGCTTGATGAAATAAAAAAGTTTTGAGGGCCTGACGAAAAGTACGTAAATCTGGAATCGTCTGTATCTCTGGGGGGGAGGTCGTTCCAGAGGGCAGGTGCTCCCACAGAGAAAGCTCTCCTCCTGGGAGCCGCCAGTTGACATTGTTTGGCTGACAGCACCCAGAGGAGCCCCTCTCTGTGGGAGCGTACTGGCCAGTGGGAGGATATCGGTGGCAGCAGGTGGTCTCATAAATATCCAGGTCCTAAGCCATGGAGCGCTCTAAAGGTGGTCACCAACACCTTGAATCACACCTGGAGGACCATTTCAATCATTCCCCCCACCCCCCTAATTTCTGTTACGTAGTTATTATTTGTGTGTTACATATTATCTGTGTGGCTCTCTACAGAAAGGTTTTTCATACAACTAGTTATATACTAACCTAATGATTTGATATATACTAATCTTTTACTTTGAGTAAAATCTTCAGAAAGCATCTAAGATAGCTGAGATAAGTGATAGTACAAGTGTTTACAAGCCACCCTGCCTAAAGAACTTGCTTTTGTTGCCTGTTTCAGATCTCTAGTTTGCATCTCTATCAGATTACTAGCTATCATCCTAATCTGAAGATTAGTTATCTCTGAATATTACAATGCATTTCAAATATTATCCAAATAACAAAGACTTGAAAAAGGAAGGGAAGGACTTTTTCTACTAAACCCAGTATTTAGCCCTATCATTTAAAATGCTGATTAAAGTAGATTTGCTCAGTATATTGAGTTCCTGTTTGCTGAACTGCCATTATTGACAGGAGCCTCGTTAACCTAATCGGTCACTGGAATTAGCAATTTGTTACAACATAATGAGAAACTTGATTTTATGTGAACCATATAGATTGCCTGAGGTTCCACAGAGCCAACTTCTGGTTCCCATCTCCAATCAAGCAATTGAATTTTCCAAATCTACTGTGCTGAACAACTTTCAGTTTACATGATTTTATTCCAAAAAGCAAAGCTGGATGTGATTTGCAAAGACACAGATGAGATTAGGTCTCAATTCTATAGCCAAGAATGTACTAAAAGTAAATAAAACAGTAATAAAATGACTTAATTTAGAGCATTGGAGAAGTACTGCTTGGACTGGGTTGGACTTATGTCAGAAAAATGAAGCTCAGGTCATGGTTTATCCCTCATGGAGTATGTATATCGATAAAGAGAGAATCTGAACATACAGAGACTTCCTTATTCTTATTGCACAGTAATTACAGCTGGACCTACATAACTGGAATTAGAAGGAAGGATTTCATGCCAATATGCCTGGCTTTGAGTAATAAGAAAACCTTGCTATGAAAGGACTAATGATTTATGGCATTCTAGATTGTTAACCTATAACTAACTCAGCATTGGTCATAATTGCTGAAGCTATTGGAAAAAAACACCTGGAAGTCAAGGAGTTTCCCACACTTAAATATTATGGGAAATATACTCATGCTGGCTTTCTGCTCCTTCAAAAAGTGTTGCATATTACTTCTGTTAGGTTGCAAAAATAGGATACAACATTAATTTCGGAAAAGGGATGCTTTAAGAAATATTGGTTTGTGAGTTCTATAAATTGCTCCTAGGCTCTAGGATATATTTATTTCATATTTTAAGTGATTGAAACCAACTCACTCTTTCAAAAGGAACTGAAATGCATTATAATAAAATATTCACAGTGACGGCCATGAGGGGAAAAAAATCCAAATTCTATACTGAGGGAATATATATATACTGTATATCAGATCAAAAATGATTGCAAAATAAATCTAAAATTTAAATTTCCAAGAATGTTTTAATTAGACAGGTTAGTTGTTATCTAGAAAAAAGAGGAGATTGGGAAGGAAAAATGTAGTTTATTCAGTCAAATGTATAGCTCTAAAGTATCAAGAAATATTTCCAGTTTGAAAAGTGGACTTAAAGAAGTATGTGAACATGACATTAGGAACTTTCCCAAAACATTTTTGGCACAAAATGTAACATTATTATTTAGACATTATACACCATATAAAAAGTAAATAAGGCTTAAACTTAATATTTTTTTTTAAAATTTGATTTATATGCCGCCCTTCTCCGGAGACTCAGGGTGGCTTACAATGCGCTAAGCAATAGCCTTCATACTTTTGTATATTTATACAAAGTCAGCTTATTGCCCCCACAAACTGGGTCCTCAATTTACCTACCTTAGAAAGGATGGAAGGCTGAGTCAACCTTGAGCCTTGGTGAGATTCGAACCTGCAATAATTGCAGGCAGCTGATGTTAATAACAGGGATTTAGACCACTGTACTATCCAAGGCTCTAATAATTAATAATAATAATAATAATAATAATAATAATAATAATAATAATTCATTTCCTATTTGAAAGTATATCCAACTATTAAAATTAAAACTGCTCCAACTGTATAAAATGGATATATATAGGTAAAATCAGTACAAGAATCCTTTTTTAAAACTTTACGGGAGAAAAAATATTTTAGGGCAGAGAATAATTAACCCTCTGATCTCCAGTTGTCCAGTTGTCCAAGCTGTTTTCATTCCCAATCACAATGACCCACTGGCTAGGTTTAATGGAAGTTGAAATTCAAATAGATTAGGCAGTATTGTTACCTACCCTTACATTAATGTAAAATATGTTCAAATTCATTTTCATGCAGGTTTTTTTTTTAATCACATAGAGAAATAGAGTGGAGGGCCTATAAAAGACAGAAATAGTTTGATCTTTCATTCCATACCAGCACATATACTTGCTGTAGGCAGCACTTCCTTCACTATTTTGTCTCTGTTCTGGAATTTGAATGTTCTTTATGGCTGATTATCCAACTGGCAAGCCAGGTTTACAGTTGCTGAACTTTCCTATTGGATTATATAAAAATTCCCTATGGTTGCTTGTAGTGTGCTCCCCCCCCCCCCCATATCATTACATGGTTGCTAACTGAGGATACAAATTGTTAGACCTCTGATATTCCAAGATCTTCATTTCCAAAGCTAACTACATTCTTGGGAAAGAGAAATCAGAACTAAATCTTATTCATTTGGAAAAGATGCATGCTAAATCATTTTATATGCACCTTGTAATTCATAGGTAAATTACATCTTATGCAATGTAATGTCAGTTCATATATGATAGGATGAATTTAGGCTAAACAGGTGTCAATGTATCTGAATTTATTTTTCCATAATCCTGTTTACTAAATCATTCTTCTCTAACATTGGCACCATCTAGAGGTAAGATTTCAACTCACAGAGTTTACACTGGACCAGATAATAGGATGAACTCCAGTAGTACATTTCATCTAAACAAACTTGTTTTTTCCTCCATAAGCTAAGAAAGATAAGAAATTTTAATACTTTTCTTTCATAAATAGATTGAAGATTACTTTTAAAGTAGGGTATACACCCAGAGAGTGGTATTTGAGAAGGTAATCATGCAAGCAACTCTCTTTGGTATCTGGGAAAACATTATAAGGAATTATTGCAAAAATAAATAAATAAATCTTAACACTTCAATTACATGGGCTCTTCAATGACCTGGAATGGTAATCACATAGACTAGCCAGGGACCTTATTCCTTTTATTAAATGTGTGCAGTGTCTTACACGTTTTATATAACGCTGGCCTCCTAGTAAGTGAAGGGATATCTTTACAGCTGTTACAGGAAAATGAACAGATCTTGTTTCATGTTCCTGTTAGTTTGATTGTGCATGGGGAAGAAAGGGATTGTATCAGCCTGTGGTAAGCAATTCATCAACAGTTGATGAAAAGCAGTGGGACTCAGTGGGATGCAACTCTATCACACATGTCATAGTGACAGTTTTCATCAGTTCCATTTGAAGAAGGAGGCATGATAAAACACACTTCAGGGGGTCAGTTTCCAGCAAGAACCAAAGACTGCCAATCCAATGATATATTATTGAGTATATTCATTGAAACTGGTGAAATTTCTATCCGAATAGGCTTAACCATTCCTGTTGGAGAAACAGCTACCAAGGATAATAAAAAATCTTGTTACTTCTACTTTGTGAAGGGGAAGAAGAAACATGAGGCCACTAAGCATCCTTTCAGAATCTCAGTGCCCAGTTGTATTTTAAAGCCATCAAATGCGGGAGGTGGGTGTGAAGAATTATCAGGATCATAGTATGTGGGAGAAGAGACACAAATATGTATGTGAGATATCTCTTCAAGTGTTCATATTTTTTTGTTTTATTTTATTGTTAGAATTACATTTTCATCACAGATTTTGTAGAGACTCATGCATCAAATATTTTTTACGTTTTATGTTTGTTGTTTACTGAAAGTTACTGGATGAGATTTAGTCCAGAAACATTTTAAACCAATAATGAAGAACTACCAGTACTTGTCTTGTGACTTTCTTTCTCGCCCACCAATTCTTCCTTTGAACCACATCAATTTTGCTATCCAATAGTCTTCTTGGGCATTTTCTTGTGCATCTTTATTTCAAACCTGAAACCTACAGAAATGGACAAAAACTCACTTTAAAAAGGATTTTTGTTTGCCTCTCATCCCACAAAAAACCTCCATTTTGTGGTTTGAGAGAAGAAAGTGACAGGAAGGTGCAAAAGCGCTGAACAATGTATTTGCTCCCCAGAAGTGGTTTCTACTTACCTATACTACCGGTTTGTAGCGGGGCTGCACACGCGCTCTTCTGTGCATGCATAGAAGCTTCCTTATGACATCCGGATCAGTGGGCGGAGCCTCCAGCCAGTTTTACTACCAGTTCTTGCAAACTGGTCCAAACCAGGGGCAACCCAACGCTGTTGCTCCCATCATCTAGTTGTGGGACTGAAATCCTTTCAAAGCAAAACTGGCCATCTGATTTCTCTATCTCTGTGGCTGCAGCACTACTGGTCTAATAATAATTAGATCTGCTTCCTTTCATCCCTCTGAAACCTTTCTTTCTAAATACATACGTAAATGTGTACAATGGCATCCTACTGGTCGTCCTCTGGAAGGGAAAAGAGGAAGAAAAAGGAGGGGGAGAGAGTGGAAGGAATAGACTGATAGAGGAATGGAATCTACATTAGACAAAGAAGGAGAAGGAGGGACAATGAAGAAGGAATGTGCTGGTGTAAATTGAATTCTCATAGCTTTGTCTCACCTATGTTTTGTTCTGTATCTACCCAGGTTAAACCAGATGAACATGTGCCAAACCTTGATTTAAATACATAAATATGATGTATGCATTCAGGTATGATGTATTACTTATGGAGATACTGATAGCTGTTAGCTAGCAATTGTTATTTCCCCATTCCCTGCATACTGACAGTCTGATGTGATTTGCTATTGTTTATAGTTAGCTCTTGGCAGATTATGACTCATGGCTGCTCCTACAGAGAAGAGCCCCAGAAACCTTTTAAAATGCCTATTCAGAAGGAACACAGCAATCTTTCAACTGTTCTCTGAGTCATCAAGAGACAAATTCAAAATGGTTGCTCCTCAGGAAACCTAAGCAGTAACAAGAAGCAGGCATTTTTTAATTTATTTATACAGTTAGAAGAATGATCAGTGGGCACTGATGGAGGGTTTGGGGCAAAAGACAGATTGCTTTTTCTAACAAGTACTTAGCCAAATATATTGTTATTTGTGAAAATTGGTCCATAAACATTTTGAAATTTGTTGCTGGACACATAGAGTTCCCCATTGGAGTCTTTCAGATAGTCTTTTGAAAAGTATGACATTTATGCAGTATTCTTTTATTAGAGAAGTATTTTGTGTTGTGATATTGGGAATAGCAAGTGTTTCAGGCTACTATATACATAAAATGAAAGTCCCATGCCAAATTCTATGCTTGGAGCTCATTATTTGTATTCTCAATTGCACTCAAGTATAGCTGAGATACTTTTTTCTCCTGTCCTGCCACCTTTACCTCTATTTAAAGAAAGGTTTCACTAAAGATCGAGAATCCCAAAATCATTTCTTTTCAGTCATGAAGGCAATGAGGTGGATTAATTTCTTTCAGCCAAGATTGTTGTAAGAATAAGAGATTCTGGTTATGTACACTACTCTAAGTTACTTTGAAGAAAGTGTTGGTGTGAAATACATAAACTACAATACAAAGAAGCATCAGGAAATGAAGAAATAAATTAACAAAAACCATCTACTTTCTCCATGATATATGAGTTCCAACATGAGCAATTCAAGATGATATATGAGCTCTTGAATTCTGCTATGTCACAAGTAACATTTTGGTATTCTGGAAAATCACAGAAACCTGTCTAACCAGGCTTCACCTCATATATTGCATTTCTCACATCAATTGGACAGCTAATTGGAGCAGTTACAAGGAGTACTATCCCAAAGGTGACCTGCAATAAAATGCTGCAATATAGATCGATTCTTTTCAAGGTTCCAGAGAACTCTCACTGTTTCCCTTGCAACAGTTATTATGTGGCCACTGAGCATGCTGTTCTGATTAAGCCTTTTGGGGAAGGACTACTTGCTTTATTATTATTTTGTTTGTTTGTTTCTTTCCCTCTAAAAAGAGTTTTTGGTATCATCATCTTCAATATTTACGTCAGTTCTTTTGGGCATTGACTTGTTCCTTGTAGAAAGGCAATCCATAAATCTAAGGAACGGCAAATAATCGCAAGTGAAGCTCTGCAATAAATGTTGCAATGTTACTTCAGTTCTTAATGTTCTTTTATTCAGAGTTACAGACAGATGGGATGAGGAAAATAGGAACAGTTTGAGATAAAAGCCCAACTGAAAAATGAAAGGTGAAGAAAAAGACATTACACTCTTCACACTAATCTCAAACCTCTTTTATAGCACCAGGCCCACCTGCAAAATAACAATAAAGTTAGCCATGCTGGAGTGCTAGGAGCTGGCATTTGATTTTGACTAACAGAGTTAATCTCATCTTATCCTCCAAGAATACTAATCTATTAAAACTAGAGGTGATAAAGCTGGCAGGTTTAAATGTTTTGTCTCTGTGGAGATTTCTTTTACAAGAGTACTCTTGTTTCTTAATAATTGTTTGTGTTAGTTCCTTATATAGTATAAAGATACTCAGCTTGTAGCAGATTGTTGTTGGAAAAATATTTGGAGCTAGTCCAGCTGTCCTGCAGGTGCCTCTTGATCAGGGCTGTCAAACTCCGGCCCATGGTCCGAATGTGTCATGTGCCGGCTAGGCCTATGCCTGCTTTAGAGAAGGGAAAAAATGTCCTGATATGTCACATAATGCTGCTGTGACGACGTGAGTTTGACACACCTGGTCTTGATCCTGATTTTTGGATTCACTGAGTCATGAATTTTTTTCACATTTTGATACCAAAGATACTAGATATTTATTTTCCACTACTGTTTTCCTTATTTCTTTCTTTTCTTGGTTGATCCTTGTATTGTCTCTTGGCTTTATATAGCATTACCTATTGTATTTCCTAACATTAACTTATTACTGTGCCACTAATGGGTTTCAAATTTTTTTACTACCGGTTCTTTGGGCATGGCTTGGTGGGTGTGGCTTGGTAGGCGTGGCATGGGAAGGATACTGTAAAATCTCCATTCCCACCCCATTCCAGGGGAAGGTTACTGCAAAATCCCCATTTCCTCCCAATCAGCTGGGACTCAGGAGGCAGAGAATAGATGGGGGCGGGGCCAGTCAGAATTTTTACTACCGGTTCTCCAAACTACTCAAAATTTCCACTACTGGTTCTCCAGAACTGGTCAGAACCTGCTGGAACTCATCTCTGTACTGTGCCCCCTCTTTCTTAAGGATTTGTAGTTGTAGGGATTTAAATGTAAGGCTTGTTCTTCCCATCTTTCCAAATGAATGGATATTTGGTTATAATGCTTAGTAGCCTTGCAATGGAACAGTTTTTAAATATTTATATAACATTCAACTCTGGCTTGGAAATTGTGAATTCCCTTTTGCTCTGCATTAAGTCTTACAACAGTTTAGATACACCTTGTAAACCCATGCATTTGCCCCTTTTCTTAGGAAATCCAAAACCAGAGACAGGAATATAGCAGATCTTTTCTATCTTTACCCCATGCACGGATATTTTGTGTAACATAATTTCAGGAATTGGCTATCATTCTCTGGCAACGTGGTTACTAACATGCCAGAAAAACTACTTGGTGCAAATACTTTTTGGGGGATTAAGATGAATCACTCTGTCTTTATTCAAAAGCATTTGTGCAATCAGTTTCAAAATAATTATCTGGTTCTTTCCCCCCTTTCTTTCCCTCCCCCATGTAATTCAACATTTTATTCTTCCTCATGAGGCCATTTTATTATGGTGAGCACGTTCAGTGTATGGACATTAATCAATGGTAAATTAGAACGGAATTGATATATGCATATGACATGCACATTAATTTTAAATATGTTTATTGTAATTATCATCATTACAATGAATGCCAGAGGAATCAGCAAGCGATTAACCTCGGTTACGATTGGTTACAGTTTGTTTGGGGTATGTGTGTAAAGTTCAGATTTAAAATTAGCACATAGAATGTCTCTGTTATTTAGAACAATTTCTGGAGTGAATATGCTAAGCATATTAAGAAGTATGTGTAGCTAATTTTAAACAATTTTCCATATTAGCAAAGTATTGATAGCAGGGCCTTTTGAAAACTCTGAGGGGTTCTTAGTCTAAAAGTTCATTTCAGCCCCAAATATGCACTTTTTTCTCCCCTCAGAGATTTATTTTCTCAGTTTTGGGGGGTTGGCACTGAGGTTAATAGCACAGTAAACAAGAATATGTGGAAGAAGTCAAACTATTGAAATATTTATTTGATTTTTATAGTATTTCAGCTCTATTCTATCAATTCTATTTGTCTTGCAAAACTATAATTTGACAATTTGAAATACTGAAAGATATCTTAGATTGGTGCCTATCTATATGCCCAAGGAAACCGCTTGCCATTTCAGAATGGCCAACTGATATTATAAATGTGGCATTCCTATACAAAGCAGACTTTCAGGATGAATATCTTCTGATAAAATTATAAAAATGAAACAATTGAGTTGTCTTTAAGAAGAACTGGTGATTTCTGCATCCTGAGCCATTTTAGGCCCCACTTACTACAAACAGCAGGAATCACCTGCTATCGTAAGCTATAAACTAGAAATACTTTTTTGCTTATAGCCTGTGGTAGACAATCTACTTTATTGAGGAACATTATAGGCTCACAGAAGATAATGGCTCTTCTAATTATGGAAAGTATTTTCACATAATGGCTAAACATCTAGGCATTGATTACTAATAGCTTGTTAAATGCACAAGGGCTTTAAACATAAATGACCATGGTAAGCTGTGAAAAAGCAGTGAGTATTTGAATTAATTTTTACATGGTTTCTCACCTCCTTGAATTTAGAGAACATGTTCCATCTCATCTGTGTAAACTCTCCAAAATCCAGAATACATTTTCTCCTCATTATATCTCATCAATTGAATGAAGCTATTTATGAGAGAAATTCAACAACCAACTTTCTATAAATAGAATCTTCATTCACTGATACATAGTACCTGGAGAAGAAAACCACACAAACATAAAATAGTGAAAAAAGTTCAGTATTGACAAATTCATGGATTAAAAGGAGGAGAGATCTAGGGAATTTAAAATATGACTGCATTTTAATGATATTTTAAATTAATAATTAGCTGTTTGTATCTAAAAAGCTTTGGGTTCTAATGTGCACTGTATTGTAATGGTAGGAATTAATTAAATGTATTCAATTTTGCAGTGTATATCCAACAGCTACCTATTATAATTAGTAAATGTTGGAGGAGTAAACTGTAGAAAAAAAATAGAAGAATGGGAACACTGGTATTAGGGAACGGAGTGGAAAATTGCAAACTAAGATTCTTTAGCCAAGAAATAGCAATGTGTTTTTTATATAATATATAATAGAAACAGGAAACCATAAGAACATAAGTCTCCTGGCCTTTCAAAAATATCTAAAGACCTGGCTCTATCATCTCGTTTGGGGCTCACAGTGGAGCATGCAGTGGTACCCTGAAAACCTTCCTCTGCCTTTTAATTAACTTTTACTGTCAAATTTTAACTATCCTTGCATCTATTTTAAATTTCATATTCAGTTTTTATGTTCTAAACATTTTATTTGTATATCACCTAGAGTTCCTCTGTGAGGGAGACGAGCGGTTTCTAAATGTGATAAAACAAACAAATAAACATAGGAAGATGCCTCATTCTTTGTTCAATCATTGTTTATTTAAATACTGAAAGCATTCACAGGCTGATATACCTCAGCAGTTCAAACAGAACAGATTCCCCCCCCCCCCGATTTCTGCCTTGAAATGTAATCTTTGCAGTACAGGATTGCTCAGCGATAGCCTGTGTCAGCAATACCAGTAAGAGAATTTGAGGATACTTTATTATTCAAGTACATACTTCAGCCCCAGAATTTTGGTTAGAAAACTGAACATGGAATTGACAAATTCTTTTTCTAGTCCTTGTAGCACTTCCTGTCAAAGGCTATTAGCCAAAATAAGAAGTACACAGATTCAAGCCATGAGGGGAAACAAGCTGAATTCCACTGAAAACCAATCTATAGTTATTCTGAAATGCATGTTTATATGCAACATTGCTATTTAGAATACTGACCCTTTTGCATCCTGCAAAGGCACAATGCATACAAAATTCATCCTGTTTTTCGTATGTTATCTTTTGTGTGGACTTTTGGTTGCATTGCCATGGTCCCCTTCTTGATTTTGTTTTGACCTTATCCTGTGCACTTCCCGATGCATAGATGAATCTCTGAGGAGATTGACAAGATGTGTAAGAAAACTTTCCTAAACAGACTAGATAACTGAGATTGATAAATAGATGTGACTCTAATAACATCTGCAGCAATTTCAGTCTTTTTTTTTTTTGCTTTCTGACAATTTCATTTAACAAGAAGATTGAAGACCCCAGTGTCTTGGGTTCCCAGAGATAATTTTCTGTATACCATCTAATTGAATCCCAGTAAGTTATTTCCTTTATTTAAGGTGTTTTTATACAGCTTCAACTAGTGTGAATTTAAAAGGTTTTCAGCAAAAATATTGATGATCAGCTGTAAAGAATTATCAGTGAATGACATTTTAATAACATAAATATAATTTCTATTTATATAAATAGAATAGGCAATATAAATTTAATAAATAAATAAATTTCATAAATAAATAAATTTCATAAATTTCATAAATAAATAAATAAATAAATAAATAAATAAATAAATAAATAAATTCTATCTCACATTAATGAGATGTTTATATCCCATTAAGTTTTTCACTGAATTTCCCCATAGTCTTTCAAAGGAGATAGGACCAGTCACTGGGGTATTGCACTGTATTTCTCTTTCTCTGTTCCCAATCTCCATTTCTGTCCTTGTGAGACCAAAATCCCACTGCTCCACTACTTGGACTAGTCAGTGATTGGCATTAAAAAAAAATAAATATTTGACTGAGATCCTTAGCTTTCTTCTTCTAACTGCACTTCCCAATATTATTAGAAATGAATAAAAGAGAGTCAAGTTTCCAGTTTTTGCCTTAATGAGCTTCCTAAATCAAATGAGAAAATATATTTTCTTAGTCATATCCATGAATGTTCTAGTTTCATATACAAAAGATGCTTTTAGAGCAGAGTGATAGGAATGCTGGCTGGGGAATTTTGAGAGTTGAAAAGTTAAAGTTGCCACAATTGAGAAACACTGCACTAGTATTTAGGACACAGTAGAACTATCTTCTCTGAAAGTAAATCCACACCCATACAGAAAGATATGTACAAATTGAATGGAATCTGGAAAAAATACTGGTGATGACAAATGACAGTTTGCAATGAGAGGAAAAACAACCGAATTCTACTAAATAATGCTCTTAAGATAATTTTCAATTTTCAATCTCAATGACTGCTATAGAGAAAGTGGGGAATAATTGTGTGGTCTTCCTGTCCCGCTCCCCCCCCACTGAAACAAAGAATATAAAGTAGGAAGTACTAAGAATCCTAATCAACATTTATTTATGAGCAATCTCTAATGCAATTGACCCTTTCATTGGGTTTGGATTCCAGATTTATTATTTATTCCTCTCCATCTCTTCTCACACATCTTTAAATAGTTATTTAATTAGAAAATAATGAGTTAAGTGCAATTTTGCAATTTTTATCTTAGCGGCGTGACTCTGTTCCCATTTCACCGAACACTAATAGCAACTACTGCAAAGCATTGCTGATAGATCAATGTCAACGTCTACTTGAATGCACCCAGTGATACAGAGTTGATGCCTTCCCTAAACAGTTGCTTCCACTTTCTTAATCTCATGCACTATTAAAAACTTCTTTTGCTATTACCATTAAAAACAAATGCATAGTACCACATCACAAAGGAAAAAGACCCAGAAACTAAAAACAAGTTTAGTTTCTGAAACTAAACTTGTTATTGATAGGCATGATTCAACCTCCCAGCTTTAAGCGACAGTTGAGAAATATATCAGAAATGAAATTTATATATATATATATAGTCTGTGAGATCATGGAAAGTAGATAAGACCAAGGAGTTAGAGTACACAAAACAGGTTTGGAGTGAGAGTGGAATGGTAATTAAATGGAATTAAATGGAATATCTTTGAGTTGAAACATGATTGGTTGCTTGAGTACATAGACACCAAACAAAAATTTGCTGGGCAGTCATTTTTATTAGGTCAAAGATAGACAAAATATGATCTGGAAGCCCTTTGTGGCACACCATCAACCCACAAGCCCCTCCCAATTTTTACAAGTGTGTAAAAATAAGCTTTTATGTGTTTATTTTTTATTTTTGGAGCATTGGCTTAAGGCACCCATTGATTCATTAATGAATCCTGTCCCTAACCATTTTTGGAATATGGTTCTTTCCATGTCATTTTAAGACTGTTCTTGCCCTTGAGACAACAAAGACTGTCCATTCCTATGTGGGATACATGTGATAAATCTTTGAAAAGCATTAAAAAGGGCCTTGCAATACATATTGATGTGCATGAAGCATCACACATCAAAACATTAAATCAAAGGTATCCTTACAAAACTTGTGTGGCTGCATTAAGATCTGATCCTATTGTTTGTGTGCATTGTATACAGGAAACATACAATATCTGAATCCATCTGCACATTTACTTTATTTCAGAATGTTATCTCTACTTTGGGACAAGTACAATGACTGCCTTTTACTTGTAACAGTCAATTACAATTGTAATGTTTTATTTATTTTCATCCTGAGCTATAACAGCTTACTTAATTATATAATTTGTTTTAATAAAAGGTAAAAATGTTTCCATTGTTTAACAATCATTGAACATTCCTTATATGGGTCTCTCAACTTTTTTTAGCTCACTTATTGCTAACCAATAAGTAGTCTATTATTTATTTTTCTTTTGTGTCCTCAATGTTTTGGGGTCCATTTGCTCCTACTTAATCTGACTATGAAGATGCAATAAATTTGTTTTAGGATGTCCATGAAATTTTCACATAAACATGGTATTCTGATGCCTATTAAATTAGATAATCTATGAAATAAATTCACCCTGTTTGAAGCAGGGGTGAAATGCTCCCGGTTCGGACCGGATCGCCCGATCTGGTAGTGATGGCGGCGGGTGTAGCAAAAATCCCTGCGGGGGGCCCCCCCCATGCCCAGCTGAGCCGCAAGATCATCAGAGGCTTTGTTTTTTTTTTTTTACTTTTAAAAGCATTTTTTCTACAATCTCTTCCGATGAAAAAAATGCTTTTAAAAGTAAAAAAAAAAAGCCTCTGATGATCATGCGGCTCAGCTGGGATCATCAGAGGCTTTTCAAAGCATTTTTTTCTGCAACCTCTTGGCCGAAGAGGTGGCAAAAAAAATGCTTTGAAAAGTCTCTGATGATCCCAGCTGAGTTCCCTGATTGGCAGAGAGGCATTTTTTAAAAAGCCTCTCTGATGATCCCAGCTGAGTTCCTGATTGGCAGAGAGGCTTTTCAAAGCATTAGAAAAAATGCTTTGAAAAGTTTTTTTTAAAAAAAAGTTGGCCATGCCCACCCAGTCACATTACCCCCCCCACCAAACCACGCCCACAGAACCAGTAGTAACAGATTTTACATTTCACCCCTCGTTTGAAGGCAAAAAAGGCTGATGGGGAAGGTGCATAACTTTTTTGGCAGGGAATGTGTCTTTTGTGTTAGCCAGGACTCCAGGTGACTGCTTGGACAAGTCAGTTTTCTTGACAGATGATTTGCAATTGCATTCTTCTTAAAACTAAAAAACGAAGAGTGAAGGGCTGGCTTTGTATCCAATGTGGGACTAGAACTCATGTTTCCTGGTTTCTAGCCTGGTATCTTAACCACTATACCCAATTACCTGTTGAGTTGTATGTTAGTAAAGGGCAAAAAATTGGAAAAAATGACGCATACAAGATAGACAAGATATAACATGCTAGAACATATGTTAATTTATCAGATTACTGAAATCATTGGCTATTCAATATAATCCTAATGTCAGCGAGTTAAGTTGCATTTTTTCATCGCTGCCATAATCAAAGAGAAAAAGGAAAAAAAACCCGGAGCGAGCAGTACAGTTTGAAATTTAGTGCTTGGCATTTGAGATATTGTCCTTCTCCCCCTCCCTTAATAGATAGGGTTACCCAGGTGATGAAGGGAGGGGGACATTCCTGTGATCTGAAGTAGTGGGCAGAAGAGACTGACTTGGAAGATGGCCAATGGGCATTGAGATATTGTGAGGCAGAAGGGGAGGGGTTTGGTTTCGGAGAATCAGTTTTGGCTGCATATGAGTTTAGGTCGGATCGTAAATTCTTTAATAAATGAGAGATTCATCAAAGACTTTGTGTTTGAGAATGAAATTTATTTGAGATTACGCCGAAACCTGACACCTAATTTATTTATATTTCTGTGGTGCTTTTTTGTTCTGAGTTGTTTGTTGCTGTTAGAACTATGCACAGTACTACAATTCTGAAATGTAACAATCTTGAATTGACCAGATTCAAATTCAATGTCCAGAGTCTTTGAGTCCAAATCCAATATTTCAACTGTGAAATACTTCTAGACTGGACAAGCCTGCATCAGAACATTTCCAGTGAGTTTAGGACAACTGTTCTAAATTTTAAAATGGTACTTTTGAGCTAAAACATTTTGAATTCCCAAGTTTTATCACTACAAGTTGACTTATATTTCTGATTCTGACAAACAATCGCATCAGATTGTGAAGAGGGCCAGAATAGCTGAGGTAGTTTCAGCTTCAGAAGGATATCAGGTAAAATTAAAATGTACTCAGCATTTTAATTTTGTGTGCAGTGCCCTCCACAGGGAGGCTGATAAGGGGACAGACTGACAGAAGCAGGATTGTGCTGTTATCTGACAATCTTCGCCCTTTTTGTATATGTGATACGATATCACACGTGTGCCTTAAAAGGATGGAGTTTTGGATGGAACAGCACAATGCCACTTTTGCTGTTACGAAGAAAGTGAGCAAAGACTTTTCAACTGATCAAATTGTTGCCCAACTAAATTTTACTCTCTGTGTTTTGGAATTGCAAAATGAGAAAAAGGTCATGGCTAACTCAGGAAGCTTCACTTGCCTGGCTTGGCTTGGCTCATGCTCAGATTTAGTTTGATTAGTTCCATGAGAAGGAAGACTGGGAGGATTTGGATTTGGAGCAGAGAGGCAATAGAAATAAACAGGACTAGGTTCCTCCTTCTTCATCTTTCCTGCTTTATTCAGTTTGGATCCCATTGGAAAAAAAGGGCTGGATTATTAAATATCTATGTTTTTTTTACATGCTGGCCCATTTCATATAATATGTTCTCTGCATAGACCGAGAACAAATCTATGCTCTTGACATTGCAAGAACATAAATATGGATAAAGGAAATTGGATGTTTGGCTGCCACAGCTATTCACAGCTGTTTTAAAGAAATAGAGACAATCCTGCATTATTTATATAGGATATGGCTCCTGATGTTTTGCTTGTATAAAATAGAAGATGAAATTAAGTAATCTGCCAGCCACAGTGCCCTGAAATCCTACACTATTCAGGACAGGGACTTAATTTAATCCCTTGCTTTTATAGTTCTGCATATTGTGCCAATTCCAAATGCCCCTTTAATTAAGAGATGCTGTACAGTGGCCAGACATTCTTGTAATGAAGTTGAGCAAGCAGTCAGCAGGCTTAAAGCACTTCATTAATTCATGCCAATTCACTGTGCATTGGAGCTCTTGGCATTAGAAGAGATTGGTGGAATATTTCTCATCTCTTTAAGAATGTGCTTTTTTTTTTTTTTAAAAAAAAAACTGTTTTCTAGATGAAAATATATTTTCTGACAGAACTGAGAAGTAGACCAAACACAAAAGTCCATAGAATCATTAAAATAGTTTTTATCATTTTTTTTGAGTGAGAATGGATTTATCCTAGGAGTGCAAGAAATGTGACCTTTGGTTGTATGTGTGGGAAATGAGGGAAGTATGCTATACCCTTTACGCCATACTATTCCATCCTACATCAGAGCTAGTTTTAAGTTTAGGCTGACTAGGCACTAGTCTAGGG
This sequence comes from Ptyas mucosa, assembly GCA_012654045.1. Classification (NCBI taxonomy): domain Eukaryota; kingdom Metazoa; phylum Chordata; class Lepidosauria; order Squamata; family Colubridae; genus Ptyas; species Ptyas mucosa. The sequence continues at coordinate 8,806,425 of WNWU01000032.1, read as the reverse complement.
TGGCAAAGCTTAAGGGTCATCAATGCTGCCCCTACTTTAGCTAAACAATATCGCCTGGTGGGTCTGTGGGGGAGGGCCTTCTCTGTGCTGCCCCAGCTCTTTGGAATCAGCTACCTCCTGAGGCCAGGACCGCTCCCACCCTACTGGCCTTCCAGAAAATGGTGAAAACCTGGATTTTCCAGCAGGCTTGAGGCCATTGATCTCACCCTTGCGATCTTGTGAGATCCGGCCATGAGTGGTGTGTATGGGTTTTTAACATCTCTTATTGTATATTGTTCATACTGTCTTTGTTGTAAGTCACCCAGAGTCCTCAGAGAGTTGGGCGGCATAGAAATATGAATAATAAATAAATAAATAAAATAAAGTACCTAGAAAATATGTTTACATTTAATCTTTCTTTAGAGAAATACCATTTTGTTAATACAGGATTTTGTAAGTACCTAAATGTTAAATTAATCATTCTAAAAATGCAAATCTTCACCCATCAGATTGACTGATGGGTCACCATCAGTCAATCTGGTCTAGGGGAACCATATACCCTTAAGTTGGCTCTGCCTCCATTTCTCCACTATATTTCCTGTCAATTCATTGTTATATTTTTATCTTCTTTAGCTTTCCATCTGACTTTTTGCCTTTTATCATTGTATATCTTGTTCTCTAATATTAGCAAAATAAACTGCAGCATTTTGGGATGAAATGGGATTTTGCTACAGAGTTAACTACTGAAATTATGTGTTTAAATATTTCCTAAATGATGATTAAAGTTTTGATATAGTAACCATTTGATTTATATATAAAAAATATTTCACAATGAAATTTATTATCAACAATCCAGTTAAATTATTTATTTTCAAAAATAAATGTATCAAACAAAGTCATTTTAAAGATTAGTCAGATATTTCTTTTTCAAGAAAAATGATGTAATTTGAGAAAACAGAATCTATTACATTATTAACAGGCATGTATTTCATAGACCAACTCTATCTATCACATATTATTTCTTGATATAATAATTGCATATTAAAATAAATTTATTTACTGTTAGGGAAAAGATGTGTACCATATCTGTCTGTCAGATAAAATTCTGTATGTTTTGTTTAGTTTTCTATTCACTGATTGATGCAAAATTTTGATAGAATGTACTAACTTCTGACTGCATTGAGATAAAGATATGAAACAGAGTCAATACAAGTAATTTTGCTTTAATGACCACAATTGGTACCATCAACTTTGTTGTTAAGAAAAGCTGTCACTAAGTGAAACCACAACTTTGTTTAAGATATTACTTTAGCTTCTGAAATGGGCTGGCTACCGGCTGAGATCCCAGAGCAGGGGAGTGGGTATAGCAGTTATTAACTGGGAGTCTCTGTTGGCTTTCAGGAGTGCTACTTCCCAAGTTGTCAGTTTTGAGGTCGTGTGGATCAAATTGCTGCTACTGTACTAGCCTTCCTGCTGCATAGCAACCTTCCTGCTTGAGCTGTTGGAGGCCATCTCCAATAGCTGCAGGTTGTCTGTGAAGTCTGTGAAGTTCTACCTGCATATGGTTTTTGGGAACTTCAAACTGTCTTTACTTCAGAAGCACCTCAGAACTTTATGGCCACCAGGATCTCTAAGGAATAGAGGAGAGTAGAGTAGAGTAGAGTAGAGTAGAGTAGAGTAGAGTAGAGTAG
>WNWU01000032.1:8642607-8804745 GCA_012654045.1 Ptyas mucosa | reverse complement strand
AGAGTAGAGTAGAGTAGAGTAGAGTAGAGTAGAGTAGAGTAGAGTAGACTGGACTGGACTGGACTGGACTAGACTGGAACGGAACGGAACAGAATAGAATAGAATAACTTTATTGTCACTTTAAATGTACACTAATCAGCATACATTAAAATGAGATTTCATTGCATACAGCTCTCAAAGGGTAACCACCCAATATGCACTACATAAACATGACCAAAAATTATGCATATACCCACATACACACACACACATATAATCCAGAGAAACAACACAGTCTAATTTGGATAGGTACAGGTACAGTATATGTGGCACCTCGCTCAATAGTAGTAATTGTGAGAAGGATCTTGAAGTGCTAGTGGAAAACCATTTAAGTATGAGCCAGCAGTGTGCAGCAGCTGCCAAAAAAGCCAACACAGTTCTAGGCTGCATAAACAGAGGGACAGAATAAAAAATTACGTGAAATGTTAATATCACTTTATAATACCTTGGAAAGGCCACACTTGGAATACTGCATCCAGTTTTGGTCGGGACTGGAGGCTAAAATATATGAAGAATGGTTGCCGGAACTGGATATGTCTAGTTTAATGAAAAGAAGGACCAGGGATGACATGATATCAGTGTTCCAATATCTCAGGGGCTGTCACAAAGAAGAGGGAGTCAAGCTATTCTCCAAAGCACCTTAGGTAGGACAAGAAGCAATGGGTGGAAACTAATCAAGAAGAGAAGCAACCTAGAACTAAGAAGAAATTTCCTGACAGTTAGAACAATTAATCAGTGGCACAGCTTGCCTCCAGATATTGTGAATGCTCCAATACTGGTAGTTTTAAAGAAGATATTGGATAACCATTTGTCTGAAGTGGTGTAGGGTTTCCTGCAGGGGTTTGGACTAGAAGACCTCCAAGGTCCCTTCCAACTCTGTTCTGTTCTGTTCTGTTCTGTTCTGTATGTATACATATACATGGTGAGAAAAATGAATCTTTTGAGTTTACTAGATGGATGACATGATAACAGTTACAGAATCTGGTAGTCCTGCTAGAAATATTTTCAAACCTCCTCCCAGAGGCGAGCAAGAGAAACAAACCATGGAGTGGGTGTGTGAGATCTTTAACAATGTTTCAAGGGCCTATTGAAGGTCATTCATAGTCTGATTTGAAACAGTGGTCAATACTGGACATGGTATCCTGGCAATGAGATATAATGGGGAAGCTATCTTTGTCCTCCCCTTTCATGGTCAGATCATGCTCAGGTGATGTTGAAATTCTTCTTTTTATTTGTAGCTGCTCAGAGTCACTTATATAGTGAGATGGATGACCTATAAACTTGATAAATCGATTGGTCAAAATATCAATTTAGAGGGATGAGAAAGTCAAAAATGCAATAATTGGCCATAGTTACTTTTTTACTTGTAACTGCAAATGGAGGCTGAACAAGAAAGTAACTAAATGAGAACTACCTGTATGTGTTTTAGAATACTTGATGTGTTTGAACTAATTCAGGCTAAGTGTTTCTTAGACATAATGGAATGAATAATACAGTATAATGGAATACTGAAACAAAAAATTAGCAGGATCTTGGTCTATGTCACACAAAATATCAACTGCAAAAATCAACACTCATTACCAATTGCTTGGTTCAGTGACAGCAAGTTTAGAAAATTTGCTTCTGGCTTCAGTTTTTCTTTACTGAAAATAATTGTCATCTCTTTATGTTGTTTAAAAATCAAACCTATGAATATCTAACCTGGCATTCCTATCATGAGTGACCCATAAAGTCCAGAACAGTCTCTGGGCTAACTAAAACAGTAAAATGTTCTTGCACAAAAAAGTCCATGGTCATTCTGAGCCAGAGTAATGAATGGTTAATGCACTTCTGCACAGAGCTGGTTGAAAAGCCTCATTGCTTTTCAGTAAAGCTGATTATTTTGTAGGGAGCCAGCAATAAGTAAACCAGCTGCCAAAGCTGAATGTGCACAATCTAATTGTTAAGACATGTATGAGTTTTATCAATAACTTATTTATTGTTTTTAATTTTGCTTTGCTTTTTATAATACATCTGTGGAAATAAAAGTATTTTTAATCATGTTTTCCAAAGCTTGTTTTTTGCACTTGAATTTCTTGAGTGTTTTTTTTTTAATATTAAATAACTTTTATTGCCCACTTTGGGATACAAGAAGGTACCCGCACCTAAATATGTGGCACCAAATTGTGAGGAAGGTGTATGATAATGTGATGCACTTTTCAAAAGTTTTCTCATGGGAAATTAGAGAAGTTCTAGATACTAATAGAAACTTACATTGGGAACAAAACTTGCATAGAGTCTGGTTACTTGAGGACTGCTTGTCTCCAAATGTTTCTTCACCATCCAGTGAAATCAGCAGTAATAGTAACAGAGTTGGAAGGGACCTTGGAGGTCATCTAGTCCAACCCCATGCTTACGCAGGAGACTTGAACTAGGGATTTGAACTGCTGAACTGTTGATCTTTCTGATCAACAAGGTCAGTGTCTTAGTCACTTGAGCCACCTAGCCAGGTGCTAAAGTGGGCAGGCTCTGAGTCCTGTTCATTAACCAGTGACATCTTGCTGGACCCCTGTTCTCCCAGGCCTTTGGTTAGGATGGTGATCAATCCTCTTTGTTTTGGGGTATCTTTTGGGGTTTTTTTTTTCTGTTATGGGATTGGTAAAATTTAATTCAGGGATTTGGTGCTGTAATTTAGTGCCATCAGCTTGGTGAGCTCTGAGCCAGCAAAAGATGCAGAGTTTTAAATGCTGCAAGTATTTAAAATTCTAGCACTAAGTGAGACAAAGGTACATTGTGAGTGGAGTTCTTTTGATAATAAATTCTCTTTATGTATTTCTATCCCGTGAAGGTAATATAAAACAACCTGGCAATAGCAATAGTTATGGATTTGAAACTGGATTGTATATAATTCCTGTTCTCTCCTACAGAGAGTCATTGAATATGCTTAAATAAGCATATCTTAACCCTATTTGTTTAAGCTATAAAATGACATATTTAAAAGACAAACACAATTTATTTGTAAATTGAAATGACATGTAAATTGAGTTGATCATAATTTTAAAGTAAGCTCAGACCCATATGACATAGCATAACAAAGAAACAAGTACCAATCCCACTATCTTCCAATTTACTACAAATCTTGTTGAGACTGAGAACTTTCCTGGACAATGAATGTTCTCTCAGTGTTCATATGGACTTTGATATGTAGATTGATATAACCATTCCAAAACACTGAAATTGTTCTTTATTTTGCTTATATGCTTACAATCACTGTCTTGGGCTACATCTGATAGACAGGTGCCCCTATATTCTCATTAGAATTCTCTGACTTAACGAACAATTCATGATTCCTCAACTACTGCAAATTGTCCAGATCCTTAAGTAGTGCCCAAACCATAATACACTCACCTCAATGTCTGATGGATGGTATGATGTTTTTGTTATGAAAGGTAGTGTTTGATTTATTCCAGATATAATGGCATCCATGTTACCTAAAAAATTGTATTTTTGACTCATCTATCCATAATACCTTCCTCATAAGCCTAGATAATCATTCTGGCATATTTTGGCAAATTTAAGATGAACATCATTGCTCTTTGTGACCATTTACATCTAGCTTGTTGATTTATTATGATTTATCATCCATCTCATGTTTTTCTGATGATAGAATCAAGGCTTTAGCCAAAGTGAGGGAAGCTTGCAGATCTCTTCATGACATTCTAAAATTCTTTGTGACTTCCTGCATTATAATGTATTCATGGAATAATTCTGATAGGAAGAAACTCTTTGGAAGATTCACTATTGTTGGATGTCTTTTCTATGTCTCCAGGCCCACACTGAAAATGCCCCAGAACATTAGAAATGAACCCATACACTTTCCCACAGTGATAGATTTCAATAACTTTAGTTACAGAGATCAAGTAGGGTGTGACACTTTATTCTAGAATCTATGTGGTGAGAAGTTCATTATGATCAATGGCATCAACATTTTTATGAGATTTATATTTTATGAGGTTTATAATTAGCCCTGATGTTGAATACTCAGGCAACCAACTCCAGTTATCCTTTTAATTACATTGATTCAATCAAAAGGACAAGATTATTTTTTCAAACTGGCACATCATATATTCAGTATATTGGTTTATGAGATAAATGAAACATGGAGCAAACATTGATGTTACTTGATCATTAAGACTCTTTTTATGCATCAGTAGGATCCACATGGAGTTCTGATATCATTCAGTGACCGAGAGAGGAAAAATGTCAGAAAATATGAAAGGAAGTGAATATTTTTGATAGCAATGTAAATGCAATTAATTTGTTTGTTGAATAGAATAAATTGTTTTTTTAAAGTTATAATCAGTAGAAAAGATGGTGACAGAATAGCAAAGAACTACATGACAACTTGGTGAAAATGTTGAAAGGCTTAGTTTGATAAAAAAAACCCACACCAAACCACACAATATTTGGGTACATTCTTAATCTCTTTTTTGTGATAGAGAAAAAAATGTAAAAAATAACTGGCATATATCCTATGGCCTCCCTCCCTCCCTCCCTTCCGTATTTATGTATTTATTTATGTCCAACTGTTATTATTTTTACAAACAACCCAGGACATGAACACATGTTCCTCAGCCTTTTTTCCCACAACAACAATGGATTTTTGGGCTGAGTGGTGGATGGTGGATTGGGCTGAGAGAGTGTGACTGACTCAAAGTCACCCAACCAGCTTTCATGCTAAGTTGGGACTTGAACTCATGATCTCCTGCTTTCTAGCTAGGTGCCTGCCCTCCCCTCCTCCCTTCCTAAATAAATTGGTTTTTGCTATTTCAGTAGCACAAATGTTTTCAAACAAATATATTTACCATGATAGCATAAGTATTGATTTCAGCTAAATAATGGTTATCTCTAAAGTACTTCAACAGATAAGATACTATTTTAAATTTCAAACCGGAAGACTTGTACAAAATGCCATCACATAAGAAATGGAATAGGTCCAGCAGCTGTGCCTTGGCATCATCTACTCTGTGAATGCAAACTGAATTCAAATTGTGCTCATTATCTAGAAAAAAATACAAGTCCATTAACAGCAGCCCTGGTTCATGATGCAATCTTTTGCGCCAAGGAAGCTGCTTGGACTAAAATAAACTATTCTGTATATTTAGCTTAGCCTTTCATGATAACCTGCATAAAAGATATTTTATCTTGCCAATATCTTAATTAAAGTACCCTAGAGGGATGAATAGAGAATTTAAAGGGCTTATTATTGAACTGTTTAATGGAGAAACTATTTTTGCAATGCTTTTTAACATTCTAAAAATAATAAAAATATTCATTAGAAATAATTGACCAAACAGAGGGGCATTTATTAAAATATCCAAGGAAGAGGTCCTTGTAGTAAAGTTTTCAACAATTAAAATTACAGATTTTTAGAGTTGCAGAGTTATGGGCACCTGCTTTTCAAAGTAAAAATGCTAGTGCTTTATTAGTAAGGAGCAGCTCTCAGCTGATCTTGTATGTTCTTAGGAGCACAGGCAGGTTCACTTAAATGGGATTTCTCTGAAGAATTCCATGTGTGTTTGTGTGTGTACGTGTGCATATCATGGAAGAAGGCAATGCAAATAATTTCTGTATTGCTGTTAAGAAATGAGTATGAATCTATGAAATCATTGGAAGCCAACCTCTTCTGGAAAGAGACGTTATCTTTTATTGATTTATTATATCCAAAGTTTATCCTGAATTCTATAATGCAAATAATAGCTTATTTAGAAATATAAACTTCCCTCCCCTCCTTTCTCACTTTCTCAATTTATTTAAGGGTACCATGAGAGGGATTCATGCACTAATTCGAAGGACATGATTCAAAGGCCATATTGCTTTCCAGTTTCTCCTTTTTAAAAATTCCCTTAAAAGACAATAAGAAGCAATTTCAAGCTTGGTTTATCAGAATAGTCAAGCAATTTCACTTCCTGGCTTGACTAATTGTTCTGCATTCTTTTCAAAGCAGCCTGATAGTGAGGTACAGCCTGATAGAAGTGTACCCAAGTGAACATTTTTACCCACTCTTCAGCTTTCAACCTCAGAACAATTCTAAATAAACTTAGCAAGTTATGACATGAGATTAATGCATGGGTATACCTGGCATATATGTATCCCTCTGTGTTGCTGAATTGTAGAACAAGAACTATCTAGATTTAAGAAAAGGATTAAAGTTTGCCACTGAAATAGATTAAGAATTCGCCTGGATCCAGCTGATTATCATCTGTCAGGTAAAGTTTTCTTCTTTCTATCTTCTAGCACAGCCTGCGTGAACTTTATAATGATATGTTAGATTGCTCAATGCCCTTCCAGGTCTCACTCTTGAGCACTTCATTTTACCCCACTTAGCAATTACCTGGTGAAAATGTTGAAATAGTTAGTGTCAGAGGAAATCAAGCAATACAACAGTCGGGTGTAATATTAACTTTTACAGTACAAAAAACTGAGTAATACATTTTAGCTTCACTAGCCACTTTTTCTTGAGATTAAAATCACAAGGTCATGTTCAACAGCTACTAGCAGTGTCGTCAGCCTATTTTAGCCATTGTCTTCAGCCTATTTTAGTCTTAAATAGCTACCTACCTTTATGCTCATGTAATTTTAACTAATCTTCTTCCTGGAATTGTCTCTAATCTTAACATGTCAACACAGGTATTTTAACAATTGTCCACTTTTGCCAATTGCATCTGCAGATTCATCACAGATACACTGGCCCTGATGTACCCATTCATCTGCTGCCTAGATCTAAACTAGACAGGAGTGTACAACGCATGCCATTTCATTACTCCCACAACCACATATAAAAGGTAGTTCTTACTCAATGAAAATGTAGAATTTCATATTCGTAATACAAAGTTCCAGTATAAGAAGAGGTGAGCTGGTTATAGGTTTGAATTGTAGGAGATGACCAGGTTGAGCCTGAGGTCAAATGCATCATCAGTTTGGAGTCTCTAAACCCACCCTCCCATTAGAAATCTATGTCCCACCCCCATGAAGTTCATTGACTTTTTATCCTTGGTGCTAATTTGCCTTGATTGTTGGTAGTTCAGATTCTTGTGTATAGGTGGCATGAAATAAATAAGCTTGTAGTTCTTTTGAATTCTGACCTCTGATGGCTCCTGGTTTATTCAACCTGACAGAATTCCAGCATCTATATTTTTTGTGTCAACTAGTAATGGCTTAGAGACTCTGACAATTTGTTTTTGTCATTTGCCCTAAATTTACCTTCATGTAAGTGGTACAGGTAATCCTTAACTTATGACCACAATTAAGCCCAAAATTTCTATTGTTCAAGGTGTTTGTTAAGTAACTTTTAGCCCATTTTATGACATTTCTTGCCACAGTTGTTAAGTGAATCTCTGCAGTTGACAAGTTAGTACGACGGTTAAGTGAATCTGACTTCACCATTGATTTTGCTTATCAAAGGGTTGCAAAAGGTGATCACATGATCTTGGGACACCGTAGTGGTCATAAATATGAACCTCAATTTTGATCACATGATCATAGGGTTGCTACAAAGTTCGTAAGTGTGAAAAATGGTCATAAGTCACTTTTTTCAGGGCCATTGTAATTTGAATGGTCACTAAATGAACTGTTGTAAGTCAAGAACTACCTGTATTCATTTATTTATAAAAGCCTTTTTGCTAATTATTAAAACAATTGTTTTGCTTCTTTGGATCATAATGTTGTAGCTTTACATGTTAAAATCTCCATACTCCCAAATAGGAGCCTGGTTTAGCTCAGCAGACTAAAAGCATAGTGATCAACACCAGCTGTCTGCAATTACTGTAAGTTTGAATTTCACCAGGCTCAAGGTTGGCTCAGCCTTCCATCCTTTTTAAGGTAGGTTAAATGAAGACCCAGTTTGTGGGGACAATAAGCTGACTTTGTATAAATATACAAAAGTATGAAGGCTATTGCTTAACGCATTGTATAAGCCGCCCTGAGTCTCCGGAGAAGGGCGGCATATAAATCAAATGAAAAAAAAAAATAGTTTTATTGGTGGTTCTCCTAACTGATAATGTGAGCAAGCATCCAATCCACTCCTAATTAATGAGAAGAAAGGCTTTGGTCTTTCCAAAGTTCATTAATCTCTTCACAGTAATTAGATGCTGGTACCTGACTCTGACTGCTATTGTATTGACATGCTGATCTTAATTAGTTTCAGATCCTGGACACATCTTGTGTTTTCATCTGGCAATCATTTTGGTCAGTCATCAGAAACACATTCTCTCAAAGGAAGTTTTCTAAACCTCCTTTGTTTTATTATAAAATACCATTTTATAACAAAAATCTTAAACAGAGTAGAAGAACTATAGAAGAAACTGTATTGCACAAGATCCTTAAACTTATTCTTCTTTTGTTATGCCAACTAACAAATTAAAAAACCCCACAACTTTAAAAAATATGTCATAAAATTTCACTTTAGTATGTAATTTGAGAACAGATCACGTAATTCAGTATATTAAGATTATCTGTGGTCCTCAGTTGTTTCTGAACCATACCTCACAATAGTTTCAGCCTGCCACCATATACGTACAGTATATATATATACAGTATGCATGCATATATAACTAAATGTGCCAAATGGTCTTAATTCCAGGCTCAAGTTTGACTCAGCCTTCCATTCTTTCAAAGGTGGGTAAAATGAGGACCCGGTTTTTGGGGGCAATAAAATATACAAAAGTATGAAGGCTATTGCTTAATGCATTGTAAGCTGCCCTGGGTCCCCAGAGAAGGGCGGCATATAAATAAATAAATAAATAAAAATTCAGTAGAGAGTTTTTCATCCATTCTTGAATAGAAACAAAAACCAGTATGACTTTTGCTCTTGTTTTCTCTTCACTTGACTTCCTTGCATGATAATAATTGACAAAGAAAGTAACATTTTACTCACATTGAAGGTATTATTGGATGATGCTGGAATAAATGGACAAAATACTATTGTATTACCAGTACATTTACTGACTATTTAAGACTGTCTCACTCATGTTGGGCATAAGATGAAGGCAACATCATGGAGACAAGAGGGAAACTAAACATTATAATGGAATGACTGTGTCATGGTTAGAAAGGGCATAGCCAGAGGAAGATTGATAAAAATAATTTTAGGTATGTCATTATCTCAAAGGGAAATTATACTTATGACTTCTCTTTTGTTGATACTATAGAATAGAATAGAATGAGCTGGAAGGGACCTTGGAGGTCTTCTAGTCCAGCCCCCAGCTCAAGCAAGAGAACCTATACAGTTCCAGATAAGCAACTGTTTAGTATCTTCTTAAAATCCTCCAGTGATGTAGCTCCCATAATTTCTGAAGGAAAACTGTTCCACTGGTTAATTGTCCTCTCTGTTAGTAAGTTTGTCCTTAAATATATAGTATTTAAGCTGTACATTTCTTCTTGTCTGTTATGATTCTTATTTTTGCCCTTCTATGATACCACTGAAGCAACAGTAATACTGTATTAGCATAAATCAATTTTACATAGCATAAGTAGCTTTAAACATGACTTTGTTCTGTGTTTAAGACAAATCCAATAATGGATCATTCCATTATTGTTTTAATTTCACAAACTCAAAATTTGAGTGAAATAAATCAAGTGCGTATTTCTATCATATTATCTGAAGTAAGTATAATAAGCCAGCAATTCTAGTAGTCCTGATATAAAGTTCTGCCTATTCAGAAACACTTTTCTTCTCTTCATACATATATAGGGAGATTTCTGCACCTCAACAGAACATTGCCCTTCATGATAGCAGAACTCTATACACAGCTTTTGATCCTTATTCTATTAAAACTCAATTAATAACTATTGATTTATTAATTGAAAAAAATAATTTCAGTATTGCCCAATACAATTCACTGCTATCCATTCGTTTATTGTCCTCATCAAAGATCCTTTGGATAACACAAAAGCATGTATTAATATTCTCTCTTCTCAAGTACTTATTTTTGATTGCAACAGGAAATATAATTTTAAAATAAAATAAAATATAAATATAAATGCGACTAGATGGATATTCAGGATAGAGGCTTTGCTGATGCTTATTATTTTTCAGCATGCCAAGCAATAAATGAATTGAGCGCTATGGGGTTTTCATAGTATTCCCAAAGTAATATATCTTATTTTTAAATATCAAAATGACAACAGCAACTTGACTGACAAGATATGACATGTTTTTTTTATTACAATCAGTAAAATTTATTCCTAGAATTTAAATGATAGATGTGAACATAAACTTCCTGGGACAATTTTTGTGAATTTTTCACTAAGGTACTGGTGTTGGGAACTATGGATTTTTGTGCTGTATTTTAAAAATATATCTTAGCATGATTTACAGTCCAGGCATTTTAAATTTTTACTAATAACAGATTGCTGCCATTTGTTCCATCCATTCAAAGCATAGTGATGATAGCAATAGGAAACTTTCTTCCCTTCCTAAACTTCCCCTACAGCTAACACTATTTTAGAGAAATTCTAGGGTTTCCCACAACAGCCATTCTGACATCAGATTCCCTCTAGTTTTGCAGCAAGTGCCAGAAAGCTAAAAAAACCAGATGTGGTGCGAAGTGGGCTGACTGCCAGCCATTTTTCATGTCCACATTAAGAAATAGAAGGGGAAAAAAAGAGCTTTTTCTGACCTCTTGGTCTCTCCCCAGTATCTTAGGCTGATTGCAGGATTCTGGCCCTGGATCATATGAATGTAACTATCATATTACTTTGTTCCTACTGCTAATAATGAGATATTTCAAAATGTTGACACAATTTTATTTTCATACACACTAATTTGACTGGTTTTGGCTTGATGCATGGTTGAATCCAGCCAGTTATGCATCATGGTTTATAATTGCCATGTAAAAGCCTATGTCTCCTATTGTGATTGTGGGAGACACAAGTTAGTATTAAATGTTTACCCACAGATAACACAGAAATCATTCCAAGATTTTGTTATTTGCCATACTTCTCATAGCCCTTTTGTGATGGTTCAAGTTTCAAGTTTATTTAATTTATATACCGCCCTACTCCCGAGGGACTCAGGGCGGTGAACAGCCATAAAATAAAACACATTAAATACAACATTTAAAACAGATTAAAATCCAATTAAATAATTTGGCCGTGAACTATTTTAAAACCCCAATAATTTAAAACCGATTAAAATTTATATTTTTTTTTAAAAAAAGAGGAGAATTAAGCCAGGCCAGCCTGGTGAAATAAAAAGGTCTTAAGAGCACAGCGGAAGGTGCATAGGTCCGGGATCCTCCGGATCTCTGGGGGGAGCTCATTCCAGATAGTAGGTACTCCCACAGAGAAGGCCCTCCCCCTGGGGGCCGCCAGTCGACATTGTTTGGCCGACGGCACCTGGAGGAACCCCTCTCTATGAGAGCGTACCAGCCGGTGGGAGGCCACTGGTGGCAGCAGGCGGTCTCGTAAATAACCAGGTCCTAAGCCATGGAGCGCTCTAAAGGTGGTAACCAAAACCTTGAAGCGCACCCGGAAGACCACCAGGAGCCAGTGCAGCTCGCGCAGGAGCGGTGTCACACGGGAACGCCATGTCGCTCCTATAACCACCCGCACGGCCACACTCTGTGCCAGTTGGAGCCTCCAGGTGCTCCTCAAGGGGAGCCCCATGTAGAGAGCATTGCAGTAGTCCAGGCGGGAAGTGACGATGGCACGAGTGACTGTGTGTAAAGAGTCCCGATCCAGAAAGGGACACAACTGGCATATCAGGCGAACCTGATAGAAAATCCCCCTGGTCACGACCATCAAATGCTCTTCTAAAGACAGCTGTGAATCCAGGAGGATGCCCAAGTTCCGAGCCCTCTCTGTGGGGGCCAGTGATTCGCCCCCAATAGTCAGTGATGGCACCAACTGACTATATCGGGACATCAGAAACCACAGCCATTCGGTCTTGGATGGGTTGAGTCTGAGCCTGTTGCTCCCCATCCAGGCACCGGGACATCACTTCAAGAGCATCGTTGGGGTAGTCCAGGGTGGAGATGTACAACTGAGCATCATCAGCATATTGATGATACTTCACCCCGAAACCACGGATGATCTCGCCCAGCGGCTTTACATAAATATTGAACAGAAGGGGAGAGAGGACCGACCCTTGTGGTACCCCACAAATGAGGCACCTCGTGGTCGACCTCTGCCCCCCTGCCAACACAGACTGCCACCAGTCAGAGAGAAAGGAGGAGAACCACCACAACACGATGCCTCCCAATGGTGCTTGAGGCACCTTTCTAAAAAACTAAAGATGACATCAGGTTCTTACGCATGCATTCCTAACTCAGGTATAGATGAAGATTTATCAGGCAGTCAAAAAAAAAAAGGATTATTTGCATCTTTTGATATGTAAATGGTTGATTTGTGCAGCTAAAAATCAAACAAACATTATATTATTAAATGTAATTCTGAAGCAAAGCAGAACTCATCTGTCTGCCTGCTAAGAAAGCCCTTTGTATCTCCCAACTTCTCTATCGCTTCTCTACCAATCTGGATTTTGTTGCTGCTGTTGTTTTTAATGTTTCATTTTCTGATGCAATGGAGAATGTCAGTCAGAAAGCATGAGGCTTACGCTTTCTGTTACCCTGCATCACTGTCAATTGCTCCCTTGTGTATTTATGAACTGGATTGTTAGGGTTTTCTTGCTCTTGTACAGACTACAGACACAAAGACTTAGGTTTATTTTCCCCCACTAGGAATTGTTATATTATATAAATATAAAATATTTGTGAATATTCTATTTTTAATTTTTTAAAATGTTGACTCTACACCCCTGTTTCCTGTTTTCTTATTGCCTATCTTAATGTAATCTTACCACTTTACATTTATCTATGTTTCCTAAAACTATTTCTATCTTATTTCATCTATAAATTGCTACCTCAATAGTTCTATGTTCTGGTTCTATATTGTCCTATCACTGCAATTTCTTTCCTATTTCCACTGTTTTACTAGGTTAATGGGTTTTTCTCATTTTCCCATGTCTTCAGCTCTTGTAGCCAAACACAATCCAATTATATTTGGAAAGCTTTTCATAACTTCTCTAAGGATTTGCAGTATAGGAGCTATTCATCCCTCCAGCATGCACAGCTTCTCTTTCTTCTTGAAATTGGTTCGTAGAACTCCACCTGGGCTGTTCCATGAAGCTGGATTGTTTTGGATGCTTCTTTGCAGATGCTGGTTGAACTCTTCCTCCTGCCTTTTGGCTCTGCTTAAGCATGTCTTGTCTGCTTGGCAAGCTTTTCCAAGGCTTTCGGCTTCTTTGTATTATCTTGGGACTGCCACTGAGTTTTCTTGCTTGTGTCTATGATTCAGAGGCTTCTCCCATATTCCGGGCAGTCTTCCTAAGACAGCATCTTTGTACACATACACACACACACACATTCTTTTCACTATGGTGGAAGACATTCTCCAGTTAAGAAGAATCTGGAATTACTTATATACAGTATGTTGACAGCAGCAAGACTATTGTATGTACAAAAATGGAAGGATACTTCAATTCCTACTATGGACAGATGGTTGCAGATGGATGGAGTTGGCTGAAATGGCAAAACTGACCACTTTGATTAAAGAAAAGAATATAAGTACTTTTGTTTCCACATGGAGACTGTTTTTGAACTTGATGTGGAGAAGAATAAAACCTTGACTTTGGGATTTACCGATTAGATTGATAGATCTTTATAGAAATGGTTTGTATATACTATCAGGAAAAAGCAAAAAGTTGTGATTTGATATTAATGCCTTATTTTACTTTAACAGACAGAGTTGGAAGTCAACGCTTCTTTTCCTTTCTTTCTTATCTTTCCTCACTTCTCCTTCCCCTTTCCCTCCCCACTGCTTTCCTACTTACTTTATATTTTGTAGTTTATATTACTCTATAAACTCAATAAAAATGTTAAATTATATAAAAAAGAAGAAGCTGGAATTGTTTTAAACCTTGTCTCAGGCAACGTGGAAAATCTAGACAGAAGCAAGAATGCCTGTTTACTCTGAACAGAAGTCTAAATGGCAGCACTAAGCTATTAAAACCCCTGGATTAGTTGAAATTATTCATTTTTGAATAATATCAAACTAAAAATGGGAGAAGCAGACTATGGCGATAGCACTTCCTCCTTGAGGAAACGAACAAGCAGGCTTTTAGTCCTTTTTTAAATCTGAAGATGTAGTCTTATTCAAAAATCCATTTTCAAATATATTTTTTTCAAAGACCAGACTTTTTATTTCTGGAAAGGAAATATAGCCATGATTTTCTGGCTTTTCATCTTCTTCCTGTCTCTGATGACAATATTATTATGCTTGCACTTTAATAGTTTCCAAGGTATTCACAAGTGAATGATGGTGCTGCATGAAATATTCATTGTTCATCTTCTTTCCTACAAAAGGTTGAAAGCATCCAAATTTAGAGTTTAGGCAACTTGATGCATACGGAAATAATACCTGCAGCTGGGCCTGGGGGTCTGTTTTTGACCTTTTCTTCAGTGGGAATAAACAAGTTATTTCTTCAGTTCTTTAATCCTTTAAACATGGTTTCTGGTTATCATCTTGTATTTATGGTTTGCATTTTATCCTGTTTGGCAGCTTATGCCTGTGTAGATCTAAACCTTACCTTAGAACATAGTGTTTCCCCCCTTTTAATGTAGAAACTCAGAGTGAAACTGAATGCAAAGCATTTCTCCCTTACAAAACATTGCAGGAAGTATGTTTGCTTTTTTTCCCCCTCTTCAAACAAGAAAATATGGATTTTTTTTCTCAGTTTGAGGCATTTAAAATTCTTTACACCAGTTTTGCCCACAGCCTGTTTTGTGTACCCCCCTTTTTTTTTCAAAGAAGGAAACCTTACTGAATAAAATGCTTGAACGTTCTGTATTTGCTGTATGATTTGTCTGTTTTAGGAGATTAATTCTTTTAATTGCTTCACAATCTCTCAGGTAAGCATGATATATTAGAGAAATGGCAATGTGTCTGCACTGTAGACAAAAACAGAATGTATTTGCAGCTTATATCCTTTGCAAATTAAGCTTCATATATAAAAAGAACCAGAGTTGCAATGGGATGCCTGTAGAAGAAATTGTAAAAGATTTGTTCATTGCTCAAACATATCACTTATTGCCTAAAGAAGGAAGAATCCATTAAAGTGTCTTCCCACAACATTAAGAACAATCCCAAGATGAAATGCTAAGAAGAATGAATCATGTATTCATTAGTTAGAAACTACTCTTGTCTTTTCCAGGTCAATCTTTTTTTCCCCAAAGTTTAAATACTTTTAGGCCTGTCTAAAATTTTGAGCTGATTGTTTGTTATTTCTACAAAATCTTCATGGAATGCTTGATTCAATCCAGCTCTTGAGCCGCCTGTCTCTTTAAACTCCTCTTCAAATTATGTTGGAAACTGGAACTTTAAAATCAGGAAGGTTTTGCCTATCTACCTAACATTTCATTCCCATGTCCTTTGAAGAAAGGGATGTGAACCAGTGGTGGGATTCAAATAATTTAATAACTGGTTCTTTGTCCTAATGACCATTTTGTAGCTGTGTGTGTTCTTGCACCAGGCACAACATGCATTGCAAATCCAGGAGCTCGGAAAGAGTTCCTGAAGAAGATGCAGAGTGGCAGACCATCATGGGATCCTGGGAGACCCTCCATGGATTCCTTCCAAGCACCCCACTCACCTAGCTTGCCTAGGTCCTTCTCGCTCGGCCTCATCTAGACTCTCTGGCTGATGCCCACCAGCGGCTGCACTGCACCGGTGCAGGCAGCTGACTGGTGCAGACCTCAGCTCCCATCCTCCTCAGATGGCCAGGACCATCCCATCTGGAAGGATGGTGTGGGTGGGACACGGGAGAGACGTTCCAGAGTGGCTCCACCTTGTGGTGGGAGGGAGTTCGTCAGGGCGGGTTGTGCCCGCTGCTCTGCCGCCGGGCTTGGGAGGGTTGTGCTGCATGGCTCCCTCACCTCACTTCACCAGGCACTGGAGCGGGTGGGTGGCTGAGCCAGGCTCAACCCTGTGAGGAGAACAACTGTCCTGGTTCCTTCGCTGACCTTGGGGGCGGATTTGGCCTGGGTGGGGCAGGAGGGTTGAGGAAGCAAACGGGTGGCACTCTCTCATTTGGGTGTGTATGAGTCCCTTGTGCCAGAACTCAACAAAAAATTAGCTACCGGTTCTGTTGAACCTGTGTGAACTGGCTGATGTGAACACTTGTGAGCCATTTCTGTTTACCATATAATTTAAAATTTTCACCTTAATAGGGCTGTGCAAAGCTTTGAGTGGTGCTTTGCTTTCACAATGCTTGAGTGAAGCATTTCTTCAAAGCAATTTGGTGAAGCAAAAAAGTGTCTCACTTCTGAAGTGTTCTGAACTTTCCACCTGCTTTGCTCTGCCTGCCTCTTTTGGCACCCAGCAGTGGAAACTCCAGAAATGCAGTGGTTAAGGTGCTGGTCTATAAACCAGGAGACCATGAGTTATAGTCCTTTATGTTTTAACTGCAAATGCTGGAAAAGGGGTTAAAATGGGAGATGAATTTATGGAAGGCTTAAGCGTTGGAGTTGTGCAATATACATTCAAAAATTCTGAAGATAAAAGGCCAATAGAATATATTTATTAGGCAACATTAAATAATAATAGCTTCAGCAGTTTCATTACTTCATTCATGTAATAAAGAGAAAATGGATAAGAAAGACAGAAGAGATCACTAATGTGATGAGGCTGTTGTTTTGGATTTCTTGAAATTCAGGTTTTTATATACATTTTCCCCAATTGATGTGTTTTTTAAGAGATAATTACTGCCTTTTATATGCGAGTACTTATTCTCAGTAGCATATTTTCTTTTCTGATATCTTTCTTTGCAGTTTTTGATTGGGAAAGATTAATGGTAGGAGACTTCATTTGGAGCTAGCATTCATGTTTCTGCAAAGTCTGGTAGGAGTTCAACAGCTAAATTTGCTCCCAATGGATTCTATGTTATTATTATGTTATATTCCTACCTGTGAAAATATCATAGAATGTTATATTCAGTGATAGAATAATATCATAGATAGAAAGGGCTGTATAGCCTTTGAAGTCAGTTACCTACTTGGAATCCAGGCAAAAAATCACAGAAAGATGGCTATCTGTTCTGCTCGACAACATCTAATGCATGATTGCCACAAAGAATATTATCTTTCTGGAGTTGCAAGAGTTTGCAAATATTCCATCAATAGACACTGTCTATGCATTTTTGGTACTATGCAGAGTTAGCACTCTCATTAATCTCTGCCATTGTGATTGATTCTGTCCATGTGCCTACTCTATAGTACTGTCTCTGCCTCATCCTGACCCTCTTGTTCTTATTTTAAGATTGTTACATAGATGGCATTTTGCAGAATCTTAGCAGTCATTTGGGAAGAGAAGTTGGTGGACTTTATATTTGCCAATGACTGTGGCAGAATGATGAACCACCAAATGGATCAGCATCTCAAAATTCTTCCCCAGATAAAGGGAAGGAACTAAGATTACCCATAAATGCTCCACACAGATACTCCCTGTGAGGAGACTGTAAAACAGTGGGTTCAGTGGGTTTGGGAGCTGGGAGTTTGCTTTGCCAGATACTGGGTTCAACCACTTCCTGTGTTACTTTAGGAAATTGCTTGATAACTGCTTTTTGGAAATTAAGAGACTTCAGAATGACAAGTTGCATCATACTGGGTGATTCTCCTTCCATCGTTAGTGAAAGAGGTTTCACATAAGTTTAAGAACTTTTAAAAAATTCTTTGTTCTAAGACAAATAGCAGAAGAATAATTAGAATGGTAATTTTGGAAAGTTTTAAATGGACTAAAGAGTCAGATAGGATTTTTTTTAAAAAAATTTGATTTATATGCCGCCCTTCTCCGGAGACTCAGGGTGGCTTACAGTGCGTTAAGCAATAGCCTTCATACTTTTGTATATTTATACAAAGTCAGCTTATTGCCCCCACAATCTGGGTCCTCATTTCACCTACCTTAGAAAGGATGGAAGGCTGAGTCAACCTTGAGCCTGGTGGGATTTGAACTTGCAGTAATTGCAAGCAGCTGATCTTAATAACAGTGAATTAGTCCACTGCGCCACCAGGACTCTAATTTTGAAACTAATTATAAGAATCCTTCCTGTGGGGTGTTTAAAATCCTATTAAAATATATGAAGATTTTGACTCTAGGTATAAGAAATTTTCCTGTGGGAAAATATTGTGGATTAGAGAAAAATATGATGAGGAAACTTTGAAGGCTGGACACTAGAGGCAACCAGACAAAGCTAAAGATTATAATTAAGGGAGAAAAGATCTATTAATATAGAGTGGAGAAAAGTATTTTAACTTTATAAGAATTCAAGGATATTTGGGAACAATGCATTCAGAAATTTCTCTTTAAATTTGTCTGTTACCATAAAATTGGGTTTAAAACATGAGATAGAGGAGGATTCAATAGAGAACCAAGCTGTTTTAGATATGGATTTAGAAATGCAAAATACAAGACTGATATGGAAAAGTATGTCACATGGGATTTACAAATACCAGCTGATTTTTAATAACTAAAGGGATACACAAATAATAAATCAAAACAGTGGCTTAAACAACTATCTTGTACTTACAAAAGAGGAGTATTATACTCATAAGAGTTCCTAAGAAAAGACAAAGAGAAAATAAACTTTTGGGACATTATTTAAAGGGAATAAACATCCCATTTTTTAAAAGCAAAAAGAAGGAATATAAAGATGGCTTATTTGATCAGGTTCAAATGTAAGTAACCATGTGTGTATGAATGCATATTGTTTTCTAAACCAAGGCTGAATTATGTGGCTTTAAATATTTGTTTATAGATAAAATATGGGAAAAGACAGTATTTGTTAAAATATGTTATTATTTTTGGTCTGTGTTAAATTGCAAAGGAATTTCTGAGAAAAGACAAAAAGAAAATGATAAGAAACTAAGCTGTGGGATATTATTTGAAATGGCTAAAGATCAAGATTTTTAATATATTGCTGTTTCTGGTAGCTCTTAATAGGTTTTTTATTAAGTTTGTATGATGAAGTTTTAAAGATTTGTTTATAGATAAGAGATAAGATATGGGAAAATATTTTGACTTTTTAAGGAAAATAAGTTATGTGTTAAAAGTAAAGCAATAGGAAACTGATTTATTTGATTAAGGTTAATATACAGTATATCTCTTGCTAGTTTTTGTAACTCTCAATGGGCTTATGCTGATTAACATTTAAGGAAGAGGTTCTATAATTCGTTTATAGATAGATGAGATGAGAAAGAACAGATCTTTTGTTGAAATGTTAGACAATTTATTGAAACAAGGATCAAGGAGGAGTTATTTCTTTGAATACTGTTTTCTCTTTTTCTGATTTTTCTCCCCCTTTCATTTTCATTTTTTAAATTTTTTATTAGTTAGTTATTAGTTTTTTAGTTAGTTTTTTACCTTTGTATTTTTCAGCTTTAATAAAAAAACATTACAGATTATTTGCTTTGGATTTAAACTTCTGTTTCAGTCATTGAAAGAATCCAGCATTTCTGTACAACATTCCTTACCTTACATATTTATATTGGACTTTGCTATCTAATTTCTGCATGCTAGCCGAGCTCTGTATAAATCTGCTAAGAAGAAAATAGATTGGTTTCTTATATGACCGTTGGATACGGATCATTGCTCTTGGATCAGCCATTCCATTCCCTCTCCACTCTGGGGCCAGCTAGAGGTGGTATTTTCTGATTACCCAAACTACTCAAAATTTCTGCTACCGGCTCTCCAAAACCTGTCAGAATCTGCTGGATTTCACCCCTGATACAGTTGCACAATCTGCATGCTGTAAATCATCTTAAAAAGTGAATAATAGGTTGTTAGTAAATTTAACCACAAACAAGAAACACAGCTCTCAGCTTTCTTTTTTGTTATGTTATTTTAAGGATTAATATTATTTATGCAATTTCTCTACAACTCAATCCAAACAGGCTCTATCTAACATAGTTTATAGACAAATTAGTAGCACATCCAAGCATAGTGGCACATGAAAAAGAACAATGTTTTATTTTTAATTCCAAAATAGGAAGAAGCATAGCAGAAGCATCTCTGTCTTCACCTTGTTAGAGCCTTAACATGTAACAGGGTTTTGTTCCAAATTTAAATATATTTCTTGTACATAATTAAAATCAATAGAACAATGCAAACAAAGAAAATTACAGAACACTGGCAGAGGAAACACCTTAATGGGCTTTAGCATTCAAGAGGTTGGGCCATTAACAGCAATTAACAGCAGAACTAGACAGAATGATTCACAGTACTTATTGAGCTGTAGGCACCTATAAACCTTGAGAAGTATAAATAGGAAGAATTTCAAACAATGTGTGCTGTGGTGAGGTAAATTTTAGTTTAATCTCCAAGAGACTTCATTTCTTTAATGCAGGAGGAAGGGAGAGAAGTAAACTTGCAGATACATCAGAATAATAGTGGAAAAGTAGGAAGAAAAATTCAGAAGTAGATAAGGAAGGAAGAAGTTTGTCCATTTCTAAACCCAAAATGGCCATGAATAAATTAAAGGAAAATGCAGATAGCCTCCCCCCCCCAAAGCTATAGTAAAAAGAATATAATGTGTAACAAAATGTAAAATAAGAAAAGGTATACTAATATAAACTCTCCATAGCACAGCCAATGCTGGGCAAAGAATTGTGAAAGTGAGTCCAAGGGGACTTCTAGAATGCAAGTCTACTATTTCTATTGGAATGAAAATAGATATGGTCTTGGAATCAATAGATTTATGAATTAACAGCCAATATTGAGTCTGACCCTGTTTTCCTTATAAAAACCTTGATTGTCTCTAGGCGCTCAGTCACAACTGCTACCAAATCTTCCATGGACATAGCAAGAAATCCAAGAGATACATCTCAGATTCTACAGGCCTCAATTAAATGTTGAAGTTTATGACAATACAATTAGAAAAAAAACCCCAACAAATATGATTTGCTTGGAAGGATAGCCAGGAAAAAGCCTCTTCTCCCTAAAAACAACGTGGCAGCACGTTGCACAGATGAGATCAAAGTAGAGATGTTTGGCCATAATGCACAGTGCCATCTTTGGTGAAAACCAAACACAGCATATTAGCACAAACATCTCATAGCAACTCTCAAGCACAGTGCTAGAGGTGTGATGGTTAAGGCTTGTTTTGCAGTCACAGGACCTGGGCAACTTGCAGTCATTGAGTTGACCATGAAATCCTCTGTATACCAAAGTATTCTAGAGTCAGATGTGAGGCCAACTGTCTGACAGCTAAGGCTTGGCTGATATTGGATCATGCAACAAGACAGTGATTCTAAGCACATCAGCAAATCTACAGTAGAATGACTGAAAAAGAAAAGAATCAAGATGTTGCAATCTCTGTCTCTCTCTGTCTCTCTGTCTCTGTCTCTGTCTCTGTCTCTATCTGTCTGTCTGTCTCATTAAAAATGGGAAGCCTTCTGAGTTGAAAGTCATCCCTTACGTCCAGTGGATGTCTGGATTATGGGTTTGCACCCATTCTGTGCCCATATGTAAGGAGTTTGTGGGATTGAGTGGCAATAATTCTATATGATCATTTATTTTCAGTTCCAAAGGTATTGTACATTGCAAAATAGGATCAGCTCAAAGTGCTTACCCATAAATTGTTTCTAGAAGGATAAGTTTCTCTAATAACTGTGTGGGACAATTTAAATTGCTACATTGTGGTCCCATTTCATGAAACTGGCTATTGTACCTGAGTCTGACAAAGCAGAGAGGTGTATTTATGAGCTTCAGGATATGCAATAGATATAATAAAAATGCTTTCATGTTATCATCTGTCTAAGCTTGACTTCCTTGTCTGAGAGCTTTCCAGCCAAACTCTTGGAAGGAAAGCCTGACAGGTTTTGTGAAGAATAGTTTAGTATTTATTGGGACACTTGATGCTGAATGATTGAGTGCAGTGCTTTGAAATTGCTTCAGAAATCTGTACTTTAGCAGTGCAAGTTGGGGCAAAGTGCCCTGGACTCCACAGTAGAAACATAAACTAAGGTCCCTCCTTTTTCGTTTCTCTGTTGAAGTCACGGATGTCTACATTGCTTCATTTATACAGGTTGTCTCCAGCTGGAGTCCAAATAGATCACTAAGAGAGTGGATAGGAATGAAGAAAGACTATAAAATCTTTCTTCCCTATAATTTCCTCTGTGTCTCAACTTCTCTAATTGCCCATAATTTAACACATCTCTCAGCTGTTCAGACTGAGCAAGATCATTCCACTCCATATTTTTGGCATGTAATTGGAACTCTGAAATATGCTCGTGGCCTCTGCCATTTTTCTGCTCCAGTTTGTGAATCTCCTAATTTGCTCTTGCTCCAGTGTAAACTGCTCTAAATCTTTGAATGAAGATCTGGTATTATCCAATAATGGAATATTGCCTTTAATGAGGGCACAGCCCTTTTGGCAGCTAGATCTTTCAGCAGATCAAGGACAAAGGCAATCCTGGAGTGATCTGTAGGAAATTTAACTAGTCAACTTGCCATAATTAATCCATGTTGGATGATAAAAGCTAGAAATTTGAAGTTATGTTCCTCCCCAAATTTTTTCTGGTAAGGTTCCATGGGAATAAAGTAATAATAATTGGTCTGCTGAGGCAAGCTTTGTAAGTTAGCTTTGTCCCACTGTTAGCTATGTTAGCTGTATCATGGCATTGTGCAGGTTTGTTAGTTGGAGATCCACATGCTGTTGATGTCATGACAGTACCTTGGTAACATGTTCCGTTAGGGTCCCTCAAATATCCAACCATTTCCAAGATCAAAAGCAAGATTCACTGTATCTCTAATGAGAGAAGAGTGAGACTTTAAAGACTGATGCCAGCAGCTTGGGGGTAGATCAGGCCTGGTAGCAGTCTGCACAAAGATTACAGGAATGTTATTTTATAGTTGTATGGTAAAAGAATAGGATCTTGAATGTCTGCCTGAGTTTCCCACTGGTCCCTTTTATACAAAACAAACTCAAGATAGGGTGGTTTGAGTTCCTTTCTCATACTTTCTCTTTTCTCAGACTAAGTTATGCCACTCTTCCCTTGATGATGCCTGCATGACTTTGCAGTTATTTCCACATTTCTCCAAAAGGTTTCCATCTTTTTTTCCACAGAATGGTCAGAAAATCACAACTGGCCAATCAATTACCAGGATTATCATGTTCAGTGTGAGATCTGCACTATGTTTTGACAGTGTGTGGTAGTTAACTATTGCTTTAAACTTTCCTCTCACTGATTTTATCAAGTTTAATCCAGAACAGGCACTTTTCTTTTTCTTAGCCTCATAAGCAAGATTTAGTTCAGCAGATCCTTTAACCTCTGAATATTTTTAGACTGCCATCCCTGACCATTGTCAGTAGTGACAGCTGCAATGAGACCTGGACTCGAACAACATCTGAGAATGACAGATTTCCTATCAATCCTTTAAAGCTTAATACAGCAAAAATAAACTGGGTTATCATTTTGGGTCTTTTCTTTTACCATGGTCTACTGAGTTTTAGAAAGGCTAGGAATGGGAAATTACTATGAGATACAAACATAATATAATATAGTAGATCCAAAAGAATTTGAGAAATGTGCATATTTTCCTAACCAATGTTAATCATGTTAATGAGGTTTAAGGATGTTATATGATTCCAAATTTGCAGTCACTACTCAACCATGAAGAAATGCTAGGACACCTTTTGGGTCATTGGTAAAGTTTTTTTTCAGGAGCATAATAATGAGAATATATGATCAATCAATTTATTCCCATGGTCAATTGATTGAACCGGAAACATGATGAAATAATATATAAATAGACCTCATCATCTGTGCAAATCTGAAAAGAACGCCTATCCCTACCAAGCAGCCCACTAATATACATCAGGGCCCTCTCAATGCATACTAATCTTAACATCAATGAAGAAAGAGTGATATTTTGTGGATTATGAGCACAAGTACTCAAAGGCGCTGAAAAGATTGGCAGAGAATACAGTTGACAGTAATGAAAGCAGAGAAAAAGTAACAAGAAAGAAGATGGCAAAGGCAAGGGATGGTTTGATAGAGGCAAGAGGGACAAAGACAATCAAAATGATGAAGCAAAAGGGCAGAACGAAAACAACTGAAGCAATGAAAGGGCAACTTTCCCCAGCAACAGGAATCTATCATGTCTCTGACAGCACAGTTGCTATTGGATTTGTTCTTGGCCATTGGTTAGGGTTGAAAGCTGCTGCAGACATGCCAATATTATGCAATGTTTCATATAAATAAAGACAAAGCAATATATTAAATGCTCGGCTAGCCACGTATCTAGCACAAACAGCAACAGTGATTTATGGAGAGAAAGATCAAACTGTTTCACAAGCTTTTGAAATAATCCAGTACCCCCCTTTTTTCATCAAAGGATAAAATAATGAATTGTAAAGTGAAAAGTACTGTATGTTGTTGTAGTGCATCATCTCTAAGCCAGTTAATTTTACATTGTTGGAAATTATGTTATAAGTGACTCCTTAATTCAATGAATTTCATGAGTGATTCTCATTACACCTATACTATGGGATAAATTGACTTTCTTGCATTCTTTACTATTATCTCAGTGGATTAGAAATGGACCTAGTGAGAATTCCACTGATTTCCAAAAGCCAAATAATAAATCCAATGCAGATAAAGCAACTGAATCATGCTCTTTGTGTGGTGTGTGTGTGTGTGTGTGTGTGTGTAAAAATTTGAGTATAGCAAACTACAGTGCTGGAATCAAATGGAAGGAAGGCTATAGTAAACTTAGACAGCATATTAAAAAGAATTACCTTGCCAACAAAGGTCCATATCATCAAAGCTATATTTTCCCAGTAATAAAGTTTGGCTGTGAGTGTTGCACATAAGGAAGGCTGAGCACTGAAGAACTGATGCTTTTGAATTGTGATGTTGGTGGTGTTGGTTAAAAGTCTCTTGGACTTCAGGAGATCAAATCAGTGAATCCTAAAGGAAACCGACCTTGATTGTTTTTTGGAAGGACAGATAATGAACCTGAAACTCAAATATATTTACCACCAAATGAGAAGAGAAGAATCATTTGAAAATACCTGACGTTGGAGGTAAAAGGCAAAGAGGACAGCAGAGGATGAGATGGTTGGATGGTGGCATCAGTGCAGTGGGCATGGGTTTGGGGTAACTCTGTAAGACAGTGGAGGCCTCGTGTGCTATGGATCATGGGGTCATGAAGAACATGACTTAGTGACTGTACAGCAACAATAAAATGGACAGAATGTGTTTCAGCCCTATTTTAAATAAGCATTAACTCACCAACAGCCTTGGTGTTTATTGGTGTTTTATTAAGATTTTCCATAACATCAACAGCTGTAGTGAAGGGACATGATTGTACTATCCCAGTTTTTGATGGTCAGTCACTATGCTATATCTCTCCCTTTGTCAGGAAGTCCATAATTTATCAATCCAAATTATAGAAATTGTCATATTTAGCAGAGATACTGTACAATTAGAAATAATTATCAAAATGACAATAAATAGAAAGGTATTGATTGGTGAGATCGAAGGAAGAGGAACGTTTTCCACTAAACTTCCTTTGTGAATATGCTGAGATTTCATTATTCATATTTACATATTCCTCAAATGAATTCCCAGCTAATTTAGTTTTTCTCAATGTAGTCAACCTCCAAATATTTCAAATTTAAAACAATTTAGTGGACATTCCACAAAAAAATCATATTCCTTTGATGAGACCTTTCTCATCATGTCTGATGAATAGCAGTTTATATGCTGTTTGAACTTTACTTACATAACAGTTGGTAAGTAATGACATAAATTGTGAGTGATATGGAAACCACCTGCATATTTATAGTTCTGTTAAAAATTATTGTTTATAGAATAAATTGAATGAACATCACAATGTATTTTATTCTTCTTTTATATCAAATTTTCTTTGAAATATAAATAAGCAAATGATAACATTATGCGGCAAAGACATATATAAATTCAGAATATCTGAAAAGGAGAAAAAATGTCTTCACAAAACTGTATGGTGCAAATTGAAATGTTTACTTCAAGGGCCTAGGGAACTCAATACAGATTTTCTCAGATAAATGGCAAATACAGAACTGTAGTCTTTAAACTCATTTATTGTGACTTGTGTTTTCATCAACAGCAGGGTATGGTGCTTCTGTGGAGGCTTGCTGTTATTTTTTTTTAAACTTCCAATCATAGTAAATCAACAATTCCCTAAGAACCAATGTACTTTGTATTTCCATAGTGCTGTTGCCTTTTTAACTAGTCCAACTATTAGTCCACTAACATTACTCCATTAATAGTGTTTTCAGAAAATCTCTTGAGTATATCCATCAAAAAATCCTCTGAAACAAACTTTATGTCATGGTAATGGTAGAACTGATATGGTTGTGTTATTTTAAAGGCAACAATAACAGTCTTTGAATGATCTAAATCTCTTGTATTGTTAGGGATTTTTTCTTCCAGATCAATTTGGTTTCAAGTCATCTTATTTAATGTTGCCCAAACACATGATGTAATGTTTTGTTTTTAATATCATACATTGCTGTTTCTCTGTTAAACTTAAGAATTCCAGATTCCATTCTGTGATGTGGGATTTGTGCTATATGAATGAACACATATTGCAACTTTTATGTATTTTGTAAAGTCATTTCATAGGAATAAATATAATTTCTAATTTTGTCAGGATGTATACATTTGAATGAAAATCCCTTCTAAATTTTGAGAAAAAATGCTAGAAAATACAGTTCTACATCTAATGTTTTAATGTCGCAGTCCTATGTATGTCTATTGAGAAATAAATTGCACTATGTTTATGGATGTGGTATTTCTTCAAACTACGTATGATCAGAATTCTAATCTTAGACTATATTATAATTCTCACCTATTTAGGTATATATTCCATTGATCTGAATAAGGCTCACTACTGAATAAACATATATAAAATCTTCTGTTATCTTACCTTCATCTTTTGTCTTATTATATTTTCCTGTAGCAACACAATGAGACCATGATTTTTTTTCAAGCCTCTAGACTATTAATGGAATTCACATTACATATCACTAGAAATAAATCTATTGCACTGTTTTTTTTTAACCTCCAAGGGAAAAAAAGATTTAATACTGATGGCATTATGAGAACTAATAAAGCTACATTGGTACATATTCCTAATATTACACAGAAGCGCAACACAGGGTTTACTCCATCTTGAGTTTATAAAGGGAGACAAAAGGGGAAAGAAAAGAGAATAATAAAAAGCACTAAGGTTCTAGAGACTCTTTAGATTTAATATCCTAAAGGGAATTGAAAGAAAATTAAAGTTTCTGTGAACTCCTTGCAGCTACTTTTCCAGATCTACTGATCCTCAGCAGAAATTGTGCAGATTGAATTGAACTGCCAACACTGCCAGCATTTTCTCCCTGTTAATTTGTCCAAGGGGATTGTTTATGGATCTCAATTAAAACTGGTGCTGAAGACCGAGAAACATGAAACTATCTTGAATTCTGAAATGTACTGCAGTATGGAAGAGGCTGGAATGTATGGGCACCAAAATATAAATCCACAGCGGCAAAGTGTGATGGGTGACACTGAGTTTAAAATCTTGATGTAGCACATACATAAAATTATTTAACAGAGAGATTGTTCTAGAAGAGGAAATGAGACAATTTGATGTGTGGATCAAAAGTACAAAATGACATTTCTGTCTCATTCCATATAGAAGCAACTTGCAATGAACACCAGTTGACAGGCTGGAGCAGAATAACCTATGCTCTGTCCCAGAGGTGGGCGTCACATACTATAACAACAGGTTCACCCAGAACCGAAAATGTGAGCGAGCGCAAGCATGCGTGTGGCATCAAAAACCTGGCAATTATATAGGATGTGATAGCGCCATGGCAGGTGGGCGGGCCCAGCCGCTAGTCATAACTACTGATTCACCCAAACTGGTCTGAACTGGCAACAGCCCACCACTGCTCTGTCTTCAACAGAGAATAACGGGTGAGAAATCTGTTGAAATATTCATTATTATTTACAACTGGGCCCTAAAGAAAAAGTGCTAATCTGGTTTAAAAGAATCAAACTGAGATTCTCTTGGAACTATACGTCAGATATTTGTGACCATATTTGCTTATTAACTTCAATGAAAGCGAAACATTTTAAGACTATAACGAGGGCAACAACTTCAAGTTGTATTCTCAAGCAATATTTTATTGACTGTTTAAATCTCATCCGTGTTGTGTTTTCTGTATCTCTTTGCTGCCATTTAGTGGCCATATAAATATTGCAGCCCAGATATTAGACACACAATCAGAAAGTGAAAATGTGCTATATACATCTTCTCTCGCTAAACGGTTTCTTAACTTGGGCTTCTAGATTAAGATGCTTCTGTTCCCTGTGTCTGCTAAACAATGCTTCTGGGACCTATCACATGTTGTGTGCTCTATTTCTGATTTCTGATTTTCATTGGAGTTTGTATTGCATGTCTGCTTATGCTCCAAAGTCAACAACATAGATGCTAAATTCAATTTTTGATTCAATAGTTGCCAATTTTATAATAGATTTTCTTATTTTCTAATTTAGGTAAGGGATACTTACCTAAGTCAGACCTGATTTGTATGTGAATGAGGTTCCCTCAGATAATGTTGGGATTGTAGGCAGACTAGAAAATTAAAAGTATCCCAGAGGCCCTAATGGCAAACCATGACCATGTGATAAATGTAAATTAGGGTCTTTGATCATACATCATAGCTTTCATCTCCCTTTTTCAAGTTTCCCGGTGGACACTCAACTGACAAGTTGACAACTTGAAGGAAACAGTAGCTTTACAAGTATGTTATAAGAGAACCTTTCCTAGCAGAGGGCAACATTTAGCTGAGAAAAGCAGAGTTGGATCAATTTCCTGGTCATCCCAGGACTATAAAATGGATTGAGAAACTGAAAGAAACATTCTAGAAGAAAGCGCTGGCAAGCTGTTACAGACTGATGTCAAGAAAACTTTTGGT
This sequence comes from Ptyas mucosa, assembly GCA_012654045.1. Lineage (NCBI taxonomy): Eukaryota > Metazoa > Chordata > Lepidosauria > Squamata > Colubridae > Ptyas > Ptyas mucosa. The sequence goes on along the minus strand of WNWU01000032.1, from coordinate 8,775,659 downwards.
CACAAGGAACTGAGCTTCTCTTGAATGACTTTCTATTATTTTGATAGAATATTTTTTTCCTCTGCCTTTTTGGAGCAATTCTTTCAGCCCTTTCTCATAGGGTGGAACTCTGACCTCTTACTACTGTGCTCATGCTGTTTTAATGGACACATTCCGAAGTGCTTTTAAAGCAGGATAATTTGTGCTGATCAACTGGCTAGTTCAGAAAGAGCAGAATATGTCCCATGGGATCTTAATTAGACCCCTCAACCAATATGACTCACAGAGAGAGAGAGAGCTGCATAATCACAATTAAAAACTCAATAACTAGGCAAAAAGAGTATGGTTTAAACACTGGTTTTTATATTGCATATACAACTGAAGTGATAACATCTTGGAAACTCATACGTTAGATACAATCGAACTATGAAATGTGACTCATTGAACAGAAAATTTGTTGTAAAGACATAAAATCAACGTCTGATATTTAGATATATGAAAGAAATGATATCTGAGACCATGTTAAATATGTTAGTACACAACATACTGCAAGGAACATTTTATATTTGAAACATACAGGTGAGCATTTTGCTGCTTTTCTTATGCCCAGTCAAGTAATGGTACATAACAACACAGTGTGCTTCCTTTGAAGCTCAAGTGATGTTATTGCTGGAACTGAAGACTCCAGGACAGGGGTGTCAAACTTGTGTCATCATAGCAGTGTCATATGATGTAGCGGGACTTTCTCCCCCTTTGCTAAACCAGGCCTGGGTGTGGCTGGCGTGTGATGCATCGCGGGCCGCAAGTTTGACAGCCCTGCTTTCTGTATTCTGAGTGATACTTTCCGGTATTGAGAAAGTGAGATTGAGAGAGAGAAAAAGGCTAGCATGGTATATTCTAGCTGCACCATTTGCTCCAGCTGGATGGGCATTTAGCAGAAATCACAAAAGTAGAGCTCTCTCTCTCTCTCTCCCTCCCTCCCTCCCTCCCTCCTCCCTCCCTCTCTCCCTCCCTCCCTCTCCTCTCTGTCTCTCTCTGTCTCTCTCTTTGTCTGTGTCTGTCTCTTTCTCTGTCTCTTTCTCTGTCTGTCTGTCTGTGTAGGAATAAGCAAGACACAACTCTCCTTCTTCTTCTTCCTATCTTTCTTGTGCTTTCTCAGTTCATGTTCTATTTCAGAAGAGGCAAAGTGGTGTTCTCCTGCTATGTTATATTTCCCTCATTTTCCCCTCGTATTAGCAAGGATTCTCAGTTTTCCTTATGTTCATTTTATATCTCTCAAGTAACCTTTCCTTTCATAGAATTCAGGGGTACGCAATCTTTTTTTTTAGTGCATTACTCCAATCGGCTTTTGAATAATGTGTGCAACTCATGGGCAGACCCAAAGCAAATCAAAACTTGATTTCATGTTCAATTAAAATTCATTTGTTTCAGTTAATAATGACTGCTCTGTATGTCACTTTATTCTTCTGTGAATAAAGTGACATACTTTAGTTATTTAGTGAATAACTGTAAAGGTGAATGGCCATCCATAACGAACTTTGGGAGCACAAGTTTGTAGACTTGTTTATTAACAAATTAGCATAACTGCCTATATTTTGGTTGTAGCTATTAGAACTAATGTAAGGGGGCCTTGCATGTGAGCATTTGGTATAGCATCATTGCCAAAGCAACCTATTTATATTTCTTACAATTTTCAGATGAATCCACATGGAAAGTCTAATTACTCTTTCTAAATGTGGTTAGCGAATAAGTCACACTGAAATGACTTAAAATAGAAACATCACATAAAAAATTGTCTCCCCGAAGGTCTTTCTGGTTTTGTATAAGCAGTGGAGGGCTGAATCATTTTCCAAGCCTTGTCAGAATCTCCAGGAGATTGCCTCAATCTTTTTATAACTCAAGAATACAGAAATTCTTTGGCATATGGGGGATGAGTCACAGCTGAATTGGACTTCTACAGTAGTTTCTTATTTTTTTATAAAGCATTGTTGTAAAATTGTTTGTTTATTAGACAATTGAGCTGACAATGAAGATTAAAAAATGATCCTCCTTACACTTTCCTCCCCTCAACCTTATAATTCTTCCTGGCACTCTGCCATTCATGGTTGACAAACATTTAATACTAGCTTGGAAAGCTATGCTGATTTTCTATTGATGCAGAAATCCTTCAGTACCTTCCAACATTATTTATTTATCTATCTATCTATCTATCTATCTATCTAACATATTGCCCATTTCACTTTGGAGTGACTCTGGGTCTGTTTTGACATGCCTCATTTGTCCTTTTTTGAGAGGAGAGTTTATATCCTCCTATAGAAGGATTGGTGCTGAAAGTTTTCTTGAAAATCATGAGACTGTTTTGGAATATTGATTTTCCATGTTCAGACACCTAAACATTTGAGGAGGAAAACAAAAGAAAATATATGGCCTATAGCAGGGGTCCTCAACCTGTGGTCTGTGGACTGGCAGGATGCCAGAAACTGGGCTGCACAAAGAAGCAAAGTTCCATCCACTGGATGCAGGCAGCACATGAAACCACGTCCCCTCCGGTCCGTGGAAAAACCTCTCTCCATAAAACTGGTCCATGGTGCCCAAAAAGGTCAGGGCCCTCTGGCCTATAGGATGTTTCCTGGAATCATAATGCTGTAGAACACAGAATTAATCTTTAATGCTGTAGGACACAGAATTAATCTTTAAAATCAAAATGTCCTTATTGTTTAAAGGAAATAAGAATTATATTTTGCATGGCTAATACTAGGATGAAAAGGATGAAAAGTTGTTATACTAAAATCTCTTTATTTTTCAACCTGATATATTATCTAAGATGATAAGGAGAACTGGACAACCTAGTTGGGTCACCTGGAAATTTTAGTTTCATAGCAGTAATCAGATTTTCCATACATTCTTAAAATTAGCCACTTTGAGGTACTTTGAATCAAAAAATTGTTGCAGTATAATGCACTGAGAATGGGAGTGACTTCTCACTTCCTGTTGACTTCCTTTTTGATTTTGCTTGTGGAAAGTTGGCAAGGAATATAAGAAATCCTCCTTTCCTTTTTGGTTGTTGTTACAACTGGGTCAGAATGCAATGCACATACAGTATTGGATGCTTATAGGTTTGGCCATTTGACACTTTTATTGCATGAGCTGCACTGGCTTCCAGTTTTCTTCCAGGATTAATTCAAAGTGTTGGTTATTACCTTTAAAGACCCATATGGTGTGGGACCTGATTATTTGTGGAACCACCTGTCTTGTCTTACTAGATCAGATAGGGTGGGAATACTCTAGTCCACTTCCTGAAATCTTGTCATCTATTGTCTTGTCATCCTGAGAAGCATGATTTTTTCCAAGGCTGCTAACTTGTGTGACATTGGTGAGTCAAAAGTCCCTGTCCCCCACTTCATGATCTTTTGGCATTCTAATGTGGATAAATATAGTACAAGATTTTGTTTTATTCTTTTACTTTTTAAATTATTTTTATGAGTTTTTTATTCATTGGTTTTATTATTATTGTGAGCCATCCAGAGTTTCTTAAGATGTGTTACCATATACCGTATTTCAGTCAATAAGACGCACTTCCCACCCCAAAAGTGGGTGGAAATATCTGTGTGTCTTATAGAGTGAATGTTGCTGAAGCCCTGCCCACCCGCTGGCCCCTACCCTTTGGCCATTTTCAGTGTCTGTGTCCCCTGTTTTTGACCTCTGGACACCCCATTTTTGGCCGCCGTGTGTCCTGGTTTTGGCCTCCATGTGTCCTGTTTTTGGCCCATTCCAGGCAGTGGTGATTGCTGCCACTGCCGCCTAATGCCACTGCCCGCCACCAGCGATAGGCGGTGGCAATTGGTGATGGCGGCAATAAGCAGTGATAGGTGGCGGTGGTGATAAGCAGTGATAGGCGGTGATCCCCGCTGTCTGGAATGGGACACGTGGAGGCTGAAAACAGGATGCACAGAGGCCAAAAATGGGGTGTGTGGGGGCTGCGTGGGGGCTGAAAACAGGGCGGAGGCGGCAACAGGTGGCGATGGCAGTGATGTGTGGCGGCGATCCCCTCAGCCTGGAACAGCTGATCGGTTGTATTCCAAGAGGCCGATCCAACTGCCAATCAGCTGCTCGTGCTAAATCAGGCTGTGATAACATACTGAAGCTGACCAAGCTGTTTGCTGTTTGCTGCAAGGACACTAGCCAGATGAATACCAATCGATGCTGGGAGGAAGAGGCAGATTTTTTTATCTTGTTTTCCTCCCCAAAAGCTAGGTGTGGGTTATGGTCCAGAGCTTCTTATAGACTGAAAATTATGGTAAATCTTTTAAACAAATAAAAATATATATTGCTCAAAGACCAAATGTAGCCCTTGAAAAAGATTTCATATCTTTGATTTTCAGTGTGTTGCTCTTCATTATAAAGCAGTTGGAATAATAAAGCATTTTTCAAGATTAATACAGGATACTATGTCATACTTATTTAAATTTATCTAATTTAAAAGTGCAGAGAAGGTCTCCAAGTAATGGAAGACTGGTATTTAATCAACCATCGGATTAAAATAAATATTACACTATTGCAGTGGTATTGTAGAGCTATTTTATGATGAAGAATGACCAACTCATGCACATTTATAAATTGCCTTCTTGGAAGAAAGATCTTCAAGGTATTTTTCAAAATAAAGAAACTCATAGGCTGCATGTAGACAGAGCATTTCAAAAAGAGGTTTTCAAAATATTCAGATGGAATTTATCCTCAGTTAAATTGAATTGTGATATTTATTAAATTGGTCATTTTCTTCACAGATTAAGACTGTTTTGTTTATATTGTCAAGAAACCTTTTAATCAAGCTATGCTATATAATATAAAGTGCTTTTTGTACTTTATAAATACTGCCTGTGGAATAATCGCCTTATATTTGTCAAGAGGCATCTAAAGGGTTTTTTCGATTACATGTAGTGAAATACTTTACAGAATGAGCCATACCACCCTGTATGTTTTCAGTGACAGTGGTGCTATTTCCAAAAGTGTAATTATCATATTTAATTTTTAATGAAGTAATTGTTATCTCTTCACTATTTAGCCTGACCTTTTAAAAGCCATTTATACCAGGAGGTTGAAGTATGTTCATCTGTTTGTCCATAGCAGATTAGAGAAGTCATTCAGTTCTAGATGTTCCTAATGTGGGAATACATACTTCAGAGTTTTGTGTACCTGTAGCTCTTCACTGTGCTGTGACCTGAAGACTCAAGAGGAAGATTTAGATTGGATTTGAATAGTCTGGGTTGCTTCAAAGCAAGCCAGGTTGCATTTGGGACAATAATAATTGTACAGAGCAGATGGTTGAACAGCTTGCCTTCCTGCCAGGAGTGCTTATGTTCTTAAGATCACAAATCCCTCCTCCCATATTCTTGGGAATGTTGTATCCTTTGTGTCCTGTTACATAGAGGAACACATGTTAACATTTCTGTTCATTTGTTGAACTATTGATCTGATTACTCTAAGTTACCCCACAGGCTAAATCATAGAGTATGCATGGGAAAAGTAATTCTTGTTGAGATATAATTAATTAAAGTGATCTGTATTTCAATTATTTTCTTGCTTTATATATATAATTTTATTAATTTTTTTTAAAAAAGGACAGTACAAACTAATGTAAAGTAAGAAAAAGAAACAAAAAAGAAAGAAATCAAGAAGAAAGCTAAAAGTGCAAGAAATGAAAAAGTAGAAGAAAAATAGGAAAGAAAAAAAATACAAAGTAGTAAATTCCAATCTTCTTTATAGCAGTTATACATAGAATTATAAATTTGTCTTTTACTCTATGGTTACTGTCTTCTTTCTATAAATCTGTTCCAGTGATAACAAACCTATGGCACACATGCCCGAAGTGGCACACACAGCCATCTCTCTGGGCATGCCAGCCCAGAGAGTGCCATTGCCCGTTGCTCTTCTGGGTTCCGGCATGCACATGCACGCTGGCCAGCTGGTTTTCGTGCATGCATGCATGCCAGAATCTGGAAGACCAGGTGATCGGGGCTCATGTGTACGCTGGAAACCGGAAGCTCAGTTTCCCACACGTGCATGTGTGCCAGGGAACTGCTCTTCTGATTTCCGGTGCTCCTGTGTGTGCATGCCATGGAGCTGCTCTTCTGGTTTCCAGCACTCCCCTGTGTGTGCACATACACTCACGTTTCGGCACTTGGTGCCAAAAAGGTTCGCCAACATTGATCAATTCTTTCCAATCATTAACCATAGTTTCTTTTTTTCTGTTTTGTGCAAAAAATCCATAATTAGTTTCCACTCAGGAATAAACTTAGATATTTTCTCTGATTAAATAAATCAATTTAGGCATCTCAGCAAGTTCCATCATCTTCACCAATCATTCATCCATTGTGGATAGTGCCGAATAATTCCATCTGTGTAATACAGTAATTTTGCTGCAGTTATGTACAAAAATAAAGTTCCATGAGTCTGTTTCAACTATTTTTTCATCAATCCTGAAAGAATTGGTGTCAACTGTCTATATATGTTGGATTCAAATACACACACTAATTCAGAGGATGTTCAAAGTATATCATTCATACACATTTCAATTCAAATTTTTCTAGCTCTATTATGTATCCACCAAATGTGCTAACAAACGTGTGTCCTCTTGTTCACATTTCCAACATAAATTTGAAATGCCTTTGTGCATTCCAGACAAATTCTTTGATGACATACTGTATACTAAAGGTTTATCACTTTATAAAGATACTCTTTAAGATCATAACATGCTGTAAATTTCAGTCCTTTTGAGCATTTTTTCCCAATTGTTCCAGCTTTTCTTAATCAAAATTACTTTTGTTTACATTCTTTTATTTATTTTAATTTATTTATTAAAACATTCTTTTATTTGTTCTTCTGTTTCAAATTTCAATAAAAGTCTATACATTTTAGCAACTACATGTTCATCAATTGTACACAATTACATTTTAAACTCAGTCTTACAATGTTCAAAATAATAAATTCTTGTCTATTTTAAATTTTTCTATTAACTGTAAATAAGAATACCACTGACATTGACCTGCTTTTGCCACTTTTCTGGTGGCTATCTTTATGATATTACAATTAAAAACTTTTCAAGTTGACTCACCAGGTGGAATTTTCTTATCCTGTTATTCTTTTTAGCTATAAATTAGTTACATCTTAAATTATTAACCTGTCCATAAAGGCCTCATTACAGTCGTGAGCTTAATTGCTCAACTCCCAGCTATTCAACTCACAAGCCAACCACAAAGGTCTCATTTCCCTCTTCATGGGAGCAGTTATCTGGAGTGCAAGTGGGAGATCTCACATCTCTCCTTTTTCTGGGGAAACTATGCCATCTGGAATTATTTTATTTTATTTATTAAATTAATATGATGCCATCTTCCCATCAGAATTCATTGTCTGGTCACCGATCTCTGCTACAATACAATTGTGTATTATGTATTATGTAATTTTATGACTAAAATGGAAAAGTTTCACTGCTACATTGAGGATATACGTATACTGTATATACCCATGTATCATGGTATAACATTTCAAAAAGATGTTCAAACTTGATTACTAATGGTTCTTCAATAGAAATAATGTTATAATTGAGAATATCACTTTATGAACCTGTATCACCTTTTTCCCACATGACATTTCTGGATGAATACGCCAATGATTTTAAATGGTATTTTGAGAAAAAATATTGTACTGAAAGTTTCTACTTTGAAATCTTTATATCTTTAAGTCTGTCTAACAATAGAAGATAAATCATGTTTTTTTAAATATTTCTTTAACTTTGTCTCCCTCAGTTGTATGGTGAGTAGGATTCCAAGATGGGGGAGAGAGAGAGGAGGGGAGGAGGGGATAACGAAAGGGAAAGAGGAACATGAATTTACTTTGTTGTAAAGACTACAAACTGTATATGTCCATAACATCTAGATTGAAAGGGGGCAAACAAGGGTGTAAACTTCATGTAGACTTCTCAATTAGCAGGGTTATTTTTTTTTATTCTGGCCCTGAGCTGGCTTTATTTACTTAGGAAGTCTTACATCTTAGGAAGTCTTATAATAAGAAAATCAATTTGTATGTCTGGATTGCTCATCAGTTTACGTAGCTGCTTCGCCAGGCAGAAGAGTGCATAATTCAAAGCCATTCAGTAGGGGTAAAGTATGAAATTTCACCTAGCTAGGAAACAATTAGTAGACTTCACCTTGACTACATAGTTCTTGAATGTATTCACATAATCAATGAGCACTGTATCCAGGGTAATATGACCTTTGGAATTTAAATTAAGCTAACAATAGGAATTCATTTGCTGTTTGTATTTTTTTTTAGTTTTTATATTGTTACAGAGCAACCAAGAAATCCCTCAAGAAATAGTGATATCAAGTTTCTTATTGTGAAAATGAGAAGAGAAGTGACAGAATGTTTTATACTGGTGAAAGCTATCTTTTCCTATCACAGCTATTTCAGTGACAAATCTTATTGTAGGGCATATTATCAGCCATAATAGCTTTTCTTGCTCTATTGACCTGTCTAGTCTTCTATATTCAATCAGCACTATTGTTCTCTGAACATTTACATTTACTCTTCTCATCCCTATCCTTTCTGTACTGTAGGCATTTTAGAGTCTCATATGCTGTCTACTTAATGATTTTTATAATAAATGTAATGGCAAAGTATTACAGTGTAGGATGGGTATGTGGTTTTGAGATTTCCCCCTCTCCCTCCCCAACTATGTAGACCACAGTAATAAATTGCTTTTGGAGCTTGAAAGTTTTTATGTCCTTTGGTTTGTCATTGTAACAAAGTGATGGGGGTTTCAGAAGATCTTAATGTTTCATTTGTCCCTTTTAATTTAAGACTTTGCGTCTTAGATCTTATATGCTGTGATGGATTTCAAATTCTGTTGGGCACAGAAACAAAAAGTCTATGTGTATTCTCTAAGAAAACAATTGGAAATTAGATTACTTCAGTATAATTATGACATAATTAATATTTTCTACATTCTTGGCACACCTTCTGTAAATATTTCAAAAAGCAATCTGGAATCATAAATAAGGCATTAATTGGTTGTTATTGGAATTAGGATTTGACCAATTTTTCTTGCTGGTGGAAATGGATTCTCAAACAAAGTTGCCATTTATGTTTTACTGCTTTTGGAAAAGTCTAGATAGGAACCGCAGCCTGCTCTGTGTTATTTATTTTCAAAGTTATCTTTTCTTCCATCTACATGCTGATAATTACTATTTGTACTTTTGAAAAGTAAAATGAAATACACGTGCTCTATTCTTTATATCTTAAATGTTGAATGAGATACATCCTGGATAATTGCCATACCACCAAAACCTCAGTTCCAGTTCAATCACTAGCGATAGAGCTGATCTTTTGATAGTTGGTTAGAACTATTTCAAGCCATCTGCTCAGCTCTTGTGTTTAAACAACAAACCTGTTACCGGTGATTTAATTGTTGAAATTCCATCAGCTAATGCTCAGTCTGGCTGAGAAGTGGAATTATAGGGGAGCTATCTATAAACCAAAGGAAAAGACCAACACAAATAATAATAGGAAAGTTGTTAATTCAGTAGAGGCTTGGTTTTATTCTCATAATTCCTCCCCTTTCCTGTTATTTTGATGGTTTTTTACTAACAGGGGCATTCAAATTCAAATTGCAATATCTTTATTACAGTTTTTGGCCAGCTTTTACAGTAAAAAAGACAAATAGTTTGACACAACAACTCATTATTGGGAAATGGGGGGGACCCAAAATGACATCTAATTAAAAGTTTTGGAGAGTTGGTATAACTTGGTAAAGTATTTGGCCATCATCAGTGTGAATGCAGAATTCCTTAAAAAGTAATAAACATAAAATTTATCAGAGCAGCCATCATAATTTTGAAATTATTAGGGAGATCAGAATTATTGGGACATCATAAAAAGGATACCATATGGCGCGAGTAGTAATTTCTACCTCCTGGATCCACAAGGGCAAAGTCTATCAAAATGATATCTTCTTACCAATGGAATTGTTGGGAGGACATCAAAGCGGGCTCTGGAAAAGGCCCATTTATATTTACTTAGGGTTAAACTGTATAATACTTGCAGGTATCTAACATTTGGTGATCGAATGGGCTTATGTTTGGGCCCAGTCGTATCCCATATAATACTTAGGTACTTGTTTTAGTCATAAACTGTTTCCCTGCTGCTGGAATGTAATTTGCCGTCTGTTGCCTCTAAAAGTTAATTATTGCTTGTGTGCTCTTTTGGGTAGCAGAAGTGGCATAATTTACCAGGACCGTTAATATCCTAGTGATCTGAATACTATATGCTCAAGTATTTAAAACATTTCAACTGCTTCACTTCATTAATTGTCCATAATTGCTTATATCTTTGGTTAAAAAAATCTAAAATTTCAGATTTATCATAATTTATTTATCATATAGTTTATCATATTATTTATGTATTTATTCAAATACAATTTTTAAAAATAACTCAAAGTGGTGAACATATCTAATACAACTTCCTCTTCCAATTTTGGACTGAGAGAGAGTGACTGGCCAAAGTCATCCATCTCAATTTCATGACTATGGTGGGCCTTGAAATCACTGTCTCTTGCTTTCTAGCTTGGTGCCTTATCCACTAGACCAAACTGGCAAATTGATTATTGTTTCTCATTATAGTAGGATGCCAGGGATTTCAGTGTACACTTCATGCTTACAGAAGGCAAAGAGAGAAGTACTGCATCAGTAAAATTGAGTAAAATTGAAGATGCCTATCTACTAATTTAGGTGCATGGATATCAAGTTCCTGGAGAGTTTTAATCAGAGAATTGATATATATGTTAAAGAGCAATAGTGTTATAATATATCATCCCCTTAGTAGTCTGAATAAAGTCAAAAAGGTTCCCCCCTTCCCCCAGTTCCATCTTTAAAGCTAATTTTATAATATAGTTTATGAATAAGGATTAAGAGTTCTGCTGCTAGAGGATCTGCTCAGAAAGTCCCAAAGTTTTATCCTCAGAAATTATCAAAGGCTTCCTTGAAATCAATAAAAACTGGATATAGATTCAAGTCAGATGTTTGTCTGCCATATGTTGAAGCACTATGCAATGGTCTATAGTAGAATGATCCAGCGGAAACCCTGCTTGCTCTGGGTTAATCACTCCCTCTTCTATTACACAGGTTTGGTACCTGCCATATAGTTTGCTTTTTCTTTTTTTTAGTGTATGGCATGTGTTAGCCAGGGATCATCGAGCTGTGAAAAGAATTTTTTCGGGCAGTGTTGTCTTACTCGTGGGATGCCTGAATGCCAGTAGGTAATCGGAGAAAGCTCCTTTCCTGTCCCTACATGGTTTATTCACTCATGGCAATCGAGCTGCCAAGCTGCCGACTTCAGTGGAGTGCAGGCTCAGCGTCTTGCCACATGAGCCATCGTAGCCCCCTATATAGTTTGCTAATTATGTTCAATAGACCAGGGTGAAATGCTCCCGGTTCGGACTGGATCACCCGATCCGGTAACGATGGAGGTAGGTGGTTCGGCGGACCAGTAGTAAAAATCCCTGCCCCACCCATGCCCAGCTGAGCCGCACGATCATCAGAGGGTTTTTTAAAAAAACCCTCTGCCGATCAAGACAACTCAGCTGGGATTGTCAGAGCCATTTAAAAGAAAAAAAAAGTTTTTTTCTTTTAAATGCCTCTGACGATCCCAGCTGAGTTGCCTGATTGGCAGAGGGTTTTTAAAAAACCCTCTGACAATCAAGCAACTCAGCTGGGATCGTCACAACCTTTTGAAAGCATTTTTTTACAACCTCTTTGCTGAAAAAATGGTTTTAAAAGTAAATATATATATATATATATATATATATATATTGGCCACGCCCACCCATGTCACATTACCACCCCCCACCAAGCCACGCCCACAGAACTGGTAGTAACACATTTTAGATTTCACAGAACTGGTAGTAACACATTTTAGATTTCACCATTGCAATAGACTAATTGGCTATAATTATCCAGATCATTCTATTTGCCTTTTTTATATAAGGGGCCAATTATGACTTCCCCCCAGTCCTCTGGAATGTTGGCTGTGTGGTTGATGTATGAAAACAAAGAGCCAATATAAGCATCCACCAGTCTGAATGGGATTTAATTAGCTCAGGGAGAGGGTAAGCAGTCACTCCATGGTTTTTACCACACTTAAATTGGTGAATGATAATTTTGACTTCTTTGCATGCAACTGGGGGGCACTGGGGAAGTGAGGCTAATAGTATATCCATCATATAGGTGTTAGCACATGAATCACAATAAAGATGATGGAAGTGGAGGATGGGATATTATAATGGAGCTGTGTAATGTTATGTGAACACTTTGACAAAATAGGGAGACGTTTTTGGAATTTGTGGCTTTGATTAGCTGTGACCATTTCTTCCTCTATTTTTGAGTTCGGGTGCATGTTTTCTTTCCACTTAAACAAATCTTCCAAAACAAGAGTTTCAACTAACAGCCAGGAACCTTTATGGAATATCTGGGTTCCAACGAATCTGCTTCCCCTATTTTCTGTGGGATAAGAGAGGATTCAAAGGCTTGTAGAGACTTGAGAGGAATAGATAGACAAAACTCTCACAAAATGGTACTTTCTTATGGTTGTAGGACCATTCAAACTTCAGTGGTTCCTTCCATATTATGGGATATTTCATAACATCTCCCAAAAAGTATTTCTATAGTATCTCAGGAGCTTCAGCCAACTGAATTCACAATTGCCCTTTTAATATATTTAGACTGAAACAATGATATGTTATTATTCCAGTTATTAAGCAGAAAACCATATAAATTGTGAATGAAAATTTCTTTATTCACAATAAAAAATATTAAATCCTTACAGTATTTTAAAAGTAAAAATCATCTACCCAGGAAAAAATACCAATGGGTCTCTCTGATGAAAATGTGGACTACATGTGCATTGCCTGAGGCAGTGGATGTACTCTGCAAATTGCATGGAGTGCATCCCAAATGTGCATGAATCTGAAGCTAAACATTTTGAATATCAGCCAGTATGCCTACGGCTCAACAAAAGGTTGCCTATTATTAGAACCATAATCTGTAGCGGAAGAACCAGTTGTTATTTTCAGATTTTTTTTATGGCACTGCTAGTGAAAATTGGATACGATTCATTTTTTAGCAAACTGACTGGGAATTTGTGATATACATTAGGAGCATGTATGCAGAGCTTTTCATAATACATATGACTGATATGTTCCCCATTTTTGGATGTAGAGTCAAATGAGGCGAATCACACTAGATATTTAATATTTCTTTTTAAGTGTCTGTTCTCTTTTCCGTATTTCTTTGTCTCAGTTGGAAAGGAACTTGGCTGTTACTGACCTAGACAGGAGCATCCTTAGGAATGCTAACTTCTCTCCCATTGACAAATGGAGACAAATTAAGTGCTGAGTCACATTGTTAGCATTATGAATTATTTAAGATGACATGCACACCATTAACATGTCATTCACCATAGCAGAGTTTGAAAGCTATATTAACCTTTTGCAACATGCTGTGTGCTCATGAAAATGGAGTAGGAGAATGGGGAATAGCTTTGATTTAGCTCAGGAAAAAAAGAGTTGGGAAAACAAGAAACAAATGCTCTGTGAATGAATTAAGTATAGAAAGGAAAATAATAATAATAATTAAAAAAAACAGTCCAAGAGACAAAAGCCGGCAACAACTTTGTCTAAATGACATAAACATCTGTGCAAGGTTTTGGGTTCTGTGAAACTCTTCATCAGACAATGTGAAATAAAGGTCAGAACAAACATGAGATTAAAGCAAACACATTTAGAATTATTCTGTGTATGCGACCATGAACAGAGCCAATTTGGTATAATGATTAAGGCATCAGGCTAGTAATCAGGAGACTTCTAGTCCCACTTTAGGCATGAAGCTGCCTAGGTGATCTTGAGCCAGTCACCTCTTTCAACTTTAGGAAGGAGGCAATGTCAAATTAGTTCCAATAAACCTTGCCAAGAAAACCACAGGGCAATCAACTGACTCAAAGACATACACAAAATGTAACTATAAGAACACATGCAATTTAAAGTCAATCAGTCTCCAAATGGAAGCTGCATTAGTTCCTATTGTATTTCCCCCAAAATAAGACTAGGTCTTATATTAATTTTTGCTCCAAAATACGCATTAGGCCTTGTTTTCTGATTAGGTCTTATTTTCTGGAAAATATGGTACTAAATGCTTCTGTCTGACTGATGATCTTAACTGGGGCTTATTTTTGGGATAGGGATTATGTTACGAGCATCCTGAAAAATCATGCTAGGGCTTATTTTCCAATTAGGTCTTATTTTCAGGGAAATACAGTAATAAGTATTTTGCCTAAGGAAACAAAAAAAGCAAAAGTTGCAATCCCCTGCCCTTCCTGAAAACACAAAAGCTAGCAGAATCTGGAGGTTTTTTTGTTTCCTCAAATAAATAAATGAATGCCTTTTTTAACCAAGCATTTTAAGTGGTATGTAACTAAAGGTAGAATATGATTGAGGAGTGGAAGAGGCTGAAATCTCCCCAGCTGTAAAGTCTCTTTGGAAAGTGATTTGTGAAACCTTGGAAGTTTTGTGGCAGCACCTATATAACATAATTTCTTTTGCACCGTAACTGTGTGTGTATTCAATGAAGCATACTTACTGGGAAGTATGTTAAGGATCACAGACTGAATTTTATTTCACTTTTTAAGTGTTCTTGAAATGGTTTGAATTTTATGTTGTCCTGAGATGAACAGAAGGAGATGGAAAAGAAGCAGAAGGAGAAGACAGTAAATCAAGGGTTTTTTTGCTCCTGCTGTGACAGCCAGCTTTAACCCTCTTCTTTTTCTCCATATGCAAACTGACTGAAATTTTAATGCACTGTTTATGACTGCAATAAATATAGAGATGCTGTCACAGAACATTCCAGTACTCTCACTAATTTTAACCTCTGTTCTTTACCCTCATAGGATAGCTGTTTCAAAGTGAAAGGTGATGTGAAAGTGTTAGACAAATCAGATAAATTTGAAAAATGCCTTTATAAAGAAAATTATGTTATTATAGTCCTTACTTGCAGATGGTAGTGAAGGGGCATTGTGATAAAAATAGCAGATAACCTCCAAATGAATTGATATAGAAAAGTCAAGGGAAGAAGCAGGCATACTAATTTTCTCTTCAAGTGGTTCTTGTCAAGTCTGTCCACTTCAGTTTATTCAAAAGGACTATTGAATATATTGGGGGCAGAATATATTAGAGGCAGAAAATCCCAGGCCTACTCAGCAATGAATGCCTTTTAATTATGAAGTCATCCTTTCATAATTGAATTACTACACCACAGTGCTTCTTTAATGATTGTCCAGTTCACACTCTTTTGTTTTGATCTTGTTGATTTTGCCTGCTTTATCATTTAGACTGGAGCATTGATGGGAATTCCTCATTAATAAGGGGTATGACTTGGTTGGTTTGATTGGTTTATCTGTAACTGTTTTATATCCCTCTGGTGGTGTTTTTGATTTATGTGTCAGGCGGTCAGAATGGCTTGAACTGTATTATTTACAGTAGATCAACAGTGGGTTCCTCCCAGTTCGGCCGGGTTCTCCCGAGGGAGTAGTGGTGACGATATGACATCACTGAACCGGTTCTGACTTACAACTGGCCCTCACACTTATAACCAAGGGTGAAATGCTACTGGTTTATACTGGTTCAAGCGAACAGGTAGTAATTTAAGCTACCGGTTCAGGGGAACTGGTAGTAAAAAAAAGCTACCAGTTTGTCCAAACTGGTGTTTCTGATGATCAGCTGTGCCGCACGATTTATATTTGCTAGAAAGCAGGAAATCCTGATTTCTAGCGAATCTGAATCACACGGCACAGCTGTTCCCCCCCACTTGCTGTTCTACTTACCTTCAAACGGCTTTTACCGCACAAAGCACATGTTTGGTGTGTACTGTGCATGAGTGTGTGTGCAGTGTGCATTTGATGTGCACTGCGCATGCAGCATGTATTTGGCATGCACTGTGCATGTAGCCTGCATTTGGCATGCAGTGCGCATGCGCATGCGCAGTGCACATTTGGCGCAGAGCGCACATGTGCAGGCAGCGAGCTGGTGGCAACTTGCAGAAGATTTCACCGTTGCTTATAACTGTCACAGCATCCCCACAATCACATGATTAAAATTGGGGTACTTGCCAATTGGCATGTATTTACAACAGTTGCAGCATCCTGGGGTCATATGATCACAATTTGCAACCTTCCCACCATTTGCAACTCCAACAAACAAAGTCAATGAGGGAAGCCAAATTTGGTTAACAACTACTTGATTCACTTAACAACTGCAGTGCTTTGCTTAACCATGGCAGTATGACTTACTCATCAACTGCCTTACTTCACAATGGAAATTCTGGTCCTAACTGTGATCATAAGTCAAGGACTTATACAAAAAGACTTTTATAAAAAGACTTAAATTGATAGACACTTCCCTTCTTCAGATTTGCAGCTGGTTTTCTCCTACCTTTGTCTTCCCCTCCCAAACCAGCTTTATCCTTCCAGTACTTCATCATTCTCCTGTTTATTTCATTTCCTACTCTTTCTGTTGGAAGTAGATAGAAGAAGGGAAGGTGCTTGACCCAGGCCATAGCAAGCAGAAGAGGCAGATCAATTAAGAAGACAACAATGCCATTCCCAGCAACCAATTCATCAACTTCTCCCCAAAAATCCGCAGTTATCTTTCTTTATAATTATGCTGCAGCTATCATTGACATATCAGTTTCAATAGTTGACTTCAGATTGTGGCATTCTATAGAATCCATAGAATCCATTTTTATGGATTCTTCTTTATGGGATAGTAAATTGAAGTTAGCTTCAAGCATTACAACATTAGAACTTGAAGCATGGCTTCTGCTGTTGTGTCACTGCATGCATTTCTTTTCAATATTGGCTGTTCTGAATTGACAAAAGCTAGAGGATCTTCAGATATTTATGGTGATACCAGCCCTCCCACTGAATGACCTTGGGTACATCAGTTCAGCAGCATAAACAAGGAAAAAAATATGTAAGACTAGAGTTAGTAAGGACAAGAGAGGCTAAACATTTGAGTTCTAAAGCTATATTTCTTTTGACATGCCCCCAACTCATCCATTTTGAGACTGAGTAGAGGGAAGAGAAATTAGTTATATGGAATGGCTGTTCCAAGAACCATAGAATGTATTGTGACCAAGACAACCTGAATAGTTTGGCTTAATTGAACCACTGTTCTTGTTACATTCTTTTTGACCTTTTCTTCAACCAGCAGCGATTATTTCAGCTTCTTAGTAAAGATTCATATGGGTGCTCTCAAACGGCATATCAGTATTCTCAATACTGCCATTGCAAAATAAGTGGCATTTAAAGACCAGTTGTTCTGGCTGCAATATTAATTTTAATATTCAATTAATGTTTCATTTCCTTATAAATAATTTAAATGCTTCCATTGGGAAGATCAGACTCTCTTGGCACACATATATATTTCTTTCTTCCTGGCAATAGATTATTTGAGCAGGGCCTATGTGTGAGAGGTCACCTTGATGGTATCTCGCTTCTGCCAGCCAGTAAATCCAACTCTATGGAAGGAATGACAGTTAAGCCTATAGCTTTCCCATTGACTCTGACAGGTTATTTTGACTTCTAGAAACATTATTGAGCTGGTAGACATTCTGAGTATCAAAAGAGAAAGTAAAAAGCTGGAGAGATGAATTCAACATTGAAAAAAAGAAAATCTACAACAGCCTGTTGCAAGCAAGGAAATTAAAAAAGAAGCATAAGCTCTAAGATTCCATCAGTCCAACAAAATCCCTTTTTATTCAGGGCAGATTTCAAACTACTGACCCAAGACATCAAGTGTCAAACTCTCTCGGAATTGCTGAAATGTTCCTGTGTTGGAAAGATAGCTATTCTATGTTTAGAAATTAAAGAAAGATTGTTGGGGTGGGGGGTGGGGGGTAGAGAGAGGTGTTCTAGGCAGATGTTGGGAAGTATTTGATGCCTGCCATTCCAATGCATAAATTCTGCTTTAGGAAAAGGGAAGGAGGAAAGAGAAAAAGAGACGGGAGGGGGAAAAAAAGAATATGCTGAATGAAAATTGACACTTTTAATTGCTGGGAGTTTGAAGATTATTTCCTCTGTCTGTGCTAGACCTGTTTACAGTGTCAGTTTTCCAGTGATTAAAAAGAGCATAATTCAGCATGGGATTCTATTACAAAGTCAAAGGTCCAGTTAGAATTAAATGTGATTTTAAAAGCTTCTCAATAATAAAATCCTGATACTTCACCTTGATTTTCTTACATGACAAAAACCATAATATAAATAAGAATTAGAGACTCTTATTCAGTAAGCCTTTTTTCAAGTTAACACACATATTATTTCTCTCATTCTCTCCCTCTCCCTCCCTCCTTCTCATCTTTCTATCGGTCTATCTCAGAAATGTGCATGAAACATAATCCTTAGATCATAGCCGTCTGAAATTTAGGAAATCTTTCTGTCTACTTTTTGAAAATCAACATTACTTGCAGACACTGAGTAAAAAATCAATCGTTTAGAAAGCGTACTTTAGAAAGTCTCTGAGGTGGCTGAGCATCTTCAGCCTTCTTATTTTAAAAAAGTATTCTATATGATTATGGTGATATCAGTCTCCTTTTAATGAAATTTTAGTAACTCTTCTTAAAATTCCTCCATGGTCACACATCTCATGGTTCCATGACCAGTCCTTGAAGTACTTCTGAAGAGGGAGATTGTGTTAGGAGGAAAGAGCCATGTTTCCAAGTCTAATTCACAATGCACTAACATTGGATTCCCCAAGAGTCCCTCTTTGCAGTTTGTTTGGAAATATCTCCATACGTGATTTTTATGCTGAAGAATCCCACAGCCCTATGAAAGCATAGGACACAAGAGTATATTTTAAAATTAAAAAATGAAGTTTGAAAATATCTCTTTGGTTTGGCCTCATATTTAAAACAGTGCAATTCTTCCATTCGCTAAAGTCTTTATTTATTTATTTTTTTGGTAATTTATTGTTTTACCGCTTTTAAAATACTGACAAAAAAAGAGCAAGGAAAAAACTCAAGATAAAAATGCATATATTAGCAAACAAACAAACAAACAAAAACCAACAGTGGAGAATATAACAATATAACAAAGCAAAAAGAAAAAAAGTATATCGTTTTAGAAGTAAATAGTTACAATTCTATATATATAGTTTAATGCAATTATTCATATATATTTCTAATACATTTATATAATTTTAACCTACTGTGCTTTGAATAAATCAATTTTACATTTCATTATATTAATGTCTACAGGCTATCTGCTAAAGGCAATCCACTGATAGGTGGCAATACAGTCAGTAAAAGGAATCATATATTTATATTTCCAATGCAGCAATATCAGTCTTTTGGTTATAGTAAGGGTTCAGAGAAGCCATTTATATTATCTGAATGTCATATTGTAAGTACTAGGTATGTAGATCAAAGGAATATTATCCTTTGAAATTTTTAGCTTTTTCCACACAATCATAGTTTTATAATCCATTACTTTCTTCCAAAACCCATATTGAACATTGTAAAAACATGTTTTAAAGAAGCATTATCCTTATTACAAGTCCAACAAAACTCTTGTTTTTGACAATTCTTTTCTATACATACATTTCTACAATTTATTATATAATTTATTACCATGTTTCCCCGAAAATAAGACCCTGTTTTATATTTTTTTGAACCCTGAAATAAGCGCTTGGCCTTATTGCCATGCGCTCAAAAGCCCGATTGGGCTTATTATCAGGGGATGTCTTATTTGGGGGGGAAACAGGGTATATAATTTATATTATATAATTATATAAATTTATTTCTATAAATAAATTTTAAGTATTTTTGTTAATAACTTAACCATATTATTTATGTTGTTGTCTGGGAAAATGCTGACACCTGCATATTTCTTTTGCATATCAGCATTCTTACCTTTCTGTTGTCAGGTTAGAAAGGAAGCATGCATTTCATCCAGTAGTGGGTTCCTCTTACCTTCACTACCGGTTCGGAACCAGGAGTGAGCGCGGCACTTCTGTGCATACGCAGAGCATCTGTGATGACATCCGGGTGGGTGGGCAGAGCCACTCGCCACCGTCACTACCGGTTCGCCCGGACTGGAAAGAACCGGTAGAAACCCACTACTGATTTCATCCTAATGGAATTGGTAATGGAATAAATTTATATCACCAACCTTCATTAAGTAAGCGCTCAGATTGAGTAAATGGTGTGCCTACACAAAATCTCACATCTACACCTCCAGACATCCACATGTCAAACAGAGATCTGAAGTCAACTGTTCTCATATTTGTTTAACTCTGAGTAAAACTGTCTCAGGAATCTAAAAGCCTGAAAGTAGATCACACAGAGGACACGTCCTCAAATTCACACACATCTAAGTATAACTTTTCTTCAGACATCCAGGTGAACATGTGGATATTGGGGAGAGTAAAAGGTGGGGTGATCCTGTGTTTCTAATTTTCTACCTGATTTAAGCCATTTGTGTCATCGGCTGAATGTATGAAAAGGTGACAGTAGCATCCAGGGGAGCTTTCTTAGGTGATAAGTATTGGATACATCATTCTCATCTATCCAGATAGTTTATTGATGCAGAATAAGAGGGGTCACTTGGTATTTTACTTTCTAGTTTGATTCTTCTGTCATTATGTACATTAAGAGCTAAGACTGCAATAAATAAAGGCAGGTGAGTTTACTGATGCCAAATATACATAATACTGCTTTCAGTGGCTCTGGAAATTTCTGTATTTTTTAATATAATAACTAGATAGAGATAATATAAATTCTTGCCTGTTTGTGTCTCTGAATTTTCCTGACCTTTATCTTTGCTTTGCCAATCAAGAGTTTTGATATTTACTGCTGTTTAATAAATAAAAGTTAAGCTTTCCCCCCCTCTAGCTAAACTCAGTGGTGTGTTTGCATTTTCTCGTCTGGATATGGGGACTGGGGATGTTCTGGATGCAAACTAAATTAGAAATTACCCATAGTAATTTTATAATAGTAAGGATTTTTTTTTTTGGCAAAGCTATCCTACAGAGTATGCTGTTTATTCCTTTTGTGGTAAGCATGCATTTTATTTGCAATGGAAAGGAACATCTGGTATTTTAGTGTTAATTCAGTTACAGTTTTGTCAATAAACCAAAATTCTACTGAAATTATTCAAGTATTTAAGGAATGGAGCAGTTTAAACAACTACACTTTCCTATATATCAGTGGTGAAATCTGAACTGGTTTACTACTGGTTTGCAGGCCGCGCATGCGCACCATGTGCCAGACATTCGCTGTGCTCATGTACGCGCACACGCAGTGCGCATCAAAAGGAGGTTTGGGAAGGTAAGTAGAACAGTGCGGGGTGTGTGTGTGTGTGATCAGCTGTGCCATGCGTGGGAACCTTTTTTTAAAAAAATTAAAAGCATTTTTTACTACTGCCTCGGGCAAATAGGAAGTAAAAAATGCTTTAAAAAGTATAAAAAAAGGTTCCGACAATCGCACAGCACAGCTGTGATCGTCAAAGCTTTTTTTTTACTTTTTAAAAGCATTTTTTTTACTAACTATTCGCCCAAGCCAGTAGTAAAAAAATACTTTTAAAAGATAAAAAAAGGCTCTGACAATCACAGTTGTGCTGCGGCCAGCTAATTTTCAGGCCTTCAGGACCCACCGGAAAACGGGAAACGGGTTGTTTCCGGCCTCCGGAGAGCCTTGAGCGGGGTGGGGAAGGCCGTTTTCGCTTCCCCAGGCTCCAAGAAAGCCTCTGGAGCCTGGGGATGGCGAAAAATGGGCCTACCGGGTCCACCGTGCCATCACGTGCTAAAAGTACGTGTGGGGGGATCACGTGCACATGCGCGGGGGGTGGTGGGGGCATTGAATTATGGGTGTGGGCACACACACACGCAACTCCCATGCTCCCCACGCTTTTGACAACAGCAAAAAGGTTAGCCATCACTGGCCTAGAGCATCCCCATCTTTAAATAGCTCATATCAAGTGGGAATGGTAGAAATTCTGCTTCAGAATCTGAGATACTCCATAATCACTGCTAGTTCAGGTTGAACAATTAGATCTGTATCTTAAATTCTAAGCCTAATATTTTAGGCTTAATATCTCTTACATCAGATCTCATACATCACATGAAGCATGATTTTTTTTTTTAAATCATGATTTTAAATTTTTATACCTAAGTAACAATTAGGTAGATTTAGGCAATGCACTAAGCATTGTTAGTGTACTAATATGGCTTATTAACTAGAAATCATTGTTTTGACAAAGTGTGAAGGACATCATTATCTAACAGTGAATCCTGAAGTAGAATAGAATTCTTCATGTGCAAAAATATTTAATTTTATTTTTCTATGAACCGAAGTGGCTTTTTATACTTTTGAGTGATAGCTCGCATCATGTTTCCGCCTGCTCCTCTTTGACAACCCACATTAGCCAACATATCTAACTTCCTCCCTTGTTGTAAAGCCATGAGGTTTTTCTAAGGAACTGCAAGTCTTGAATTATTCATTTTTATTATGGTTTAATCTGTTCATCTTTCCAGTAAATAAAAGGAGGACATACAAGAAAAAGGATTCTGAATAGTGTTTATTATGGTTGGTTGTACAATCAACCAGCTGTTTAGATTAGATTTGGCATTTTGGTCCACCTATTGAATCCTTCGAAGGATCTCGGATAGACAGATGCTGTTGTTTAATACCATTAAAGGTATTATTGCTGAATGTAAGCTGTTCCAAGTAAAAATGCATTTTGCAATTAACTGATAGTGATTTTGTCAAGTCCAATGGTGTTCCAGTGGTGTTCTAGTGGTCCAGTTGTGCACTGAAGTCACCTATCACTATTGCTACTATCTTTGCTTTCTTTTACCATTCTCAGTGTATGGATGTCTTTATATTTTATGATTGATTTTTCTCCTTCATTTCTTCTGCTGTTTCCAGGTATTGCAATGTCTACTATTACCCAGACTTTTTATGTCTTTATTAGCAACAATCTGGGGTGTTATGTGGCAGGTGCTTTGTGTTTGGATTCTAAAGTCCCACAGCACTTTAGCTTTTTCATTTTCTATTACTTTTCTCTATTTTGTGGTCCCATCTGTTCTTGCTTGCAGGCAAATGGTATTTCTTATAGATATTCCAATACACCATTGCTGCTATTTTATCATGCTGTCGTTTGCTGTCAGCCTGTGCAATCTTCTTGCAGCAGCTAACCAAGTGGTCCACTGTTTCTTCAGCTTCTTTGCAGAAGTGGGATTTGCTGTCAATTCTAACTCTGTAGGAATTTTGTTTTTAAGGCTTGGTCAGCCAAAATTAGCCTCTCTATCTCTTCAGATATCCTGTTCTTAGCCATTACCAGGTCTTCTTGTTATCTGCTTGGCTTGTTAGTTTTTTATGTACTACCCATATAATATTTTGCCTTGCCATGACTCTTTTCTATTCATTATTTAATCTGTCTTGTAGGGCAGTTTGACTTCTCCAGTACTTGGTAAGCCTTCATGATATCCTAGCTTCAGTGCATCTTCTTCAGTATACTTCAGATATTCTTCCAATGCCCCTTTTCTTCCTTAAACTGTTCTTGAAATATTCAACACCCATTTCTTCTTCTTCTTTAGTAGAGTCTGTCATGCTGCATGGATGAAAGGCATGATTCATTGTCATTATGTTGTTTTTTGACCTTCCTATCCAGGGAAATCCCATAGCTGTGCCCAGATCTTCACTGTTTTTTCTTTTTCAGGTGTTGACTGGTTCACTGCGGTCTCTCCATTAGATAGATTGATTGAAATGTTTTTGATTCCACTGAAATTGGAGATTCTGCCTATAGGGTGCAATTTTGCATCTGTTTATCTTCTTGGCTATATTATTTGCTGCTTTATTATTTCTAATGCTTCATTGATCTTCTTTGTTTCTAAGTAATACTTCTTGATCAGGTACTCTTGGGTCTTCTTATTCTTTAGCTCCTTCCCCCCTTCATCTGTTTTAGCTTGCTTGCATCTAATTTTAGCAGGCTGATCTTATTTTCCAGTCTGAGCTTCCATTTTGTGAGGGTTCACAGTTTGACTTTTTTTCTGCCTTTTGATTTTGCCTCTGTGTTATTCAATTGTAACTGTAGTTGTGCTATATCAATTGATATGTCTCTTGCAGTGAGCTGGTGCTTATCTTTGATATTACACATCCTTTCCAGCAGCCAATACCCAGGTAAGCAGGGATTACCACTGGGCAAACAATGAAACAAGCAGAAAATAATACTTTAATCAAGGAATTACCAAGGAGAAAACCATACCCCAACCAACACTTGCCGGGCAAGTTACAGTATACAAGCAGGGAGCAACCTCATACATTATACAGATATTATAATTGGTTATTAAAAAGTCTGCAAGCAAACAACCAAGCTCATAGAGTACTAAGGATTCCACAGGAATTTTGACTGTAATTCAAAGTATAGCAAATATTCAAGATACATATCTTCTCATAAATCACAGCCAATGGGA
Organism: Ptyas mucosa; assembly: GCA_012654045.1. Lineage (NCBI taxonomy): Eukaryota > Metazoa > Chordata > Lepidosauria > Squamata > Colubridae > Ptyas > Ptyas mucosa. Next base: position 8,751,115 of record WNWU01000032.1, on the reverse strand, counting down.
TTTTTCTAAGTCTGCTTGGAGTAGGCCACTGCCAGTAGGGATCTTAGGAAATGTAGTTAGTTGACTTATCCATTAAAAAGAGGACTATTGGGAAATATATTTTTCAACTCTCTGAAAGCCAAAGAATCTTCTAAATGTGCCCTAAAGGGAATTATAGTATTTTGAAGCCTTAAAAATAATCCAGGTACCCTATGATTATTTATCATAGCTGTTCTGTTGTCAAAGTAACATTTGAAAAAAGAATTTGCTGTCTTAAAAAATATCATAGAAATATTCCCTAAAACAAATAAACAAAAATAAAGCTATTTATAGTGCAATATATGATACCATCTTGTCTGCTGATAGGGCTATTGTACCTATCTACAGTCTACTTTGGTAGTCAGCCAATGTATAACTAGTAATCCGTTAAATACAGAAAAATAGAACAGAATAACAGAGTTGGAAGGGACCTTGCAGGTCTTCTAATCCAACCCCCTGCTTAGGCAGGAAACCCTACACCACTTCAGACAAATGGTTATATCTCCTTAAAAACTTCAAGTGTTGGAGCATTCACAACTTCTGGAGGCAAGCTGTTCCACTGATTAATTGTTCTTACTGTCAGGAAATTTCTCCTTAGTTCTAGGTTGCTTCTCTCCTTGATTAGTTTCCACCCTTTGCTTCTTGTTCTACCCTCAGGTGCTTTGAAGAATAGCTTGACTCCCTCTTCTTTGTGACAGCTCCAGAGATATTGGAACACTGCTAACATGTAACCCCTAGTCCTTCTTTTAATTAAACTAGACATGCCCAGTTCCTGCAGCCATTCTTCATATGTTTTAGCCTCCAGTCCCCTAATCATTTTTGTTGCTCTTCTCTGCACTCTTTCTAGAGTCTCCACATCTTTTTTATATCGTGATGACCAAAACTGCATGCAGCATTCCAAGTGTAGTCTTACCAAGGCATTATAAAGTGGTATTAACACTTCACATGATTTTGACTCTGTCCCTCTGTTTATGCAGCCTAGAACTGTGTTGGCTTTTTTGGCAGCTGCTGCATACTGCTAGCTCATATTTAAATGGTTGTCCATTAACTCCAAGATCCTTCTCACAGTTACTACTATTGAGCCAGGTACCACATATACTGTACCTGTGTATTTGGTTTTTCTTGCCTAAATGTAGAACCTTACTTTTTTCACCATTGAATTTCATTTTGTTAGATAGTGCCCAATGTTCAAGTCTATCAAGACCCTTCTGTATCTTAAGCCTATCTTCCAGAGAGTTGGCTATTCCTGCTAGCTTGGTGTCATCTGCAAATTTGATGAGTTCCTCATCTATACCCTTGTCCAAATCATTTATGACGATGTTGAAGAGTACTGGGCCTAAAACAGAGCTTTGAGGTACCCCACTGCATACTTTCCTCCATGTAGATGCAGTTCCATTGAGGACTAAACATTGAGTGCAGTTGTCAGCCAGTTATGAATCCATCTGGTGGTGATGCTGTCTAACCCACATTTTTCTACTTTATCTAGTAGTAGGTTATTGTCTACTTTATCAAATGTTTTACTGAAGTCCAAGTAAATTATATCGACAGTATTTCTCTGGTCCACTAATTTTGTCACTTTGTCAAAGGCTGCAATAAGATTAGTCTGGCATGATCTGTTTTTGACAAACCCATGTTGGCTTTTGGTTATTACTTTGTTTGCTTCTAGGTGTTTGCTAATTCATTGGTTGATTATCTTTTCCAGAATCTTCCGTAGCAGTGAAGTCAGGCTGATAGTCTGTAGTTTTCCGGATCTATTGTTTTTCCTTTTTTGAAGATGAGAACTATATCAGCTCTTTTCCAGTTCTCTGACAGTTCCTCGTTGCTCCAGGATCTTTGAAAGATATAGTTCAGTGATTCTGAGATTTCAGTTCCTTCAGAACCCTGGGGTGTAATCCATCTGGTCCTGGTGATTTGAACTTGACTATGGTAGACAGGTGCTCCCTTACCATTTTTCTTTCCTATTTTAACTTATGTTCCTAATCTGTTTTTTGTGGTGCTGTTTTTGATAGGTTGGAGAACATAAACATACAACATAATCTGAGATGAATGTATGTAGTTAAATTAATTTCTATTCAGATGTTTTGAATCAACTTTGTACTTGTTAGCAGCCTGGTAATCATATAATATAAAAGCTTTTTAAAATAGAAAGTGAAAGATGAAAATTTTGCAGACGTATCTAGGATACTTGATAATTCTATAAATCCATTTTTTAAAGAATGCCACTGTGAATCTTTTAGATGAACTTTCTCACCTTTTTGGGAGCTGTAATGTTTTCCATACATACATAAATATATCACATTATTTCTTTGAAGGATAACCAACATTATACAATTCCCTATGAAAAACAGTATGAAATAGCAGAGGGAACTAAAGGCATGGAAATATAATGGAACCTTAACTACATCTACAATAGTTTAAATCAATGCTGTATAAAATACATTTCTATATTGCAGAGTTGTGATAGAATTGGGTAGCCTATAAATTTCATAAATAAATGGAATATATCTTTCTACCATTCTATTTGTCCACAAATCACTTTATCTATTGCCTTTTGTTCTTTAAACATCTCACTTCTCTCTTTGACGATCTTGTCAGTTCTATCCAACTACAATTTTGTCACTATTCCCATTTGTCTCAGCTCATTCACTCTTCCATATATTTGTTTTCTGATTCAATCATTTATTTTCTCAGTACGGTCAACATGTACTTCTTTTGCACCAGCCCCTCTCTTTTGTATTTTAATCCACATTCATCCAGCTATCATTCATTCTTGATGCTACATCATTTTATTTTCCACATTTCTTAAGTAACCCATTGCTGCTACTTTCAGCTTAGCTTTATATTTCTCCCAATGTACTCAACTCTTGAGTCAGTTTGGTGTAGTGATTAAGGTATCAGGATAGAAACTAGGAGACTTTGGTTTCTAGTTCCACCTTAGGCACAAAGTCAGCTTGGTGACTATAGGCCAGTCACTCTTTCTCTTTCTAGGGAGGTGGCAGTAGCAAACCACTTCCAAAATCTTGTTAAGAAAACTCCAGGGATTAGTCCAGACAATTGCCTGGGTCAATAGTGATTTGAAGGCACACATGTACATTCTTACTCTTACTTCCATATAACAAAGTGAGCAGAAGCATGCTCTTACCTGAGCCAATTATAGTCTTTCAGTAGGTAACTCTTCCTTGTAAGACACCATATACTTATTCTCTTTTCCCATCATTTGCATATCTTAAAATTTCTTCATCATTTTCTCATCTGAAGGTGGGGCATACATTTATCCATATGTTATTGTTTTCCATTATTTATGTATAACTTGTACCCATTCAGTTCATTTTGTTCGTCAAATGCAACTAATTTGGACTTCTATTCATTGCTTTTTAGATTCTTTCTTTTCATTGCACCTTATAATCTGATACTTGCTGCAAATCATACTCTGCGAGTATGGTAGTATCTGCACACAAAAACATTTAACAGAAAACTCACCTCTAACATTATCCAGTGATGGTTCCATAAGCATTTGTCCATTAATATTTAAAAACCAATAGGACATTCCATATATTTTTACTCCTGTGCAATACAAAAATATTCACAAAGCATTCCATTTATTCTCAAGTTCATTTTACTTTGATTATATACTACATTTTCACATCTAAATTTCTGAACCAAAATGTACAAGAAGTGGGCCAGCATTTTAAAATGTGTTTTTGCTACGTCTATTTCATTTAACATCATTAAGTTACTGGTGGATTATGTTGTAACATTACTTCTTCCTGTTATTCTAATCTGGTTTGACTTTGACCAGGTTCCATCCTTTTTTAAAACTCTTATTTCTGCCTTTAATTTAGAAAGTACCCAAAGGGTTAAGAAATAAATCCAACTGGTAAAATTCTTTATTAGTTATAATCAAACTAAGTGTTTACGATAAGGTATTCTTGATTTGCACTTAATGCAGCAGCTGAGGATTTCCCTTAAGGGAAATGGATTCAGCTGACTCTGCCAGGGTTTTCAGCCTTTCTTCTGTTGTGCAAAAATTACACAAGGTTGGGAGAGGTTGACATCAGCAAAATTACATTTCTTGCATTGGTAAGAGTGAGAGTACTTCTTAGTTCAGTATATATCTCTATCTATCTATATCTCTATCTCTATCTCTATCTCTATCTCTATCTATATCTATATCTATATCTATATCTATATCTATCTATATATATCAGTGTTCTCAAACTTGGCAATTTTAAGAGATGCGGACTTCAACTCCCAGTATTCCCTAACCAGGAAATTTCCCTGCATGCTACCTGAGGAATTCTGAGAGTTGAAGTCCATATCTCTTAAAGTTGCTATGCTTGAAAAATACTGATATAGATAATACCTCCTAATGATTTAAATACTTTTAAATACTCAGAAGCAACTATAAGAGCCATGGTGGTGCAGTGGTTAGAATCCAGTATTGCAGGCTAATTCTGCTGACTGCAGACTGCCAGCAATTCGGCAGTTCAAGTCTCAACAGCACAAGGTTGACTCAGCCTTCCATCTTTCTGAGGTTGCTAAAATGAGGACCTAGATCAGGGGTGTCAAACTGGCAACTTGCCAGCCAGATGTGTCACACGCCACACCAGCTCCATGAACTTCACATGATGATAATGTGATGTGCCGTGTTTGACACCCATGACCTAGATTGTTGGAGGCAATATGCTGACTCTGTAAACTGCTTAGAGAGGGCTGTAAAGCCCTATGAAGTAGTATATAGCACTATGAAGTGATATATAAGTGCCATTGCTAAGTGCTATAAGGCTACTGGTCAAAAGACAAAAGAGAAATCATTTAGATGAGCCAATATAAATATCTACTGTTACATTTTTTTTCTATTGAGAAACCTAATAAAAGAGATCTTTGTAAATTCCATTCTTTTTCTAATGTTGATTAAGTTTATTAGAAAAGGGGTAATGTTAATTACACTTTCCCCAAGCTTCTCTACAAATTCAAAAATGTGCAATTTACCCTATACTATTGCATTCATCAAAATGTCCCACTTTCCACCCCTTCTCATTATCTTTCCCTTGTTTTGTTTCTTTGAGAATGGAACAGTAGTGAAGTACTCTATGGTGTCAAATAAACAGTCCTATAGATCTGCTTCTCCCAACCTGACATACTCTTATTTACTAGGACCAGTAGAAAAGCTATCCTAGGCAAATATCCTAATAAACTGTAGCCTGTTAGGAATGCCAAAGGCCAAATTCAGGTGTATCTCGCAATTGACAATAGCATCACAAAAAGGGATACTTTTTGTGGCTACTTAATGTGAAAGAGCAGGCTATTTGAACAAAATTGCAGGCACCTGTGCTGTCTTCTCTCCCTCCTGTTAGAGTCTTTCCCTGCAGTGTCAGCTTGGCCAAGGTGCCAATAAAGTTACAATTTTGACATAGGAGATGGAAGGAGATGTGGGTTTTGGAGCTTTGCAGCCACCAGGAAAGTACAGGAACCAAGGTGTACTCAGAAGAGGTGAATCTTCTGAGGAAGAGAGGAAAAGAGAGGAAAACAGGTATAGAAGCCCGGCACTCACATATCTCTTTTATATGTGTGTTTTTACAAAATAAAACTGCTCCTCAACCCTTATAAGGAGATATAAAGAAGCCACCTCTCCAGGTTTCTGTACTTTTGTGTCTATTAGTCTGTGACAACCAAATGGATACAATTTTTAAAAAACTTATGATTCAGTTTGTATTTTCTTCAGTCATTTGTTTCATAAAATAACACATGGAGATTATTTCCTGCACAAAGAAATATTAGACTTTAAAATGATATGCTGTTTATAATTTTATGGGAGAAGAACTGATATCTGTTTTACAACTTTGTTCAAAATAACTTTAGGCACCTTCAAGAGTTGTTCATGTGTGGTTGGTGTGACTTTTTTCCCCTTGCTTTCTTGAAAATTCAAAACTTCTTAACAATGGGAATCATTAATGAAGCATGACTGAAAGAAATGTTTTGTATTTTATTTCACTTTATTGAGAAAGTAATTTTATAGTGTTTTATTCTTGAGGCCATAATTACCTTTACATTTTTAACTTAAAATACAGAATGAAGAACAAGGTGTGAAATGTTTTTTAAAAAATATTTTAAGAACAAAACATTTGTATATCAAATCATATTGGCTTTGTAAGTTATCAAAACTGAAATGAACACAACACAAAGTGGTAGATCAGATTAATATCCTACATCCACAATTCCCAAACTGCATGCTGTGGTGCCCAGGGTGCCGCAGCAAACTCACAGGGTGATGTAGAGTATTTTTTTGAGGGAAACACAGTGATATTAAATATTTGTTGGAAACCCTCCGGACTACTGGCTTGAGGGAGTTCACAGTTTAGGTCTAGGAAAAAAAAAATACTGAAATACTAAACACATTGTGAACCAAAGAAAATTGGAAACCTCTGTCCTCTACCAATGACATCATTTCCAGTCATGACAGAAGGCTAATTAGCAAGCATTTCAACTTAGTAAGAAATATAACTTTTTTCTCCTCGAGCAGGAAAAGATATTTTATATTTCAGATAACATAGCCCATAAACATTTGTATAACATCATGTTTACCAATATCCTTACCTTAAGCATGGACCCTAAGCTTGCATAGGAAAGGCTTCACAGCTGTAGCTAAAAACATAATTGCCTGCATGAAGCTGATGATGGAATGTTCCTAAGATTCTGAAGATGCATTCAAGAAGCAAATAAGACTAATGCTTTAAATAATATACTGAATATAAACAAGACTGTGTTCTAGCTGGTAACCCTCTTTTATACAATGAACCTTCTTACTAAAATCCATTTCATGAAAGCTATTTATTGCTTGCATCAGCATAGCTGAATTTGTTAGGATGAAAGGCTTGAGGTTTCCAACTGTCTCTCTCAGAAGTCTACCGGCTGTATTCACACTAGTCTCACTTTCTGCTATGGTGTGGCTACTTGGTAGTTATTTCTACAACCATCTTTCTTCCAGGAGTCATTTTATCTAGCATTGTTCCTCTAATTCTGGTCTGCAAGATAAGAATTTCTTATCAACCTGTGCTGGCGTCTATGAAAATAAGAGATAAAACAAATAAAATTTTATAGTTTCATTTCCTGGCAAAGCCATGTGACTAGAAAATCCTTATTTGTGTGGGGACGGAATGGGGCGGAGAGTGGATAGACTAAATTTCACAAGAGTTTCAAAATTAAACTTTATTACGAAAAAATATTTTATTTAAGATGATAAATGAAGCCTGACTTCATTGTGCAATGCTATTAGCAGAGCACCGGTTAGTGCTTCTTTTTCTATCTTTAAAGAGAGGTAGCTCGCAACATCCCAGGATATCAGATCTTGGGAAATTAATAAAGAGAAAATATTGAACTGAGTCTGAAACACAAAATGCTCCATTTATGCAGAGAAATAAAGCTTCTAACACATATAGATAAAATGTAACACAACATCTAACTAGAGCAGTAATCAATTTCTTAGAGATAACCTGACTCTCAAAATAAAGTTCTCTGTTTCTTTGTCTCTGAAACTGCCCTGGATTCCTGGGGTAATTACATTCATTTATCAGAGCTTCAGCAGAGATAAACTCAACATATATTTCTAGTTCAAGCACAGAAAACTCTTGCTTCATCTTGTTCATTTTTTTCCATCTAAGAGGGGAGCCTTTGAAGGAATCTCCTGAGCATACATGCTAGAGGCTGTGCCCGAGAAAAAGCTATTTATTCAAACTCGGATGCCATTTGCCATTTAGACTGGCAGAAAACCTAGCTATTCACAGCATTGCTATGGATTGGTGTCCCATTGTCAGCTGTCTCCAGAGAGTTTAGAATATAACTCTTTGTAACTTTCTCCTGATATTAGAATATAACCCGTATAACTACTGAACACCTGTCAGAAGAATATAGGGTGAAGATGGCAAAAGAATGTATAAATGGAGCTACTACTTTACATGATCTGGTATATAAGTACTCAAATTAGTGGGTAATATACCTATCAGTCGACATCCCTTACAATGAATGACACAATCATTAAGTAATACATTCAATGGAATCTCCATGTTCAGCAGCTCATTCGAAGAACTGATGAATTTGCTGCCCTTCTTTTAACTTAACACCAGAGGGATTTGGTGGTTTCATATAGTACTGATGATCTGGAATGTAATTCATATGCATGGGCTTTGAAAAACTTAAAGCTTACTTAGTGGAGTATTAGAGTATTGTCAAGCCTCTTGCTCCACCTTATGAGCCATTACTATTAGGTCAGTTATTTCTGAATATTTCTATTAGTGGGAGAAAATAGTCTCCTTGCTTAGTGTTTATCAGATAACAGGATGATGGCTCAACTTCAAGTATTTGGCAGTGCATGATTTCCTTTTGCAATTGAAGCACATTAACTGTAGGATATCATTGGAAAAATGAAGAATTTTAGAATAGAAGCAGGGCAATTATTTCAACTCAGAAAAAGGCTGACATTTTTCTGCTTCAGGACCACATGGACAGAATCAGATTTTTTTCCCTGCCAGTTTGTCTGGTTTTGTTAGGCATTTAGTCCCAGCCTTGGATTCATTTTGGTCTATTTGCAGTTTCTGTTGCCATCTCTGCAACTGAATGTATATCAGCATGCTAATACCTCACATAATCCATGAATGATGTCCATCTGCTGCCATTCTTTGACATTTTCAGTGTTCTATAATTTAATTATCTGGCCATTTCTTTTCTCTCCCTCCAGTGTTTTGCTTCTGACATGGTGTGGTTGCTAATTCTGAAATCTTTTTCTGTAGCTTTTGCCAAAGACTGCTGTTTTTTATTTCAGGTGGTTGATTTTCCACCAAAAATAAACCAGTTCTGCCAACAGAAATATTTTTGGCTATTTTTAATATCTAATGTATCATTAAAAAAACCCCACATGAATAAATCCATAAATGTATCCCAGTAATCAAATCAATGGACAAGGATATTCTCAAACATTATTTTCATATGAATATTTAGAATACAGAACATAAGATAATAGGATGGAAGGAAACTTGGAAGTCTCCTGCTCAAGAAAGAGACCCAATATCATTTCAGGAAAATGGCTGTTCAATCTCTTGAAAACTTCCAGTGATGGAAGCACCCACAATTTCTGGTTTATTGCTCTCACTGTTAGGAAATTTCTTCTTAGTTCTAGGTTGATTCTTTTTAATGATCTTCCACCATTACTTCTTGTTCTTCCCTCATGTGATTTGGAGAATAGGTTGACTCTTTCCTTTCTGTCACAACACCTCAAGTACCGGAAGACTGCTATTATATAACCCCTAGGTTTTTTTCCTTCATTAAACTAGACATACCTAGTTCCCTCAATCATTCATCATATGGTTTAACTTCCAGACTTTATCATCCATGTTGCTTTTCTATGGTCTCAACATGTTTTCTGTATGACGGTGACCAGAACTGGACACATTATTCCAAGTGTGATGTCACCAGTGCAGTATAAAGTGGTACTATAACTTATTCAATCTATTTTTATCTCTCTATTGATGCAACCTAGGACTGCATTCAATTTTTTTAGCAGCTGCAGCACACTGCTGGCTCATTCTTAAATGGTGGTCTACTAGGATGCCCAGTGGTGGGTTGTCCCTGGTTCGCACCGGTTCTATAGAACTGGTAGTAAAACTGGCAGGAGGCTCCGCCCACTGACCCTAACATCATCAAAAAGCTTCTGCGCATACGTGGCCCCGTTGCAAACCAGTAGTAAAGGTAAGTAAAACCCACCCCTGAGGGCACCTATATCCCTCTCACATCTTTCAATAGATGGATACCAGATGCCATCTATTTCAGTGATGGCTAACCTTTTCCAGACTGAGTGCCCAAAGCACAGCGTGGGTGTGTGAATGCGCAGGCAAACACCCAAACCTCAAAATGCAATGCGCACCCTGCTCCTGTCCCTGCACCTTGCCCCTGCACATGTGTGCACCCGACACACATGTCCCGCCTCCTGCACATACACAGCAGAGGCCCAAAGACCAGCTGGGGGGGTGGGAGGTGCATGCACATGCGTAGCGGAGCTGAACTGGGGCAACGGCTCATGTGCCATCAGAAAGGATGCTGCTTGCCAGTTCTGGCACACATGCCATAGACTCATCATCATGGATCTATTCTGTATTTGTGCATTTGGTTTTTCTTGCCTATGTATAGTACCATACTTTTGTCACCACTGAATTATAGTTTGTTGGATAAGGCCCAATGTTCGAAGCTGTCAAGATGCTTCTGAATCTTGAGCCTGTCTTCTAAAGTGTTTGGCTATTCTCCCCCCTCCCCAGGCTTGATGTGGTCTGCAAATTTGATTCTCTCATCTAGATCATTTATAAAGATCAAGTACTACAATCTAACAGATAAGTCCTGTATAGTGGCATATATGTTGTTAATCATTTTGGATACATTGGTCAGAGAGAAGTTTGTTTATGTGTGTGATGGAGATAGAGAAAACAGACATAAATCTGTACAAAATGTCCTGTTTAAATATTTTTGGCAGTACAAGAAGATACCCCAAAGACTCATTCCATTGTCAAAGTAGAAAGTTAGAGTTACTGAATTCACACATCATACTTGATTTTTGTTGACATCTAGCCAATTGTGTGATAGTCAGTAAACTGTGTTTATACAAACTATATTTAATGTAATACCCTGTTTCCCCCCAAGTAAGACATCCCCTGATCCCCGGGCTTTTGAGTGCATGGCAATAAGGCCAAGCACTTATTTCAGGGTTCAAAAAAATATAAGACAGGGTCTTATTTTTGGGGAAACAGGGTAAGTGAATCTGCTCAATCTTTTAGAGTTTCAACACCAAAAATGGCAGTGCCATATAATCATTTAGATGACTTGGAAGGGAAAGGGTTTACACATTCATAGTCAGTAGTCATGAAGGTTACACCCAGGATGAGTGGCATTATATTCTCTGAACATTGTTATTCAGGATTTGCAAGGCAGGGCTACTGATTTGATCTGTTGATAGTGAGCTATCATATGCTTGATTGGTTTCAAGGACCATTTAGATAAATCATGTTCCATTTCACTTACTTTTTTAATTTTCCTTTTAAAAAATCATTCTGTCCTGCTTCTGTATCAAGTTGTCTTGTTACTTTTTAAAAGTAGATGCAGATGTGCTCAGAAGTCTTCTTGAACTTGTTTGTACATGCTATTCACAGTGTATACTTTTGTGTGTGACAGTTTTCCCATTCATGCATTTTTGTAGCTAGTTTTTGACTGATAATTAACACACAAAATTTGGAATAATTTGAATATCAAGATATAACTGCATCCCAGCTTACATTTGATTCCAAGAAATATTTACATTTAGTTATTTCTTCCCAGTCTTGTGATAGGCTTGGTAAGCATTTGGTTATCTTTAGCAAGCTTCCTCCTATGTTCTTAGATATAGAGCGAAAGGAATATTGATGGTACATTATTGTTGCCAACTGCTATCTCTATTAATTAAAATCTAAATATGTGCATGCTACTTTATATTTTCCATTCTATGACAGACGTCCCAGCCCAACAATATCCAACTGTGCTGCATTACAAATCCCATAATACCAAATGGCATATCTAGTTATGAGAAATTCTAATATAGTACATATGGACTGCCCTAAATAGGAAAAAAACATATCTGCTACTTTTCCTATTGACTTTGTATGAGGTTCAATATTGTCAGATGGTAAGAATACTTTGATCTGGGTATTCTAAATTATAAACTAAATTATGCCATGATCTGTTCACTTTCCTTTTTGAAATGGATATTTTGATTAAGATGTTCATTTTTTATAAGACTGAATTGGTTATTGCTGTAATGATAAAAGGCTGTGCTTGACAATTGGTCAGCTTTTTGCCAGGTCCTATAATTCCTGAGTGTTAATACAGACTATAGTTGCTTAACACAGCAATTCATGTATTCCAAATTGTTCTATAGCTCACAGCCAATAAAATTATAGGTTTATTATATGCATTTGGATCCACTTATTTAATTAAGAGGACTTGACTGCAGCATATGCCATCTTATCTGATAATTTGATTTGAACATTTGGTTTTTGCAATCTTCCTCAAAAGTGGTCATGTAACCATTTTCCTGGATGTGTTTGATGATTTATGGTTATATCATTGTTGTCCCTAAACTGATGATTACCTGTTCTGAGAATAACAAGAGAGTTGTTCAAACATTAATATGACTCAGGAAAACTTCCACTTCCATCCATTCTCCAGCATTTTGTTCTATGTGTCTCAAATATTGAAAACAGATTATGTTCATTTCTACAGAAATAAAAAATTTAGCTCGGCCAAATTTAATTTGTTATAAACTCAGCAATCTGAGTTTTTACTGAATGAAAACAGTAACATATTTTTAGTACAGAATATATTATGAATTAATTGTTTCATTGGCAGATTACTAAATTGCCTCCTTGTGTTGAAGATTTCAGTGGCCTTTAAGGGAAATTCCTTGGAAAAGACAAGAACATGTTCTGCAATCAAACTTTTAAATTACATTTTTTTTGTTTATTCTTGAATTTTTAGTCTGATATTTTATCAGCAGATGAGGCTCAAGTCAGCTAACAATAACTATTGAAATATGTCAAAAGAAAAATATGGGAAATTTTGGGCTGCAGATATAATTTTGATACTTTTTCCAATGAAAAAAAACAACATAACTGATAAATCGTTTTTTAAAGGTTAACTTGGCTTTATTACTACTTTAACCATTTAATTCAAATGAGGTCATTTTAAAGGGTTGTAGAATTTAGCACTGATTTTCCTCAAAGAACTGCTTTTGCTTTATTCCATTTAAGAATTTGTCACATGGATATGTTGGTCTTATTGCTGCTTCTAAAGTTCTATGTTTTGATGGAATTAGCTGAGGTTTCATGACAGGCACTGAAATAAATCTGGACTCTCTAGACATTTCACTCTGTAGTCAGCTGGCAATAGAAGCTCACAGATGTGACATAACTAGATCAGTTGCTTTATCACAGGCAAAAAATGAAGCTTTTATATACACTTATAAACACACACATACATACACATAATAGTGTTTATGGGGGAAATGTTATTATAGCTATATCCAATATGGAAGGAAAGAAGTAATTTCTTAATATTTGTGCAAAATTAGTTGCTTAGGGTCATTGCTTCCTTCTCCATAATGTAAATTAATGCCGATGTTTCTATTTCTAAAAATGTAATCTGTATTTTTAAAATTGGGAATCCAAACTGAACAAAAAGGAAAGATTTTTCCTTTTGTTTCTTTTTATACCCTGCCTTGTCTTTGTCTGCAATTTGCTACAGTAGTTATTGTCTTTAAGAAGTGCATCTGATGTGAAGCATTAACATTTTAGTTGGATTATTGATTGTTTTATTTTTTTTATTTTCCTCCCACTTGGATTGGGAACTGTTGCTTTGTCCACATGAGGTGTTTTCCCTACATATGCTTCCATATGCTATTTGTGATCCCCTATTATGCATCATCCATTTGTTCCTTGAAAACAATTGAAGTATTGGTTAGTAACGTATGAGAACAGGGATAAAAGAAAAGTATTGGTTTGAGTCAGAGTCAATTTACCTATCAGTGAGTACCTTCCTGAGAAGCCTATAAGGTTTTGCTGACTAAGAAAGATTTAAGTCAGTATAAAGTTTGTTGCTTCCTTCAGCATTTACTTCTATTTGTTCTTCTGTAACCCTGCAAGGTTGCTATTCATCTCTAGCTGGACACCCAAACAGCTGTTCTACAGCATTTGTTCTGTGCCAGGTTTTCACAGGGACACATTTTCAGGTCCCCATGGTGGCTGCTCATGCAGACAGCTGTTATAGCCATGTCTTAATGTATCACTCTGAGGAACTCTTAGATCAGCACATATAAAAAGACAGGCTGGAGCACAGAACTGCCCTGGAAAGGTGTGCCCTTCAGGTGCAATAAAATGGGTTTATGAATCAGCATCAGGTCAGGTCCATAATTCAGTATCCCTCCCAGATCATCAAAGTGTGTGTACATGTGTGTCTTTGAGTAAATATTGATTCCTGACAACTGCCTGGACTAGCCCTGCAGTTATTTTTAGCAAGTATTGAGAAGTAGTTTGACATTGCCTTCTTCTTCCTAGGACTGAGAGCAACTGACCCAAGATCACCCAACAGGCTTTATGCCTAAGGTGGAACTAGAATTCACATTTTCCCAGTTTCTATTTGGTACCTTAACCATTACACCAAACTGGATCTCTCAGTTGAGAGCTGATTTACTGTATCTTATGGGAGGGCCAATCCTTATTTTGTAAGTGGAATTGCTATGGTCCATATCTTTGACTTTCATACATAAGTTTATATTGCAGTTTCTTCCTACTGAACTTAAAATATTTTGGGAGCCATCTTTAAGAATTAAGTTAAACTGGAAAACCAGACCCTGTTCTTTTTCTGTAAAGCATGATGCATCCTATTAGTTCAGAAACTCATCACCATTGGAGTGAAAGCTTGTGTTAATCTTGATTTACCCATGATTTTGTACTTCTATACTTCTATACTTCATGTAAAGTTGACTTAATAACTTTTCTCCAACTTCATTCTCAACTGGTTCAACAGGAAGACTTAAGAATTCCAATATTTGAGGGGCTCCTATAAAGAAAACTATTTTCAAAAGCACCAAAAGGCAAGACAACAAACAATGGATGGAAACTAACCAAGAAGAGAAGCAACCTAGAACTAAGGAGAAATTTCTTAATGGTGAGAGCTATCAACCAATGGAATAGCTTGCCTTCAGAAGTTGTGGATGGTCCATCTCTGGAGGTTTTCAAAAGGAGACTGGACAACCATTTGTCTAAAATGGTACTGGGTCTCCTGTTTGAGCAGGGGGTTGGATTAGATTAACCAAGGTTCCTCCAAGGTTAACTGGTTCTTTTCTCAGATTCTGTCTGTCAGTTTTGTAATCTTCTCTCTCTGATTTTCTCTAGACTTTCTTCATGCATTATGCCACTCTTCTCTTGATAAAAAATTCCCAAATCAACCTAAAATTTTAATCTAATAGCAGATGTTTAATTTAGAAAACTGTCCATAACTCATCTGATAACAGATTTGACAAATGAATTGCATGGGCATTTAAGAAATAAGTAATGCAAGGAAATAGGCAGGTAGAACTTGCTGTACTTTTTTTGTGAAATGCCTAAAATCAGTGACAGGGCAGCAAATAATGAATTTACATTCTTTCAGCATAATAAATCTGCTTGTGTGGAAGCAACCAACCATTAGTATTTTTTATGACCCAATATTCTTTTAACACCTCGTAGTGTTCCATAAAAAGCTCACAGTTTTTAATAATTTCACTGTGAGGATGAGTAATTCTTTTGTCATGGTTTAGCATGCTCATCCATTCACTGGAGCAGAAGGAGAAGAAATATGATAGGCATTAAGAAAGAAGCAATAGCTATAGAAGTGCACAATCTCAGGTTCCAGTTTTCATCCCCTGAATGCCTTTGAATGGGATTACCATTGCTGCTGAATTATGATTTTACATAGGACAAGAAATAAAATTACTAAATATACAAGACTGATATTAACTATGTTTAATTTAATTTAAATATAGCTGAAATGAATTAGTTATAGCATTGACCTCAGCCACTTCTTGTCTTGCTTTCCTCCTTTTGAAGTGTAGCCCCCAAAATTCACTTAGAGCCAACTGAATATTTCAGTCCCCAAACATGTTATCCATTGTCATAAAGAGAAGACCTCAAGGTTATTCAAATGTACCTCTGTACCAAAATGTTTTTTACCCTAGCAATCTCTTTCAGTGCTGAAAGACTCCTTACAATACAAATTCATCTGCTACCTATTATAGTCCTTGTAAGACTCTATATCTTACATTAGCCTGTAAGACTTTAAGCCTATTTTCACAGATTCACAGTGAGCCATCGTGCTCTTTTCTTTTATCTTCCTTACTTGTGGGTTTAAGTAAACATCTGTGGAACAGGAATACACAAATCTGTCTCTTTCACCTTGTTCAGCATTGAAATATTCAGCATAATGTTGCATTACTGTTAGTTTGAGTCTTCTTTCTCTCATTCTTCTGTTTTAAAAAAAATAAAAAAGCACTTACAAAAGCAAGAAAAAAATTTGTCCTTGACAGTATTAATAGGTAAAAAAAGATTTTAAATGGAGAAAACCATATTTAACTTACTAGCTTAGCTTAAAAGTAATAAAAAGAAAATGGTTGGAACAAAAACAGCATAAATATCTGTAATTTTCTCTTAACAGCTTCTAGATATTCCCATCTCTTCCTATCAGAAAAAATTGCATATTTTTTTGTTTGCAAAGAGAACTCCTTCAACATTACCTCCTATAAGGTTAAATTCAAAGTAGCTACTGACAATCTCACACCCCCTCCTTTTTGCCTCATGGTAGATTAAAAAGACAGGTACTTTTGTAAAGTGACTTAGCTGAATCTGGCAGAGGTTCCTAATTCCTGTACAGCTGCCAGGAGTCTGTGAACTTCTCTTTGTATGCCTTTCTTATCATCTGAGGAACTGACAAAATGTGCTTATTAGAGGAACAAGAGAGCTGTATTCAACTGAATTGTGAGAACAAAATTGGGAATTATTGCATAAAAGTATTTTCTATGGATTACAAAAAACAGTTATTAGTACTTAAGGCAGAAATTATGTCATTCTACAATATCAAGAAAATCATTTATCTTAAACTGGGTGTGAACTTATCATTTTGACTTTTGGAAACAAATGGCTCTGCCGATATGCAGATTTGTGCAGTCTAATGGCTATTATTTTTATGGCTGGTTTATCAGCATATTAACTCTGATACGCTAGGGTTAACACAATGCTTACATGTCATGCTACACGCAAAGAAAACATGGCTTAAAATGAGAGCTTGTTTCATACAATATGCTAAGACAATAGCTGCATTCTCACAACATGCTGAAACACAAATGATGGGATTACCATTTCAGTCTAGTTTGCGCATTATGCAGATCTAAATACCTGTCTTGGTATTAAACACCTATACTGGTAAACCAGTGCAGCCTGCAAGAGTGAAAGAGGCATAGTTTATATATGGCATGGAGACATCATCATCAAGGAACCCATAAACATACTTTTGTAGGTATTAGATACATTTGAAAGATCATTAAGTCTTTAATTCATATGTTTAATGTTTTGGCTCATATGTATTTAAAATTCTCTACATTTCACTCTACTGAAGGTTCCTGAAACTCTGAAGGAGTTTGTCAAAGTCATATAAGTCATTTTATTGATTTATAAGCAAAAATTCCTGACAATTGCCAGGGGAAGACAGGGTAACTGTCCACAGTTTAAGTTTCTGTTAGAAAGATGGAAGATTATAGCATTTTTTAAATTTGTTTGGCAATATGGTGAGCAATCACTTAACAAACTCATTGAAACCAAGAGGCAAAGATCAAAAATACTAGGTGGAACATGGTCAATATTAAATTTCATAATAAAGGACAATATTTGTAGCTCAGGGTAGAAATAAGGGCTCCTTGGTGCTCTCTGAGATTGGTTGTTTTCTTGCAGCTGTTTAATTTCCAAACTAGGTAAAATCATCAGCACAGGCAGTCCTCACTTACAACAGTTCATTTAGTGACTGTTCAAAGTTACAATGGCATTGAAAAAAGTGACTTATGACTCTTTTTCACAATTACAACAGTTGCAGCATCCCCAGGGCCATGTGATCAAAATTCAGTCGCTTGGCAACTGGTTCATTTTTATGACGGTTGCAATGTCCTGGTGTTATGTGATCATCTTTCTGACAAGCAAAGATAATGGGCAAGCCAGATTAATTTAACAACTGGATTACTAATTTAACAACTGCAATGATTCGCTTAACAACTGTGGCAAGAAAAGTTGGGAAATGGGGTGAAACTCACTTAACAATTGTCTTGCTTAGCAATATAAATTTTGGGTTCAATTATGGTCGTAAGTCAAGGACTACCTATACAAGGAAATGTCTGTAAGAAAACAACCAAGCTCAGAGAGGCAGGAAACCCTATACCATTTCAAACAAATGGTTGTCCAATCTCTTCTGAAAAACTTCCAGTGCTGGAGCATTCACAACTTCTGGAGGCAAGTTGTTCCACTGATTAATTGTTCCTATTGTCAGGAAATTTCTCCTTAGTTCTAGGTTGCTTGTCTCCTTGATTAGTTTTCACCCATTGCTTCTTGTCCTGTCCTCAGGTGCTTTGAAGAATACCTTGACTCCCTCTTCTTTGTGGCAATCCCTGAGATATTGAAACATTGCTATCATGTCAACCCTAGTCCTTCTTTTCATTAAAGTAGTCAACTCCAGCAACCATTCTTTATATGTTTTAGCCTCCAGTCCCCTAATCATCTTCGTTGCTCTTCTCTGCACTCTTTCTAGAGTTACCACATCTTTTTTACATCATGGAGATCAACACTGGATGCAGTATTCCAAGTGTGGTCTTACCAAGGCATTATGATGTGGTATTAACACTTCATGTCATCTTGATTCTATCCTTCTAGATCTGTGTTGGCTTTTTTGGCAGCTGCAGCACACTGCTTGTTCATATTTAGGTGATTGTCCACTAGGACTCCAAGATCTTTCTCACAGTTACTACTATTGAGCTAGGTACCACATATACTGTACCTGTGCATTTGGTTTTTCTTGCCTAAATGTAGAACCTTAATTTTTTCACCATTGAATTTCATTTTGTTAGATAGTGCCCAATGTTCAATTCCGTCAAGATCCTTCTGTATCTTAAGCCTATTTTCCGGAGCGTTGGTTATTCCTGCTAACTTGATGTTGTCTGCAAATTTGATGAGTTCCCAATCTATCCCCTCATCAAATCATTGATGAAGAGGTTGAAGAATACTGGGCCTAAAACAGCCTTGAGGTACCCCACTGCATACTTCCCTCCATGTAGATGCCGTTCCTTTGAGAACTACACACTGAGTGCAGTTGGTCAGCCAGTTATGAATCCATCTGGTGGTGATGCTGTCTAACCCACATTTTTAAATCTTATTCATAATATCTGATTCTTGATTCAACTTGAAGTTTAATTCATATCGTAAGTCAGTCTATTCTTTTAATCAAAATTCAAGGCAGAAATTCTTATCATAATTACAATGGGATTTTGTACTTCAGTTTCTTTCCTAACATAATAAAAGTGTGCCTCCATTTACATCAGAAGTGCTATTTTTTTCCCAAGGATTACTATTTTTCCCCCAATGCTCACATCTTGCAAAGCTTCATCTTTTTAAAATTGCAAATGGCACTATTAAGGAAATCATGAAACAAGAAATAAGTACCCTTGTGGTCCTTCAGGTGATACCGAAAAGTATTCGTGGCAGATAAAATTTATAAGAGAGAAAATGAGATTGGATATATTAGCAGTCTGTTATCAAGAACATTTTTATTTCTGCTTGTATGAATCAAAGAGATTAATGAATCTTAAAGACTAGCTGCCTGTTGCAGCATATCATTAAAAATCTAACCCGTTTTATTTGTTTGCATTGGTAGGGCAGTATTTTGATCTGTTGATTTATTCTATGGGTTTATTTTAAAAATATTCCCCCCGCCTCCCCATAATAATTTACATTTATAGGTTTTCCTAGACTTTGAGCTTTTATATTTAACTTCGCCCGAGAGTTTATAATGTGCTTTTATAATTTGATATAAGAGGCTAGCATAGCAGTATAAAGTCACCAAGAAACTATTAGTGTAACATATCCTTTTTGATGTTTGGCAAATCTACTGAGGCAATGCTTCTTTCCCTCCTTTTTCTGCTGTTGTTTTCTTCCACCTTTTTCCTTTCTCTTCTTGTTCCTAGTGGGGATTCTTTCTGGTACAGAGTAGGAGTGAACAATTCTTTTTTTTCTGGATCAGGTGAGAAATCTAGTCTCCAAAAAACACCACAATCAGGACTTGTGCTTCAAATTCTACTTTCTGTGATTAACAGGGTTGTAGACTAGAGCTTCTATCTTGACCTGGGAGCAGTGGTATCAAGCTTGAAGTGCGCTTATGCTGTTGCAACCATTATCTCTTCTCAACTTACCAAAGAACCAAGGGGGACAGAAGGGTGAGATGGAATGCAGGCTCCAGACTTGAAGAAGTGGGGCCATGAGAGCCAAGGACACATCAGCAGATGTTTGCCAAGATCAGGGACTTTTCTCATAACAATAGAGCAGGATTGTCAAACTCAAGGCCCAGGGGCCAGATTTGGCCCATGGGGTGCTTAGATCTGGCCCACAGAGCCACCCTGGAAACAGCAAAGGACTGGCCCACAGTGTCTCTGCCAGTGTCTCCTGAACTCCATTTTCACTGGCAGAGGGTTGCAGGAGGACGTCAGAGCCAAAAACGGAACTTGGGAACCTGTTTTTGCTGGCAGAGCACTTGGATCTCCATAGGTGCCCCAACATGAGTGATATTGAGCTGGCCACATCCATCCTTTCCATGCCCACCCTGGCCCCCAAAATCAAACACAACCCTGATGTGGCCCTCAATGAAATCGAGTTTGACACCCCTGCAATAGAGTGACACTCAATTGGACAATGTGACCTGCACTGATAAGGATGGAGGGGGAATTGCATATTGTAACTATGTGCATTGGTGTGGGAATTACTGGTATGTAGAGCTGGTTTTGCCTTCATCAGTGCTGAAATGATATATTCAATAAAGTTTTGCATTCAGGCATCAGAATGTTTTGAATGTGCTTGCTTTGGTTGGGTTTGTCAGTCAGAATGTTGACAAGTAGCTTCTGTGAATAGCTTTGATTAAAGTTGGATGGCTACAACCACTCATCTCATGCATTACCTTCACAAGGAAAGGAAAGATGTCTTGGACCACTCAACATTTCTCTCCTGTTTCATTTCATACTCTTTCCTATTATAAGACAACATTTGTTTTAAACAACTCTTGGAATATTTTTTTCAACAAAGTAATGCAGTGGCATGAGAATATTAAGCAACTTTGCTAGGGTGACTCCCTTTTGATGGACTACAGAACCTTTTCTTTCTCTCACACACACTTCCGTGTATTTGCTGCTCATCAGTTTCAAGATAGATTTATTGTGTTATTTTAGAAACAATTCAGAGTGTTTGTTGTGATTTTTACTTCATTCTAAAAAAAACACACACAAAGTTGAGGAGATCTCATGTTGTAGAACAGAGGTGTCAAACTCAAGCCCATGGGTTGGATCCGGCCTGTGGGGCTGGCCTGGAAATATCAAAGGACCAGCCCGCAGTGCCTCTGCCAGCCAAAACAGGCCATGTGCAGCCCCCGCACGGCCCGTTTTTGGCCTCCCCAGCCTCCTGCAGCACTCTGCTGGCCAAAAGCAGGCTGCATAGGAGGCCTTCACGTGGCCTGTTTTTGGCCGGCAGGGAGCTGCAGGAGGTGTCTGTCCTGTCTCCCCCTCACTCCCCACCACTGGCTTGTAGAAGAGAACTACAATGCTGATCCGGCCCTCTAAGAAATCCCTGTTGTAGAATAAAAGTTCCAGAGATCCTCAAACTCATATCAGATCCAGATGGTTTAGAAATGAATGTATTTGGTAGCTGTGCAGATATTTTTTTTTGCACCCCTGACATTTTTCAAAGAAGGAATTTTTTGTTGAAAAAATTCCCCCTAAAGTTCTCACCAACCCTAAATTGTTAAAATGTTTAACACATTCTCTTTCCCCAGTTAGGTAGTCCTTTTATCCTTCAATTTTATTATATTACATGCTGCCCAACTCCTAGCAAGTGCATATAACCTCCAAAATAATACCTTCCCAATTAATAGTACACATATTAGAATAAATTAATGAATATTTTTGCAAGATTTTTGTAACTTTATGAATCTTCTAAGTGCTATCGTTGAGATTTTGGGTGACATTTTACAAGAAAGTGACAATTTCAGGCATCAGACACAGAAACATGGATGGGACCTGCAGTCAGAAAGATGCTAACCTGCCTTAGAGTTTGAAAGCTTGTTGTCACATAAGCTTCGTCAGTGCTTTTGTATAGTGAACCTTTTGAATAGGAAAAAAGACCATCATCTAAAAACATTTGTATCAAAAGAGAATTCATTACACCCAGGTCACTTCTACCTGCTGCCTTCCTACAGGCTGTTGAGAAAGGAAAACAGCATGTTTGTTTTACTTCTCCACCTTTTAAAATGAGAATAGCTGCCTGAAGTAAAAAAAAAAAAACTGCACAACAGCTTCAGGTATTCTTGAACTGGCTTCATTAGCTTTTTGGTTGATTACTCAACAAACAACTTTTCCAAAAAGTATATGTTGCTATCCTCACTCTAGAGTCAAGAACAGTCATTATTATTTCTTGGGAGAGATGTTTGGGGATTTATATCTTAAATATCTTACATTTTCATATGGAAAAGACTCAGTACAAAAGCTTGGTAATATTTAAAAAAAACAGTCTTAAGTCATGTCAGGTCATATTTGATGGCGCACAAGGAATATTAGTCAACCCTCACAGCAACAGAAGGGGACACATTGGGGTAAAATCCCAAGGCATTATGAATAAACAGAGCAAGAAAGGAAACAGCTTGTAAGTAACCAAAAACACAGACATTAGATTCTGAAAAAGACCTATAATGTTATTTAAACACTCCCTCTGCCAAGCTCCAAGTGTTCCCCATAGTATTTTTGCCAGCATTGCTAGATAGGTCTGTATCAAATAAAAAGCATTCCCACTTGGAAAGAGATCTCACTTGCCTAAAAAAAGGTAGACTGAACTTTATTTCTATATAAGCATCTGTGTATGTGTATGTGTGTGTGTGTGTATATATACACACACACACGTGCACACACATGCATACAGATAGTTATTATCTCCACCATTTGGCAGAAATATGATTTAAGAATCCTCTATTATGCATTATAGTATGCAACAGGGAGGAAAAAAGTCAAGATAATTTATTTTTATTGATTCACTAACTTACACTGTGCCATGTCTTCCCTTGGCTAAGATATCATCCCCAAAGAAATTTTTTATTTCTTTGTAATTATTTTTATTAAAACTATAATAAATAACAAATACTACCACAAGAGATGAACTCATTTGCAATAGTAATAACTTTTGATTCAAAAATCTCTAGAAGAAACAGAAAACATAGCAGGAGAGGGGCAAAAGGAAAGTGGGGACAGAGGAATTGTTTCCTTCTCCGTCCTAATTTTCTTTATGTGTAATCAGTCACAAATTAAGATAGGTAAAATAGAATGATAACATCAGAAGAAATTTCGTATGGATTCTTTTTCCTAAAGAAAGAAATTATATGATTTGTCAACGTGAAAAGTTTTATTAGTTAAAATAGGATCTTTTTTGGCAAAATTAAAAGCTGTGCATATTGATGAAGCACATATTATCAAAGCTGAAAAATAAGACTAATGCAGACAGCCTGGGCTGGAACCATAAATAGGATATCGGAAAAGCTAATGCTTGGAATGAGCTGAAGTTGGCAAAGAACAAGGGGAGAAAAAGGCTTCCTCGTATCTTCTGTATTTCTGTTTACTTTAAATGATTTTAAATGTTTTGATACAGATGAATTTCATCCTAAATTACAGAGAGTTCTGGATTAATGACTACAATCGAGTCCAAAATTTCTATTGCTAAGTGAGACACTTAAGTTAATTTAGCCTAATTTTACAACCTTTCTTTCCACAGCTGTTAAGTGAATCATTGTAATTCTTAAGTTAGTAAGATGGTTGTTAAGTGAATCTGGTTTCTGCATTGACTTTGCTTGTCAGAAGGTCACAAAAGGTGATGACATGACCCTGGGACATTGCAACCATCATAAATATGAGTCAATCACCAAGTGTCTGAATTTTGATCATGTGACCATGAGGATACTGCAACGGTTGTGCCTGTGGGAAAAAAGTCACCCGTCTTTTTGCAGTGCCCTTTTAATATTGAACGTTCACTAAATGAATTGTTATAAGTCAACAATTTATATAATTCTACCTTGAACAATTAGTGTCATAGATTGAATGGGGCCTACCATTTGTCAACTTTGGGTGATGAGAGACAGTTTCAGTGTATCATTTATTATGTGAAAACTGGACCTCAAACCTGAAGTTCCTAACCTTCATCCCTAGTTCTTAGAAATAAATGAATTCAAATTTTTAGTAAAAACAATTTCACGTTCTCTGAAGTCTGCTTCATGAAAGACAGAATAGGGCAGAGAGAGAGAGAGAGAATGAGAGAAATAATGTGTGTGTTAACTTGAAAAGCTTTTCCAAAATGTTCTAATAGAATACGGCAATGTGGGTGGCAGTGGTGGCATTTTTAAAAGGTTAGTATACTAATTCATATGTCTCAGTGTGTGAGAACTAATATAGTGCATTGTCTAGAATATTGGGTTGGATAAAAGACGTTCAAGTTCACATTTTTACCATTGCATTCAATATCCACACGGAGGAAAGCCAGGACTGTTACAATCTATAGATTTTCTATTTATAATTTTCAAATTTCTCTGCCTTCCCATTTCTAGAAATTGTATCTCTGGTTGCAATATATCTCTATTAAAAACAAAGTTCCCATTGGTCTTGTTAGGTTTTGATTACATATGCTATAGTTTGGATGACCAGCTACATTTCTCTCCTGTAAAGCTTCTCATGGGTACAAATTATTAGGACAGAAAATTAATGTTAGGCTGCCAACGATATCAATCTGATAGACAATAAGAAAATGATCTAAATGAATTCCACTGAGCCAAAACTCTGCCTGCAACTCTGACCTGCCTAAGGATAAATGTCACTGCCAGATGTTGCAATTAAGTAGTGGAATCAGCATATAGTAGTCTATAAACTGTCAGAGGTCTACCTAGGAGCTTTCATAAATTGAGCCAAGCATATAAATCAGGAAAGCAACTAGTAAAAGCGGAACCAGATATCAAAGACAAGGCAAGATGGCAATAGAAGCACAAAAGCTTAACAAATGGAACAATTTCTTGTAAAAGAATCTGCACCTTAGCGTTTCTGTTCCATTTGAGTATTTTGATTTATTGTCAAAAAGCTCTTTTTGCTTAGTTTCTCTCTAATTTGGATACTGAGGCTTCACCTCCATGGATACTGGCTCTTTTTCATGTCAGATTCTATCTCCTGAGTCACTTACTTTAAGTCAGAGTTGGAAGTGTTGTCATTACCTTCAGCTGTGAGATGGTGAAATTCCTTGAGTTCATGTTCTGATATTTGAAAATAAGAAATTAGGCATATTCAGCAGAGATGTCTAGTACATGTGCTGGTTAACTCCTTGGAAAATGCCTTAATCTATAGAAAAATAGGCCAAAGTTAGTTATGCTATAATTGTATTAATATAGTTCAATTTTATTTTGTAATTAGCATCCAAAGAGAAGCCAGCGCAGCCAAAAGTCTACAGTATGAGGAACAGGAAAAGGGTCTAACTCTTTCCTCCCTATTACAGCTGAATAAAAATGGTTTCTCCGAATTGTTGCATTTCAAGAAAAAAATTCCCATTAAAATCAACTGACACTTCTCTTGAAATGCAAATTGCAACAGTGAAAATTTGGCTTTGGGCTTTTCCATATTGTGATCAGCTAAACATGAAACTGACTTAAAACATTTTGGTTCTGCACTTCAACCCCTTCTTCTCTTTCGACTGTTGTGATGGCCCGATGGTCAATCAGGATCACATTTATCACAGCATCTGATTGGTGGATTCCCCTGTTTTTTATTTCTCCTGGACTGGTCAAATAAACAAAATAAATCCACTTCTATCATTTTTCTTCTGTCAGAGGGTAATCCTGCCACAGTGCACAGTAACTAACTGGAAACAAAGGATTTGCTTACAATGGAATTAAGCCCAGTAGGTGAACTGGATTTCAGACGTATCGACAGTCTGAAGTTTAAGATGTCTGACTTGAAGGCAACCCCTAGTTATAAATGAGCTACCTATTAGTAAAAATGGCTGATGATTTTGTTATTCCTTGCACTGATGAAGCACTGAAGCCATACGTTGCTTTCAGGAGCTGCTGAAACTGGGCATTTTTAATATACAGCAGTTTTTAGCAGTTCCTGAAAGCTTTATACAGCTTTAATGTTTTGTTGACTCAAGGAAAGACAATTCCATGCATCATTTTCAGTAATAGGCAGTCTGTTTGTAAGTACAGGTTCTGACTTTAACACAAAATTGGGTTAAAGACAGAGTTAGGGAACAGAACTTGTTCTTAACCCAAGGACGACTTTCATATATTATTCAATAATATGAGCATTCGTTCATTCATGTCATATCCAGTTTAGCCTCAGGATTCTTAAATTAAGCAATTTGTGTCTGTTAAAGGACCGATGATACAGTGTTATTAAATGGATTGCAATAACAGCTATTGATGAATGGTGAAGTGCTAATCAGCAAAAACAGGTGTAGGTTTCAGCTAGCTGAGTGAGTCACCTACTATTTGCACGATAGTTTTTGTACAGAATCTGTGATCGTCAATTACAAAGCCATTCATTCACCTATATATTATGTGACATGCCTGTGACTTATCCTCTGCTGACTTCATTTTTTCAACAGCTGCCATACTTAAGACAAAATAGAGCATTGGTATATTAGAATCTGTAAGGAATTTTGCTTGATATATGCCTTTAAACACATATGCAGGATAATTCTCACAGTTTCAGGAAGAAGCCCTCCTAAGACAGAAATTAGAAACTAGGCAAATTTGATTTGTGAAATGCAGAGAAACTTCCCAATGAATCTCTTGACTTTATTTTGCCTGGCAAGAGCTAACTATTAGTTTTACAAACTGATCGGGCGTTGAATTAATGCTATGCAGTAAAATTGTCCTGTGCTCTTTATCTTTCAGTTTTCAGATTTTTTAATAAAAAATATTAATTTAATATTATATTTAATTCAAGATGGTTAAGAAAACAAATAACTAATCTTTCCTGTCCAACATCTGGTAGTCTCCCTTTTTTCTTGCATATCAGGAAAATCCCAAAGGAAGATATTACATCCTATTGGGAAGCATTGACAACCTGGAAAGTTTCAGAATGTTGGAAAAAATGATATAAAAACCATATCCACAGTAGCAGTAGCAGAAAAAAGAGAAATTTGAAATAAATTCTTTGGCACTTTGAAAATAAAGCAAAGAAAGGCAAAAGCCTTCCTTACAATTCTTCCTCTGAGAAATTGCAAGGCAGATTTGGTAGACCATTATACCAAATCTGAGTACTCCAAGTGTAGATGAAAGGACTCATTAAGTTGAGGAAAAAGACTGCTTCATTGGCTATCCACTTAAAAGTAATGACTTCAAGGCTGACTTTTGTAAGATTTCTTTTTTTAGAAAAGTATGTAGCAAAGGAAGCAAAAGCAAAAGATAAAACATTTATAATGATATCTTAATGGATATTCAATGCTTGTATCCTCTTGGGTGATGTTGCTGTGAAGGGGTGGAAGTTTGCATTGTAAGACCATATGCATATTTGGTTATCAGCATGGGTTGGGAACAAATGCATTGTGGGAACAAGTGCATTAATATTTATACCCCAAATGAGAAAAAATGGCAGGATGGTTTAGAAAAATGGCAGGATGGTTTAGACCACAGGCCCCCAACCTTTCTGGACCGGCTTTGTGGACTGGCAGCAGTGGGGGGGGGGAGGGGAGAGAGAGGGGATGGTTTCATACAAGCAGTGGGTGAGTGCATGCATGCAGCTCCATCTGCACAACACTCACATAAATAAGATTTGTGCGTGAATGTCTGCCACTCACACAAGTGGAACCGCACCTGCTTGCTCATCACTTGTGTGGCCCAGTTTGGAATGGGCTGAGGCCGGGGGGGCTGGGGACCTCTGATTTAGACTTTCAAAGAAGAGAAACATGCAGTGAAGTTCCAGAATAATTTTCCAGCAATATCTTTAACTATATTTTGTATCTGCAATATAATAAGCTATTACTATCTACGAAGATGCATTAAGTTACAGTATTGAGAAACTTAGCTTTCTCCCTATTCATTTCTTGATCCTATAATACCCCAAATTGTACGGACAAATATTAAGTTCTCCTTTGGGTGATTTCAAATGGGTTGTTTCAGAAAGCTAATGGAAGATGCTTTTCATCTGTTCCCTTTTTCTTTCTCTTCTTCTCTTAGGTGATTCTCATTCTTACAAAGCTGCATGACTTCAATTTGGGAAGTGTTACTGAAAGCTCACTTTGGAGGTAAGCAGATTACATGGTATCTTTTCCTCAGTAGTAGACAATGAAAGAAGACATAGGAAAAGTTGTAAGGAACTGAACACATATTGCTTCTTTGGCCTGATGAGCAGGAGAGTTTTGGTTGTTTAAAAACCCTGTTGTGACAGTTACCATATATTTGACTACAAGTTCAAATATATTTTGAACTTGTAGTCAAACACATTTTCGGAACAAGATGTGTACATTTTGTTTTCCTGTAACTGGAATCTGTAAATCATCACCATATGAGGGTAACACTCAAGTATGAAAATAATCTGATATACAATAAATGTTAATATCATATTGAAAAATTAATTAGATGAACCCGAAAAGCTTCTGCAGATGAGATATGACTGAGAGCTTATCTAGCAAATACTGTACTATAACATAGTGGTCTATCCTATTCCTATCGCTATTCCTCCTCTAAATTAAGTTGGCTGCTGCTATTATTGTATATTTGTGAGTTCTTTTTTAAAACCTGAAAGTGGATGTGACAGGATTAGAAATGCTAATTAGTCATGAAGATAGGTATTTTCTTGTGAAAGCATAAGAAGTTAAGAGCAGCAGGATTCTGTTGCATTACACCAAAGATCGATTTCATTCAGTATTTTGCTGTCATGGTAACATCCATATACCTAGGAACTTCCCAAGCAGCCAACATTCAGATAAACAGGGATTAACACCAGGCAAACAATCAAGTAGAAAACTATACCCTAATTAAGAAACTGCCAAAGAGAAAACCCCACTACCACCAAAAGCAGCGGACAAGCTATGGTATATAAACAGGGAGCAAGCTTCCTGCTCACTTGCACTGATATTAGCTAGTTGGCTAATGAAATGTCTGCAAGCAAACAATTAAGATCAGACAGTACCAAGGAGTCCACAGTTTTTATAATGTGCCCAAATTCTCTTGAAATAAAAGAAGAATCATGGATTGGATTCTGAAATTTAGAATTTGTCAGACAAGGGTATAAGCTACAAAGTATAAATAAACAAGATAAATAAACAAATGTGGAAACCACACCTTTAATTTTCATAGGTCAGCATAGGTCAGGTGACAGTATTAGCCTTCTAGAGTAGGTTTGCTTACATGAAAAGCCAATATGTCATCTAGATTCCGTCTATTGATCTTTTGTCCTCTAACCTTTCCACCTCATCTGAATTTTTTTTTTAAAAAAAATAGGGTTAGCATTGGTTTCTCCGCTCATGATCTCCTTCTACTCCTTAACTCCATTGATTCATAATTTTTAACTATTAAATATATTCAGGATTTCATCATGCCTTTATAGTGAGATTCTTGATCCTTTTTCAGTGAGGGCAGGAAGGGAATAAGCAGCCCTCCCATGCCTTCCTGATTGCAAATATCTCCATTCAGAGATGAATTTGGTATAAGAATATAGAGAGGGGAAAGAAAGCGAGAGTGGCCAGCAGAGTGTGACACTACAAGGAACATAATAGGAAGGGTACATTAAATATGTGTTTGGCCTGGCGGCACAGTGATTAGAATGCAATATTGCAGCTAACACTGCCCATAGATTGGAGTTTGATCCTGGATTCAGGGTTGACTCAGCCTTCCATACACCCAAGGTCGGTAAAATGAGGATGCAGATTGTTGGGGGCAAAATGCTGACATTATAAACTACCCAGAGGGTCCTGTAAAATACTGTGGCGCAAAATATATGTCTAAGTGCATTGCTACTGATACGTCACTTTAATTATATTTAATTTAAACAAAATGGAAATGAAAGAAATAAAGTCTGATTTTTGCAACACCCATTCAGATCTAAAGGCAAACATAAGCTAGCAAAAGTTGAGCTAGCCTTTCTTTTCAGAAAATAGGTCAACTGTACCAGCTATTGCAGTGATTATGAGTATTATGGCTATTTGTCGATCCAAAATATAAAAAAAGTTATGACTGGTAAAGGAGTGGAAAGAGCTATTGTAATTGTTTCAAATCAAAAGGAAATCAAGTTAAAGAAGATCTTTAAATAAATCCCTTTGCTAATTAAGTGCAATGAAAGTATATCTCTTCTTAGTTTCTATTGATCAATGTCAGCTATGCTTTCTTTCAGTTGTGGTTTATGAAGTATTTACAAATATATTCCCTTTGTAAATATATTCCAGTCTTCGTCAATCTAGTACCTTCCCAATAGTATGGATTCTTCAAGTTTTGAAACACTGTTCTCCCTGAAGAAGGTTGTGATAAATACTTTGGTTTCATTTTAAACTGAGTGTGTCCAGCAACAAAGAGCATACTTACATTAGGAAAGTTTAGATATGATAAAAATCAGAGAACCCAAAACCAGGTTGTCAGGAGCAATGCTTTAGGAAAGGTGACTGAAGTTTTGTTTTCAAGGAGTCAACCAGATGTGGGTTTCAGCAGGTTCTGACCAGTTCTGGAGAACCAGTAGTGGAAATTTTGAGTAGTTTGGAGAACCGGTAATAGAAATTCTGACTGGCCCCACCCCCATCAATTCTCTGCCTCCTGAGTCCCAGCTGATCCGGAGGAAATGGGCATTTTGCAGTATCATTCCCCTGGAGTGGGATGGGAATGGAGATTTTACAGTATCTTTCCCATGCCATGGTCACCAAGCCACGCCTACCAAGCCACACCCACAGAACCGGTAGTAAAGATTTTTGAAACCCACCACTGGAGTCAACGTCTATAGCAACGTCTATAGCAAACCACAGCGGTAATACAGATTCAGTTCTCTGAAACATACCAGATTAAGGCAGGTTAACCAGACTTTTGGCTGTAGTCAAGTTGTTAGAAACAAGGCAATTAAAAAAGAATTCTGTTTCCATTTTATGAAGATTTATGGAGTTGAACTTCACTGTGGGTCCCTGCCCTTTTATTAAAATGCCTGTGGAATCCCGGGAAAGTATTTATGGTTTCACAAATCATACTCCCAGGTGATCCATTGGTTTTGTCCTCTAATTGCTGTATCAATGACCTTTCCATGGGCCAGCAAATTTCTAAAATCCTGATTTTTTTTCAGATTTATTAATTATTATTATTATTATTATTTTGCCGAGAAAGCTCTAGGACTAATTGCTAAGACTTTCCAGAAAATATTAGTTTACAAATTTTAATGGCACTCATGATTTATTAATGTACTTCTCTTGCATCTGCTTGTCTTTATTCCTTGGTGGAATTCCTGCTGAATCTGAGTGAATTAATAAAAACAAAACTGCATATTATAATAGTGTTTTACCTTGGCTGTTAATTAAAAGCACTTTGCCACTATTCAGTTGTTTTTGTTTTCCTCTTTTTTCTTTTTTTCTTTTTCTTTCTAACTGATTTCGCTATGAGAATCTTTAAAGTCTAGGCAAGCCTAAATTGCCAGAACAGGTTCTTTTTTGGGGAACTTAAACTGATTATTGTGTTTTGTGAATCTTCCTGCTCACCTTCCTGCTTAAACATAGCACTAAAAGTGTAGCTATTTGTACATGACCAATTTGCATGAATTGTTACTGTTATTGAATTTGTAACGTTGCATCTGCTTATCCAGTTATACATGGCTGCAGGGAGGTTTTGAAAGTCTAGGAGTAGAAATAATGGACAATTTTCTTGCTCTTCACTTCATAATAGAAAATGGAACATTTTTCTTAGTCTAAGTGATGTTAATGTCCTGTTCCATTCAGTAACTTAAATTTTTAAACTGGGAATCTATTTAAATTATTATTCTTTTCAAAAGTACTAAAATATTTTAGCCTCAGGTTGTTTGCCTTATTACTTCAACTGGAATTTGGCTGTTCTTTCCTTTTTGTGTGTGTGTGTGTATGTGTTTGACTTTTGTATAATTGGGAACCATTTGAGAAAGTCTGGATAAATGAGCTTTTTGTCCTTATTACCCATTTTTGGAAGAATATGGTATGAAATATGGCATTGACAAGTTCTCTTGATTTGACGTAATATTGTTCTTCAAGTGGCTGCTTCTACATGAGACATTTCTAGCACTTGGATTTTCTGTTTTTTCATATTGAATCTCTTTGGGATGGCAATATATTTTAGTACCATACATATTATGCATGTTAGTCTTAAAGTGTTGGGACCATCAGAGATAGACAGAAATGTTCTAATGCTTTGTATCATAGTTTCATGAGGGGCACCTAATATATGACTCTTGATAGTGTTCCAATTATACATTGAATCTGTCATTGCATTTTCAACGTGGAAGAAAGAGGTGATACATGGGTACTGGGTGACATAATATAGCAGTTTTATTATATTACTTTCCACAACAAGATCTACAGCAAGGCCAATTAAATATAGTGAAAATCAGTATTTGTTCTGTTTCACCTTCAGCAATATATCAGATGGGAGCCTGCCCTGAACACAAATGATATCCCTACAAAAACAACTTTTAGTGTGGGAGGTCTTTAATTTCTTTCATCAGGGTCCCACCAGAAAGTTCTGCAGATTGGATACCTTATATATATATATATATATATATATATATATATATATATGTATGTATGTATATATGCCGCCCTTCTCCGGACACTCAGGGCGATTTACAATGTGTTAAGCAATAGCCTTCATACTTTTGTATATTTTATACAAAGTCAGCTTATTGCCCCCACAACCGGGTCCTCATTTTACCCACCTTAGAAAAGATGAAAGGCTGAGTCGATCTTGAGCCTGGTGAGAATTGAACTCGCAGTAATTGCAGGCAGCTGGATGTTAAATGCTCCCTTAGTAGGAGCATTAGCCTCCTACGCCACTCAGGCTCCTTTGCATCATTCAAATGAAAATGAATACTATCTGTCTTCCACTGATCTTCCATGATAAACTAGACCATCAAGTAACAGGAAATCACTTCATAGGTACAGCCATGTTTATACAGGATAGCAATAGCACTTAGACTTATATAGTGCTTCATAGTGCTTTACAGTTCTCTCTAAGAGGTTTACAGAGTCAGCCTATTGCCTCCAACAATCTGGATCCTCATTTTACCGACCTCAGAAGGATGGAAGGCTGAGTCAACCTTGAATGTACATTATAGTTTCCTTCTGGTTATTTCTAGAACTTAGATGATCTTTTCCTTTTCTATAGACATTTGATGTGTAGGTTACTGAAATAACCATGAATAACCAGCTGTTTGGATCTCTCTTAGATCTTTCACAATTTGTATGATCATGACATTTCCTCAAAATTTCAAGATCTTTATAATGTCTGAAGGTCATTTGTATGTGGTGGAAATAGTTCTAACATAGATCAGATATTTACAGAATTTGGATATTATTCAAGGCCCAGAAATGTACTCAAAAACAGAAATTTTTGAAACATCATGGTTAAATTAATCACCCTCTGATTAACCCAGTAGTGACTTTAAATTCTTTGTGGTGCTGGCCTTTCTTACATAATCACAATTAGATTAACAATCAGAAATAGACTGTTCTGCAATTGCACAGTTTGGTTATTTACAAGAGAAAGCAATATGTTAAAAGTAATGTCAAAATCTGTGAAGCAAGACCAAGCTAAATGTACAATTATTGTATTCTTCATTGCCAGACAGTCTGTGGTCAGTCACATCTCTTATTCCAGTGCTCTGGTAATTGGTCTTCACCAGGGGTGAAATCCAAATTTTTTCCCTACTGGTACTATGGGTGTGGCTTGTTGGGTGTGGCAGGGAAAGGATATTGCAAAATCTCCATTCCCACCCCACTCTGGGGCCAGCCAGGGGTGGTATTTGCCGGTTGTCCGAACTACTCAAAATTTCTGCTGCCGGTTCTCCAGAACCTGTTAGAACTTGCTGGATTTCACCCCTGGTCTTCACCATGGTGCCTGGTTAAGAAGAATTTTTCAAAATTCTGTCATAAAAGTAATTATTGATTCATATTCTGTATGCAGTGTCATCCTTCCCAGGGCCATTTTGTATGCTGTAACTCCTTTTTTCGTTCTTGGAGGCAGGCAAGTGAAATACTTGTTAAAGCTTATCATTCTTTCAGTTGTCTTATTTTTTAAAATTTTTTTAAATACCTTTTGTTGCTTAGATCTTTTATCTAATACCTTAGACTTTTTTCCTTAACTCAGAAAAAAAGAAAAAAAATTAAAGCCTCCTTCGTGTTCAGTTCCTGTTGAACATGGAGTTCATGGACATGACCATGTAGTTTACTTGGCAACAATATGGACAGGCATTGCCATAGGTGTCTACTAAGCCTTCTTAACTTTCTATTGTAGCCTACAACTGTGGGATTTTAGCTTTTATCAACCAAGCTCAGCTTGAAGCTGCAAAATTGTCCACAAATAATAATACCATTAACAATTGTTTACATGGTTGGTCACACAGTCTGCCAGATATTATTATGGGCAACAAAATAGGAAATCACAGTTGTTGGTTCTTTAGCTGGTGTTGGCCTTTATATACATCAATTTCTTCCCAAGAACCTAGGATGTCATAATACATTAGTGTATATACATGGGTCCAAGCAATGTAGCCTTTTGTGATTTTCAGACAGTAATTTTGTCAGTGTGCATATTTTCTAAGTGACATTCAAGATTTTTTGGTTTGGCATCCAATGTTCCCATAACCATGAGGGCCAATATGGCGGGTTTAATGCAATAATCTTTCAGTTTTGATTTTCAGATCTTGATATTTTGTGAAATTCTCCAGGTTTTTTTTTTATCTACTATCTCCTAATATGGCCACATCAGTTATCCACACCTTTTTTCAACCACAGTTAAATTTGGAATGTTATGAGCTAAGACTTTATCAGTTTGTGTTTGGAAATCCCACTATATTTTAACCTGCTCATTCTCAACTACTTTTTTCAACTCTATATTCTCACCAATTTTTCATTACTGGTACACAATAATTTTGACCCTTACAGTATTCCAGTAAATCATTCTGGTGACTGTGTTATATTATTGTTTATAATCAGTTTGTGACGTCTTCTTCTTTATTTATTTATTTATTATTTATTATTTAAATTTTTATATCGCCCTTCTCCCAAGGGACTCAGGGCGGTGCACAGCCAATAATAAAACACACATATCCATAATATTTAAAAACAATTTAAAAACATATTAAATAATTTGACCCCGATATTATTAAAAAACTAAAACAACCATTAAAATTCAGGTTTAGACCAGCCCAGCTTGTTGGACCAATAATGTCCTGAGGGCATGGCAAAATGTGCATAAGTCAGGGATCATCCGGATCTCTGGGGGCAATTCATTCCAGAGGGCAGTGCCCCCACAGAGAAGGCTCTCCCCCTGGGGGTCACCAGTCGACATTGTTTGACCGACGGCACCCTGAGGAGTCCCCCTCTGTGAGAGCGTATTGGCTGGTGGGAGGCTATCAGTAGCAGAAGGCGATCTCGTAAGTACCCAGGTCCTAAGCCATGGAGTGCTTTAAAGATGGTAACCAGCACCTTGAATTGCACCCGGAAGACCACCGGAAGCCAGTGCAGCTTGTGCAGGAGAGGTGTTACATGGGTGCGCAAGTTGCACAAGTTGAATACGGGTTTCCTGCACATTCAGTATGATCCAATTTTTAACTTGCATCAATGCTTGTGCCTGACTTTTATGTATGCTTTTCTTCTTTGACATTATGCTTGACTTTTTCCACCAGTCTTAGACTGTGAATCTAACTATATATAATAACACATTAAACTTGTATGCTGCCTCACAGCAAAACATCTTGATTAGCACTTTATCATATTTGTCTTTGTTTCAATATCTTTATGGCCTTCCTAAAGCCAGAGATGTGCATACTTCAGAGTGGAACAAAATTACTCACAGAGGGAAGAATATAATAACCAGGTACCTTACATATTGCAATTTACAGAGGAAAAATGATGGAGATTCTTCCTTCCTCCAACATAGATGGCCTTAATAATCTATAACTTTAGGAATCAGCTAGAAAGATGCAATACAAGTGGAAATGCATTTCATAAAATGACAGAGGAATATCATCTGAAGCCTACAATTGGTTTTGTTCAAAAAGATGGAAGTACAGTGTGTGTGTGTGTGTGTGTGTGTGTGTGTGTGTGTATTACTGTGGCAGAGCAATAGGTGGTGGCTATGGGTAATATTTTCTTAAGATGGGGAATAAATCTAAAATTATTGATGAGTATTCTATTGAAAACTTGGTGGAGTATATACAGAAACTGATTTATTTACAACAGTGTTTTTCAAACTTGGCAATTTTAAGATATATGGCTGTTAACTCCTGGAATTCCCAGCCAGCATACAGATCCTGGACTCTTTTTTACTGTAGATGGTGAAAATGAAGATGAGAACATAGGTTTCATTTTTTCTTAACAAGGTAGCATTTTAATATGCAGTATTTTAAATATAAATGTATGTGTTTTTGTTTCACCTGTCATATCTGGGTTGTAACAATCAATAGGAAAGAGATACAGAAATCATTTTCCTGTCATTTAGCAGTCATCTAGAATTTTGTAGTCTTTATAAGGCATGCCTAGTCTGAGATATGTGACTCAAGGATTAAAATCAAGAAGAATGCTACCAAAATGACATCTTTTGTTTATGAAAAAATAGCAAAATGGAATCCTTTAATTGAAAATTAAATCTGAAAACAAAAATATTATATTGTAGACCTTTTGAGTATTATTCCTGTCCATTTGCAGAACCAATCCATTTATCTGCTCACTCTAAGGACTCTGCAGGTTTTGAAATCAGTCAAAGAAGGTTTTCAAATGCCACATGAATGTAGAACCACATTGCTCAACCACATTAGGAGGAAGACAGGCAGACAATTTGGTATATGCTGACATAGAAACTAGAAGACTGTGAGTTCTAGTCCCATTTTAGGAATGAAAAACTGGGTGACTTTGGACCAGTCATTTTCTCTCAGCCCTGTTCACTTCATAGAGCTGTTGTGGGAAAAATAAGAGGAGGAAAGAAGGAAGTATTAGTTCTTGAATTTGTATGTAAAAAAGGGTGGAATAAGAATGTAACAACAACAAAAAACCTTCCTTTTCCCAGACCCTGTAAAAACCTGTTATGGCTTTAAAAATTGTATTGTTGTAGTATTAATGAGAGCATGCCTTAAATCGGCATTGTCTTTTTACCAGGCATGCATAGAACCCTGAAAGAAAGAAAGAAAGAAAGAAATCCAATTACTTTAATGAATAGCAGAGAGATGATATGGTCATGTTCATGCATGACCTGAAGCACTCCTTCCAACCATTTCTGAAAAGTGCACAGCCCTTTTCACTGTCATTTGCAGAGTTAATTCCATTTCTGCCATCAGTATTTGCATCCTTAGTTGCTTCACTTGACTTTGCAGGCTGGTGTAATAAGAATTTTTTGTATGTATTAGGTTTTTATACAGATGCGCATCATAAATACATGACTCTGGATCATTCACAACATTAAAAACAATTAAAATAAATAAAAATGTTAAAAGAAGAAATAAAACATAGAGCAGTGGGAAATCATTTAAAGTCCTCAACGTAGCCAAAAGCAAGCTTTGTCCCACACCCAGCATCCCAGAACTAGGTCTAGAACTAGCACAGAACTAGGTCTTCAAAGCCTTACAAAAGATCTAAAACAAAGATAGCTTTATGTAAATGTAATGTAATGTAAAAGTGGAATCACTTTGACTTTCTTTTCTTCCCTCCATATTTTTGTCTGTTTTACAATTGTGGCTACAAGACTGTGCTTCAGTGGTAGCTTTTCATGCAAGTGCATGGCCATACTTTTGCACATTACGATAAATTAATGTTGATTAAAAGAGGCCTCTTTTTAAAACATATAGAAGTTCTATTCTTTCCTAACTTCCACCACTGTAGAAGCCACTCTACAAATGTAACTATTTAGTTAGTTGATTGGTTTTCAGCCAATATATCTGTTACATTTCAAACATTGTTTTTAAACCCTGAGAATTGTCATTTTGATCTTCCTAGATCAATGTACAACTATCATATTATTTGACTCTGCAATCTTAATGAAGTAAGAGACCCCTTTCTGATTGTTTTTAATGGTCACATGCATTGTTCTACACAGCTCCATCTAACCATTTTTTTTTGTACTGCTACATGTTCTCTGCATGCTCCTTTCAATGAACCTATCTAATATAGTTCAAGAAAATTGGACTTGGACTGGCAAACACTTGGAGCCAAATTCTATCATGAGTTACTGAAAGTCTGCCAAGGAATTCTTTTCTCATGCTTAATCAGCAAGTATAGGTTATTAATCAAACATCAAATAAAATGTATTTAAATTTATAAATAAATTTAATAGAGTCACATATAATTCACTGGGAAAAGGAGATCCAGAACAGTGGAACCACTGTGGAAATGGGTTGTCATTTTTTTACATATTAAAAAAAAATCTAATTTTCAATGTTGTTGAATCTAATTTGCATCCCAGAGAGTAGAAGCTCATATGTTAATCTTAATGCTCTAGCAGAGAATCTTAGACAAATGATTCAGAATGTTTAGGGCAGGAATTGCAGAACATTAGGTATGTGATTTCTATTGCCAATATAATAGTAGCAAAGAAGCAGCTCAGCAAATAATTAGGTTATTATTATTAGCATATAGCATCTTTACATAGCTGCTACAGCAGAGCTATGGTAGCTACCTATTGATGCTATTGTTCTTTATCCTCATCTTAGCACTCTGATAAGCACTAAATGGCTGAGAGGATGGTCATGGTAATAGTGTGGAAAACTGTATTTGGAATTTATAAGATCAACTTCCAATACTAGCTCCCACATATATCCTCTTAGTATCCATGGCTTCTGTCTTAGATGTAACTGGCTTGCTGTCTATGGAGATTCTTAGTCATCCAGGTCATAGTTGTCCCAGGGGTGCCTTTCAAGAGGCAAATGGACTTTCTTGTTTTTCTTTGAAGACATTTCTCTTCTTATCCAAGAAGCTATTTCAGCTCTGGCTGGATGGTGGGAAATTCCTCTTGAAAAAGCACCTTTGGGACATGTGTTAACTGGCTTAATAGCTGACATTAAAAGCCTCATCAAGTCTGGAGTTGGCCTCTCAGATGCCACCACTAGTTTTGAATCTCACTCCAGTTTGAGGGCACTAAGTAAATGAAGGCTATTTTGCATAGTGTGGGATAGACGGGGCACAACAGGCAGAAAGTTATATTAAATTCTAATTAAGTAGCTATAATAATTCAAGCAACTCTGCAGTTATTCTTCAGACACAGTTCACTGTTTAATATTCTTTGTAGGATGGTAGGTAATGCTGGGCTTTAGTCATTAAATTATTGGTTTGAAGCAGTTGGAAATCTTGACCAATGGATAGGCTTTCTAAACAATATTAATAAAACTTATTTTTTTTCTTTGCCAGAATTTGATTCCTGATGTTTAAGATATAAATGTAGCAACTTGTTTTATGAATTAAGAATCAAAAATATAAACTCTTGAAATGTTGAATTTATTGTACATATATGTATGTATATAGGAGTGTGTATAATATAACCATATAATATACGCATACACAGTCTTGATACCCAACATTATAGATTATGCAATAAAACTAATGATGAAATTTGGCACTTTCAAAGGCTTGTTGTAGCTAAACAAAACTAATTATACCTTGGAGTCCTTGATAAATGAATGATATAAAATTGAAGTTTTTGATTTAGGGCATGTTACAGGAATAGGACATGAATAATTAGTTTGTCAAAATATGCTCTTTTCCAATGATGGTGTATGTTGGGTTATTGTTATTGTTATATGTTGCAGACTATATCCCTGACAACCCATTCATGCATACCTTCTACAAACATTTGTTCATTTACCTGTGCACCTTGAATGATTTGTGATTAGGAAAATGGTAAATTGACCACTTTAGAATATCATTATTAGGTCTTTTAAAAAGGCTTATAGGATCAAAGTTGAAGGCTGAGAATGTTCTGCTCTAATGCATGTCTTAAAACTGACTGTGATCTTCTAAATAACATTTTTAGTGAGGAAAATATTTGTGCTGGTGATTTCACGAACATAGCATTTTGAACAAAGCAATGAGACTATAAAACATTTGTGAAATAAACATTTGGGGCACAGATACCGAATTTGCTGATGCATTTGGGGATGAGAATTTGCCCCACACAAAGGTACTCTATTTGCTGATGGCAAATAGGGCATTTTGATTGCTTCAGGTTTTCTATTACATCAGGATGTATATAGTGATCCATTTTACATTTCTAAATACATGGATGACAAAGTTGTTTTATCAGCCAAACTTGGAAAATAGTTGTAATTTATTGACCTTAATGTGTTTTTTAGGATGGGCTGTCTTTTTTTCCTGTATTATCTGTTAAATCTTGAATATCTAACTTGGAGCTTCAAACAGACCTAGTTGTGTTAGAAATGTACATAATTAGAATATAGCCACATATATATTCTGACAGTAATGCAATACCTTCTAACATCTGATTTTATATATAGACACATTTTATACAATCATATGTAATTTTCCAATTGCTTTTGCCTTCCTTTCAAGTTATTGTTGCATGTAAGAAGTTGTCTGGCAGGTTTCCAGAACTATTCATTTCATGTTTTGCAGATAAAATATTCTTGTGCATACATACTACTTGCATTTTCAAGCAAGGATAATTGTTTTGACATACCATATTCATTTGTGAAAGGCCTCCCTGCTGCTTGTGTTACTTTGAACCAGCCAACCACTAGAAATCTGATAAACCTTGTAAAGACTGTAATAGTTTAATTTAAATGCATACAAATACATTTTTGGCAGTTCAATAAATCAGAATAGAGCTGGTAGGGACCTTGGAGGTCTTCTAGTCCAACCCCTGCTCAAGCAAGAGACCCTGTACCATTTCAGAAAAGTGACTGTGCAGTCTCTTCTTAAAAACTTCCAGTGATGAAACACCCACAATGTCTGACGGCAACATGTTCCTCTGGTTAATCATTCTCACTCCTAGGAAGTTTTTCCTTAATTCCAGGTTGATTCTCTCCTTGATTAGTTTCTATCCATTGTTTTTTATCCTGCCTTCTGGTGCTTTGGGAAATAAGTTGACCTCCTTCTCTTTAAGGCAATCTCTCAAATACTGGAATACTGCTATCTAACTTGAATACTATTTAACTTGTTATCTAACAGATGTCATTCATCTCATATTCAGAAACAGTTACCTTCTAAAAGGCAATTAGGCACACTAGCAATTGTTTTAGAAAGGACAAGTATCCCAAAACAGGTAATGGCCTTCATAAATAGGGACAGGTTTGACATATGTGAGAAATGTGAGAAATACTATGAATAGTGAAGATAGATGGTAGCCTTTGGCCAGTTGTTTATGGTGCTTCTATGCCCTTTCCTTCTTTTCAAAGCTCATCATCTCTCCACGACACATTGTTCAGAAAAGGATAATGATTGCAGGATGACAGGCCATACATTTTCCAATGAATTGTTGCAATAGGATCCGTGGTCTTGAAATAAATCTCAGCATCACTTTGTCACTTGAAACAATACACTTTTAGTTTTGAAGCTTACTTTTAGAAAAATCATCATCATCATCATCATCATCATCATCATCATCATCATCATGGCCTATTTTAAAATGCCAGAAAATTGTTTCAATTGGCACCTGAAAATAAATATTTATTTTGGCAGTTCTGAAATGTTTCAAACGGCAGTTTCCACACTTCTCTAAATTGAAGAGAAAAAACCCCTGCAGTTTATGGTATTATTGACTTGACTTTAATTTTGGTTGGTAGTTCCTAGATTCCAACAGGTGTGTAAATGTATATTTTTTTGGCTGGGTGAGCAACTTTTTTGGACCTTTCAATTGCATCATGCCATGACTCATTTGCAGCTAATATGACCAGTGGCCATACTTACTAACTTACTGTTAGTAAAAACTAGCCAGTGGTCTGGGAGGGGAAAGGATTGGAAAAGATTGTTCTATTGTATTAAGTACTATGTATTTCAATACTTCATTGCTATTTAGAAGCCAGCCCTACCCTCTGAACAAGAGGCCCACAGGTATAATCATCTGTAGATGATGCTTCTATGTATTTTATAAGTCCCTAATAATATGTGGTTACTATGGTCTTGCTGCTCAGTTAAGGCATTCACGAAAGTGAGAAATACGTACATTTCTTAGGTTAGTCTCTAAATCTGTGAGTGAGGATTAAAAAATCAGAATGCAACAAAATATTCACTGCCACACTATCACAAACAATACCATACCATATATTATTACATTGCACATGTCTATATATCTCAATTATCTGAGATTATCAGTAACTGTCACTTCTCCCAGCAAGCTGGACTGGAAACAGATAAACAGTCACTCAGGAATATTAGAACTTCTGATAAATAGATTTATTGTGGAAAAGTTAAAAAAGCTACTACAAAAGAAGCTACTGCTGTATATCAAAATACAAAACTTATTTATAGTTAAATTAAATTCTGGTACCACTTTATTCCTCTACCCCCCATTTGGTATGATAAGCTAGAAGCTCAACTTTTTTGAGTAGAGGAAAAAGTTTCCACCTGATTTTCTTGAATTGCTAACGGACTGATCTGGCATGGGCTCTTTGCTTGTTACTATCTGAAATCTCTCTCTCTCACACACTGTCACACTCTCTCCATCTGCCCTTACATTTTGTAATTAGCCAAAACAGTCTTTCTCTTGTATGTAACTCTGTATGGCGCTTATCTACAATATTAATTCCATTATTTTCCTAATAGTGTATTTATTCTCTTTCAGGATAAGTACTTTTGACACAAATCTAACAAGAATATTTTTTTGTAGCAAATATAAAGTTTCCACTGCTTTCAATGTAGCTTTTTTTTTTGATAGGGTTAACTATGGTTTATACATGAGATACTGGCCATGAGATACTGGCCAGTATATAAAAAGCTGTAGCTTATCACATTAAGGTTCAGAAAAAAATTTAATAGGGTAATTATGTGTCACTGAAAGCAATCTATCATGAAAAATAAAAAACTGCAAGAAAGAACATTGTGGTGATCAGTAGTTTGTTTGAAAAACAAATCAAACAGACTTGATGGTCACATATTTACCCCAAAATTGTAAGATGCATTTCTACTTTACTAATTTAGGCACTAGCAAATCAGTAAAACAGGATTCAGTTTTGTCCTTTTGTTCCCCCATAGGAATCCCCCCTCCCTTCTTTTTCTGGCCCTATGCAGGTGGCTTTGGTAATGCTTTAGCAGAGAAGTGTCAAACTCACACGGTCACTTCATCATCACTTAAGGTATCACAACTGCCCCCCGCCTTTGCTAAACTGGGGATGGGTGTGGCCAGCACGTGACACATCTGGCCCGGGGACTGTGTGTTGGCCAGCCCTGCTTTAGCAGCTTCTTTCCGTTACTGGTACATTTCAAGGCTGGAATACTTTAGTTTATTTTCTAATTGTAGAATTGGTTGACACTATGTATTTTCCACTGTAGTAGTGAAATGTCCAAATGATACAAACATAAGTTTAAAAAAAGTTTAATCATAAAATGCTAGAATTATCTGTGCATGTTTGTACTGAAGAGTGTATATGCTCTTTGTTCAGACTTAACTGGTATAATTTTTCTCCTTGGCATCAATGCCTGTAATAAAGCCACATTTTGATAGATTTAGACTTACATTTCTGCTGCTCTGCATGCTTCTTTTTTCTAGAGAAACATTTTTTTTATCTTCAGACCAGCCAATCAGAAGCCATTATAAATGCTACAGTATCCTGTGACAAGGGTTGTTATCATTACACATGACTTTCATAAAGGTGAATAATTGGAATACGTTTTGGCAGTTATTAATTAGCACCATTACACAATCAGTTCACATTCTAATGGCATTAGGCATACTTAATCAGTCAATTATCATTGATAGTAGAAAGTGTTTTCCCTAAAGCAAATTACAAGGCACCTTTGCAAGGATACATT
Organism: Ptyas mucosa; assembly: GCA_012654045.1. Classification (NCBI taxonomy): domain Eukaryota; kingdom Metazoa; phylum Chordata; class Lepidosauria; order Squamata; family Colubridae; genus Ptyas; species Ptyas mucosa. The sequence goes on along the minus strand of WNWU01000032.1, from coordinate 8,707,055 downwards.
TGACTATTTACAATTAGTTGGGCAGTCAAGGTGTATGTATTTTGAAGTACTTGTGATAATAAATGGATATAAATAAGAAACAGCTGTTAAATACTTTAGCTAGCATGCACTTTTGAAATATGTATCTTCTCTCAGGTGGATAACTAATTCATTTAACTATAAGCTTTTGACTAGATGTTAAAATCTGGCACTAGCTTATGGAAGCTAGTTGAGGTATATAATAACAAAACTGATTTGCAATGAATGTAAGAGGGTGGAGATAATTCCAGGTGGCCTATTCTAAAACAAGATATGAAAATTTCATTTTAATGTTCTCATAAGAGGGGCAAAAAGTTGGAAACACATGGTATCTTTGAACAGAGGTTCCATCTCTGTGAACTGAGTGGTAGCTTCATTGTGTGGCTTCTAAAGACAAGGCATGCCAATTCAGATATTCACCTGTTATATATGGATGACCTCAATCATATGCACAGGATTCCATAAGCAATCATACATGGTAAAAGAAAAAAAATGGCAATAACAAGAAACTAAACCCATGAAGAACAAAATACTGCTCAGGGAACACTAGAAAAAGGGGAAAAATACAGAACAACACACTCAACTATGAAATGAATATATATCAAATTTCTTACCTATCCATTGTATGTATATATAATGTTAATATAATATAATATAATATAAAAATTGATTTATAAAACTAATATTTCAAGCATGATAAGAAAAAATATCCAGACTTTTCTTTTAGATCTTGTTATTAAAAGACAATAGTAATTTGCTTGGAAGGTAAATCTAAAGAATAATAATTTAAAAAGGAAACTCTTTTTGAGGAATAGAGACTAATTCTGGCTCTGAGTGTTCTATTCATCCCATTCTGGCTGGGTTGTTTTGATAAAATAGTACAAATACATCACACAAATAGAATTTCGAATCCACCAGAATATAATGGTATCAAGGTCAGCCAGAAAGTAAATGCTTGCTTTTTGAGGGCACCTCAGATATCACTTCAAGCTCATCAACAAACAGTACCAGTAGTCTGTCCTTAATAGTAATTAGGACTGGAAACTCCATCAGTAACCAATGTGATAATGAGGTGTGATGTCACATGACAATTTATGACAACAGTTTCAACAGTTCCATTTGCTCTTCTCAGTTGAATCCCACATAGTTGCAGCACCCTGCAGTCACATGATTGCCATTTGCAACCTCCTGCCATTTTCCCCATTGACTTTGCTTGTTGGAAGCCATCACTGAAGGTTGCAACTGGCAATTATGCATCTGCGACACCCTGCAATGTAAGTGGGAGTGCTTGATTTCTCCTGACTATAGCTGAATTCACTGAAGCAGTAGGCGTGAGCTTAAATGGACTCCTGAGGATGGTAGAGGACAGGAAGGCCATAGAGTCGCAATGGGTCGGACACAACTTCACAACTAACAACAACAATAGTTGAATTTGTACACATAACATTGCTTCCTCTGATTCCTCTGATTCTTACAAAATCCCTTCTTGCAGATTCTGATACTACCGCTTTTTCTTGTTGGTTTGCTTGACACTAACAGTATGATTATTTAAAAATAATAATAATAATAATCTAGTTTTTCTTTTCTTTCTCATATTGGGAAAAGCATGTACTGTAAATTGTAAAACTTTTATTACAATTAACTAGGAGGTTTTTTAATTGAAATAAATATCAGGTTATTCCCATACTGTACACAGAAAATATATACTTTTGATTGTAAGCATAATGATGAACTACATCTTTTTTGCAAGATGGGAAGTAAGGGCAAACATGCAAACCTGTCACAGCTTATTTTGGCCTTGTGGAATGTTTAATTCACAAAAATGATCCATCATCAGCTAGGACACGGATCTACAACCTTAAATACTCAAAGAGTCATTTGGACCCGTTTCCCACAGAAAAGAAAACACTGGAAGCCACAAAACCTGGATGGGCATGGCCAACTTGATGTCACTCACTTCCACCAGTCACATGACACCCCCCCCAGCCACACCTACCCAGCCGGTCATTAGGGCAGAGAACCAGTTGTTAACCACAACATCCTTTTGACATCTCTCTCTTTTTCCTCTCCCTCTCCCCCCCTCTCTCAGTATCTCTCTCTCCCCCTCTCTCTGTATCTCCCTGTCTTTGCCCTGGCCGCTTCACCATCCCTCACCGTGACCCTTATCTTCTCTGGCCAGGCAAGGAGTGATTGGGAGGGGAGGGCAAGGGGTGGTGCCTGCCAGTGGTGGGATCACCTGACAGGGAGCCACAGCAGAGGGCCAAAGTGCCGCATGCAGCTCTGGAGCCGCAGGTTGCTGACCCCTGAGCTAGGATGATGCTGGGAGGAAGCAGCATTAGAGAGAGAGAGAAAAAAAGGGGAAATGGAGAGATGCCCATAATGAATGGTCAGTCAAAAAGAAACTAACATTTAAATCATTAAAATGCCTTAATATGAAGACCCTGAAAGCTTCTTAGTACTCTTAATCATTTGTGGATTATTTAGCTGTTTCCAAAAGCTTTTTTTTTTAAAAAAAGGCTTTGAGGTTTTTGAAAACAAATTAAGTATTAATTTAATTTAATTTAATAACAAATTAAATTAATCATCAGTAAGATTAATGGTTAATCTTACTGATGATTCAATTCAACTGTTTTGTTTTATTTTATTTTACTTTAATTTTTGGGGAAAAAAACATCACAGGAAATTGTGTTATTTCTGTCTGATAATTTGCTGCTAATTTTTTTCTGCCAAGACTTGTACTAAGGGGAATAGTATATTATCAACCAGATATGTACTGTTTACCTACGTTATACATTGCATAGATTTTACATTTTACTGATTTCTTATGTCTTCTGGAATCACAGGAGAAAATAAAGTGAACTGTGGAGTTATTTCTCAAAAGGTAAATTGTTTCACAAATTCTATTAGATAAGAATTCCAATGGAAAAAAAAATACATCCAGTTGTTCACATTGTTAGGAATTTCTAGGGGCAATTCACTCACTGAATTCACTCACTGAAAAGCATTTTATAAAACATAAATAAGAAACTGTGTTTGAGGTTTTTTTTAAAATGGCCATCAAGTCAAGTAAAAATAGTCAAGGAAATAAATCTATTGGGTGAGTTTGCTGTGCTTTATCTCAAAGGAAAAGAAAGCTTGTTTGGATTTTTTTGAGCAGTAGAGTGCATTAGAGTTGATCTGTAAGGATCATTCACCATTTTCAATAAAAATGATCCAGTATTCAGAATTGCATAATTGTGAAGCATAAGCAATGATAAGTAATAAGATTGTTGATTCATCTCTTTCTTACATTCCTATCTTTTTCACCATATTCACCCCCTCTCAATAAACAAATATGTTAATGAGTGGACACACAGCTTCTCATGTTAAACTTGTAGAGCTTCTATCCAAAGAGTTGAATATTGGCGCAATTAGTTTCTATACCACTGATGGCTAATCTTTTTGTCATTGTGTGCCGAAAGTGTGTGTGGGTGCTGGCACACATAATGAAATGCGCCTCCCTTGCCCATGTGCACATGAACCCCCCATGCTCTCCCATGCGTGCGCACGCAGCCCCATGCTCCCTCACCCCCCCGCATGTGAGCGCAAACCCCCCACCCCGTTTTGGGCCTAGTAGGCCTCCATGCTTTTACAGGTGTTATGTCTGCCTTGTATACAGCTTTATTCCTCTTTAGCATTTATCTCCATTGTTTTGTGATTCATTTCCTGCCTTTGTAGGATTTACCCCTATTTGTAGGATTTACCCCTATTTGCAGGGGTAGGATTTACCCCTATTTGCTCCTGTGAGGTACTTCCTGTTCCTGTTGTATATATGTATTTATATTCTCAATGGTTTGAATAGCGTTTTAACTGCATTTTGATTTAAACTACTTGAAACACCTGCATCTTCTGGGACAAAAAATGGGCTATGGGGGTGTGTGCCACACCCCTGTGCTCCCCCACCCCCACCCATGCATGCACAGCCCCCCCATGTGCACAGTCCCCTGCCGATGCATTTGCATCTCCCACATGCGCCCCATCCTGAAAATCACCTGGCCGGCGGGAAGCGTGCATGCACGGTGGAGCTGAGCTGGGCGATGGCTCGTGTGCCCACTGGCTTGTGTGCCAGATGTGGCATGTGTGCCATAGGTTCACCATCATGGTTCTATACCATGATTGCTGCAGATTAAGCAGTTCTTTCAGTGAAATTCAGTAAAATCATTGAGGGCTACTGTTGGCCTTGAAACAAAAATACACAGGTACAAATACTTGTTCTGCTCTTGAAAAAGTTTCTGTATTCTATCTCCACCTCATTAACTTCACAGAGCAACTGATAAAATGACAAAACAGCATCACCGGATGAATCAAGAATAGGCAAGGTTTTTGAAGCCAAAAGCTCAGTATATTGTGTTGTATATTCAGTGGGTTGCAGAATCTTATCTAATCACCAGAAGGGTGGCATCTTATAGTGAATGGGGGAAATTCTATTTCAAATGTCCAGAAATGGAATGGATTAAGGTACAATTTGCTGACCTAAATCTAGAAGACAATAGGAGTCTGGAAAATCGAACACTGATAAACATTCAGAAGTATAGATTTCTCCTCTCAGGTGAGTCTCCGTTTTGCTTTTACTGTTTTTTCTGTACTTACTAAAAATGCAATTTTCTCCAATAAACAGTTTATGTCAAGGACTTCTCAAAAACACATTTTCAGATGTGTTTCTCTTCCTGGGGAGTAACCCTTTTCTTAAGTGATTTTCAATCAAATGATCATTTCCTAATCCTGCAATTTTCTCCATAATTTTTCAAATCATTGACTTCATGGAGTTACCTTATATGACAAAATGCTGAAGTGATCCTTCTGCTGCCCTGGCCAGCTCCCTTTTTAAGGGTCAATTGCAATGTACTGATTCGGTTTCAAAGTTATGTATTTTTACTACTCCCATTTAGTAGGTTACTTTGATGACAAATGGTATGGCTCCTTTTAATAGGAAGGAGAAAAAAGTTTTGAGTTTTTATTTCTTTTCTGCTGAGAAAAGTTTGCTATACAGAAACAGGCTCTGTTCTGGTACATTTTTCAAGTCATTTTGAAGACTAGGAGCCTGGTTTAGCTCAGCAGACTAAAAGCATAGTGATTTAAACCAGCTGTCTGCAATTACTGTAAATTCGAATCTCACCAGGCTCAAGGTTGACTCCGCCTTCCATCCTTTCTAAGGTAGGTTAAATGAGGACCCAGTTTGTGGGGGCAATAAGCTGACTTTGTATAAATATACAAAAGTATGAAGGCTATTGCTTAACGCATTGTAAGCCGCCCTGAGTCTCCGGAGAAGGGCGGCATATAAATCAAATTTTTAAAAAAATAAAAATAAAAAAAAGAGAATGTCCTTAAAGTGAGTCCATAGCAGAACCTTCTGGGACTCACCAAGCCTAGCTCCCTAGCAAAAGGAACTTGTCCATGCCTTCTGCATTATATGTTTATTATATGAGCTCTGGTGGCCCAGTGGTTAGAATGCAGTACTGCAAGCTTCTTCTGCTGACTGCCGGCTGCCAACAATTCGGCAGTTCGAGTCTCACTGGCTCAAGGTTGACTCAGCCTTCCATCCTTCCGAGGTTAGTAAAATGTGGAGCCAGATTATTTGGGGCAATATGCTGATACCGTAAACTGCTTAGAGAGGGTTGTAAAACACTATAAAGCAGTATATAAGTCTAAGTACTATTGCTATTATGGAATTCTATATAAAATAAACTTCATTTTTCATTTATTCTGGTGAACACAGTGTGTTTGAAATGCTTGTAAGGCTTTACAAGAAGGAACTCCACATTTCATATCTGAATTCATACGGTGGTTGTCTGTTATAAGAAGCATTCCAAATTGTATCCAAAATTGTCCAGTGAAATGGTTTTTCTCTTCCATCTTTTGTAATTCCCAAACTTTGCCATTATCCATTCTTAAGGATAGAAAAAGCTGAAAGTGGATTTTGAGTGATACAGATTGAAGTAAATATTTGAATATTTAAGGATATAATTGTTCTTTGATGGCTTATGGAGTGGTTAGTACCTCAATCTAGGTACTAACTAGGTACTAGGTACTAGCTGCTGATATAGTGAGGATCTGCATGTCTAACTGTGATGACTTCTTTAGGTTTTATGTACAAATGTTCTTCCCATGTGAATATCTCATATCTCAAAGAAACTGAATAGAGTCTGAAGGGAAAGCAGGTGTCTAAAACACAAAGACATGTGCTTCAAGCTATTAATACAGCTATGGCCCTATATGGACATTTTTAAATAATTAATTTATAGAATTTATGAATTTATAGAATTTAGAATTTATGAAATAGTAATGGCCTCCTAATCTGCATTATCTTTGGCATAATGCTAAGTTGGAATTTGGAGCATTAAAAGCTGAAGGATGACCTGAAATTTATGATGGATGAGCAACATAAGAAATGAATATCTTACCTTAGTTTCTAGACCATGCCAACACATCCATCATCAGGGCAATTTCTTTCTGTTTCACCTGAGAGCTCTTTTCTTGCTTAGAAGTAGTGAAAAATTCACCTCAAATGAGTGAACAAAAGGATGGCAATGGTTGCGCATATCTCTGAAGGCTGAACAAAGAATTCTTGAATAAGCTTTTATTAAAGTTGTTACCTTGTAGAAAACTTTGTGGTTTCCATATATATATCCATATACATATTTTCCAAGTGATTTCTGCTTTTTATAATCTTGACTTAAAATAGCTACCATGCAATCAAATAAAAATAGCCTTGAATGGTCTTATGGTTTACCATCCTTTAAGCTATATGTTATGAAATACTTGAAATACCTAAAATATTTTGGAATGTTCAATAATCTTCAAGTAGCTTTTTCTTCACTGGTACTTTTTCAGATGTAAGGTTGCTATTGATAAATAATGTATGTCTTATATTTGCAAATGAACAATCAAATACTTATTTCCATTCTCATTTCTATAAAATACTACAGTTGATACATTTTGACAAGTCACCTTGAACAAATTCCAGATGCAGATATTTACTGCATTAATTCCTTTTGAGGGTGGGGGGGTTAATAACCCAATTTCATTTAGCTGAATATTTTAGCAACATTAAGAAACAAAAATATTGTAATTTTAATAATAATTACATAATCCATGTTAGGAAAAAATAACTGTTGTAAATAATTTCTGGAAAGCTTTCTGAACTATGCTTAATATCTAGTAGAGTTTTATGCCATTTTCCATTTGAAGGTTGAATCATATTTTAGAGCATATGAGTGGCACTAGTTGGTAACTTCTTAAAGCAGCCTCAGCTATTCACAGGACTGCACAGCTTCCTCTTTTCAAACTATGGTGTGATATTAGGAACAAGTCAGTGGTGGGATTCAAATAATTTAACAACTGGTTCTCTGCCTTAATGATTTCTTCCAACAACCAGTTCACCAAACTGCTCGGAAAATTAACAACCGGTTCTCCCAAAGTGGTGCAAACTGGCTGAATCCCACCACTGGAACAGGTACCTAATAATTTAAGGATTTGCTATTAGGCACTATAAAAGTCAGAAGCACCCCCACCCCCGATGAATTCAAAGTGCTTTGTGATTCTAGTATCTAGAAAGTATTAATGAAAAATCTGAGTTTGCAGCATTACTTGTGCCTAGCATGTGTGTTGCCCCTCATAAAAATTTACATGTCTGAAAGTCCACACCAACATTCTTAACCAGTACCATTGACCACATTTGTGGTTACTTTTGAGTACACTTGCAAGGATTATAACATCATTTTATTAATCAAGAACTGAGGAAGAATATTACAATATTTTAAATGCTATAAACCATGAGTGTCAAATTCGATTTCATTGAGGGCTGCATCAAGGTTGTGTTTGATCTCAAGGGGCCAGGGTGGGTGTGGCCAGCTTGAAATCACTCATGTCGGGGGTGCCTGTGGTGCCCTGAGCGCTCCGCCAGTGAAAACGGGCTCCCAAGCTCCGTTTTTGGCTACAATGGATCCTGCAACCCTCTGCCAGCAAAAACGGAACTTGGGGGGGGGGGGAGTTGCACACGGCCCCCATGAGCTCCATTTTCACTGGCAGAGGCACCATGGGCCAATCCTTTGCTGTTTTCAGGGCGGCCTCATGGACCAGATCTAAGCACCCCACAGGCTGGATCCAGCCCCTGGGCTTTGAGTTTGACACCCCTGCTGTAACCTATTGATGTTTCTGCTACTGTTAAAACTGATGTGAATACCAGTATATTTTGAAGACTGTCAACCTGAATGTGATTTTGATTTTATTTCTATTTTTTTTTAATAAGCATGTTGGAACCCTAAAGTAATGATGTGGACTTTATAGTAAAAAAAAATTAAACGGCAAGAAACAAACTTTGGAAAACCTTTGTCTAATTTCATCTGAGAAAGCTGTGCTTCATATTTGTATTGCATTCTGAGCACCATCCCAACCTTGAGATAACAACTTGTACAATAACTGGTTGTGTTGGTGAATATATAACAATGCAGTTTAGAGGAATATATGCTAACACGTACAGCAGCTGCCCTGAACCAATGCTAAACAATTGCTCAGTGCAGGAATCCAAATTAAGCATCTGTCCAGCTTTTACTTGAGAATTTCTAATTAAAAAAAACCCATTTCTTTTTGGAAATTGGCAGTATTGTTAAAGGGCTCCTGCTGTTAGGAAGTTTATAGAAAACGAGACATCCTCCTTCAGGCTTCTCAAGGCTAAACATACATGTTCCTTTAATCTTGTCTCACGGGACTTAATTTTCCAGTCCTCTGATCACCTTTGTTATCTTTTATGCACCTGCTTGTCTTAAACTTGGCATAATACCTGAGGTGGGATACAGTCAGCACTTACATATATATAGCTGTGTCATGAATGCTAGTTTGGAAAGGCGAACCTTTAAACATGAATGGTTTGCCAGATAAACGAAAGCTGGTTGCTATATTTAATTACATAGTTTTCTGTAATATGTCTAGAATAGGGACTCATCTTGCAGTGGTAATTATTCTTAGCATACCCATCTGAGCAAGATTATGTTCTGGTAATTGGCTTTGAATCTATTTTATTTTAGCAATCTTTTAATCTAATCCTTTCAATCAATATTTATATATTGAAGGAGTAATGCAGGCATGCTAGAAACAAAGAGATTGAGGTCACTTTCTTTGCAGGCTGCAGAGGATGGGAAGAGATCAGTGGTGGGTTGCCCCTGGTTCGCACCGGTTCTATAGAACCGATAGTAAAACCGGTGGGAAGCTCCGCCCACTGACCCTGATGTCATCAAAACGCTTCTGCGCATGCACAGAAGCTTCTGTGCAGAAGAGTGCATGGCCCCGCTGCGAACTGGTAGTAAAGGTAAGTAGAATTCACCCCTGGAAGAAATGTGGGAAAAGACAAAAATCAAACATTGCTGCATTGTTCATTACTTGTGTAACTTCTGACCAGTTCTAGACAATGAGGTATCGCTGACAGCGTCTCTTAATAGGAAATGAATTAATAAGCATGCAGAAAAATATATTAGGATGAATCTGAATCATTTGGCATATCTTATGCTTCATGGCTGCTGGCTTGTATGGGCAAATATAAGTATTTTGGAAAGTGTGGGAACTATGTTGTACTTTTCATCTCTCTATTTCAAAGCAAGACTACTACTTCTGTTACAGAATATGGTGCATAATTATATCCAAGTCAAAACTAGCCTATTGTACAAGGAATACAAGTATTATTTGCAATCAAGTCAATATAGGACCGCCTTCTTCTCAATTGCAGCTTCTTGGACAGCTTCTTGATGAAATTTAGTGGAGGCAGAAAGGGAATACTTAGGGATACTTAGTTATATATCTGGTATTCAGAATAATTCTATGGATGTCTAGTATCTTGTCCTGTACATTTATGAAATGTATTTGTTTGCTAATATTGTTGAACAGAAATTTGTTTACTTTGTAGAAAACACCAGTTGTGCTAACCTTGTACTTTGGATGAAATCCAGAAATCACTGATCTGCATTCAGAAGGAAGCATTACTTTATGATTATCCTATCCTTTTGCATAATTCCTCTCATACCATGTTTAAATGTTGGGGAAAGAGTAGATATTAAGGGTTTATTATTTCTACCAATATATCACAGTCAGTGTAAAAACAATCCAAGTTACATAGTTTGTTGTAACAACTGTGTTTTTTAAAATAATATTTTAATAAAACCTTAGCTCTCAACCTTTCTTTGATTTTCCTTTATCTTATTTGCAAATTTATTCCATTCTTTTGAAAAACCAAAGATGTTATACTATTGGTGCTTTTGCCATGCTGTATGATAATAAATAGGAAGATTTGGTTCCCTCCTTCTGATATTATGCAGCATTTTTTCCTCAATGTGAATATCCCCCATTTTTACAGACTTCTCAAATTCTCAGATAGCATAATCCTTAAGAATGCTGGGATTGAAGTCTGAACTTCTAGAGAGCACCCATGTTGATGAAGGCTAGTATGTATGTATCAGTGGTGGGTTGCTCCCGGTTCTGTCCGGTTCTTTAGAACCGGTAGTAAAAGTGGTGGGAGGCTCCACCCATCCGCCTGGACAACATAATTGACAATTTGCGCATGTGGAGAAGAAGCTTCTGTGCATGTGTACGTGTGCTCCCGTTGGTACTAAAAGTAAGTAGAATCCACCCCGGTATGTATGTATTGTCACTGCGTTCTTGTATTTATCAGCTGAGCTCTCATCTTCTGGACTATTACACTTGCCGTAGATGCTCACTCTTATCTCTCTAAGCTAACTGTGCATCCTCCACATTCCATTCTTCCTTCTTCTTACTTTCTTTGTTCTCCCTGCCAGAGAGGTCTGAAAGGAACGCTGCCAAGATGTAGCTAATTAGTTAATAAGAGTTATCTTTATTTTTAATTTTATAATAAAATGAGTTTTCTTAGAAAATACTTCTTCGGGTTTGTTTTCTCAAAGTATACTTGCAAGGAGAAGCCACGGTCCAAACCTCTAACCAAGGTGTGATTGTCCCAGAGCCAGGATGGGATCAATCAATCCCTGACATGTATGTATGTATGTATGTATGTATTTTAAATATTTATTAACTTTATATGACACCCATCTCATGATTTGAGGTGACTCCGAATGGCATATGAAGTGACTGAGACAAATTGGACTATTCTCAAATAGACTGGATTACATTTAGAGCTTCTGTTCATGCCCTTAAAGCATACTGAGTTCCCTAGGAATTATATTTCAAAAATATCTCCTAAATTTGCATGTACTTGGGAAAGTTGCATAGATAAAATTGATCATAATCGGGAAAGTTGTGAACATTAAATGGATGCAGAATCTCCAACATATACTTTAGAATCCATTAAAATATATGGAATTAATAGATAAAAAGTGATGACACAGTTGGAATTTATATTAATGCATTTGTCCATTTTCATAATGAAGAGACAACTTTGCTGTATGATAGCTAGACTAATTGAAAAAAATTTATATGGTCTTGGCAATGTAGAATACAATAAGACTTATTTCTGTAAATTAGAGCAGTCACCCATTTTACATAATCTCAATCAACTGCCAATTCATTAGTAGGCTAATTAATATTCCTTGAATAATCATGATAATTTTGACCAAAATACTGTTTTGGTTTAGGCTTAAGTATATATAACAGGCATAATCTTAAAAGTAGTATCTGTGATGAAATGTAGTCTGGAGTTGCAGGAAGGAGGGGCTCTTAGGCCCCAATAATCTGGATCCTCATTTTACTGACCTTAGAAGGAGAGAAGGCAGAGTCAACCTTGAGCCAGTCAGAATTGGACCCTTGGCTATGGGTAGAGCCAGCCTGCAATACTGCATTCTAACAACTGCGCCATCACAGCTCCATAATGAAGAAATTACTGTACTCTGAAGTAACTCTTTGTGTGTGTCATTCTTGTTTCTGTATGCCTAATGTTAATCCTGCAATTCTGAACTACATTCCATCACTATATCAGGAGTAAATACATTTTTAAGGTACGTAGTAGAAAAAGTTATACTTACATATATTATAAACATTTGCAAATGACAAACAAATATGGCTTTCCCCCTTTTTTTTAAATTCACAAACAGAATAATGCATGGAAATCTGGCACGATAACAATTCCAATTTTAATGAGTAGCACATTCAAATCTGCAATTCAATTTTAATAGGACCATCTCTGAAACAGTGAGGAGCTCTTACAATCAGTATGTAGACAATACAGAACTAGATGCAGCAAATAAATGCCTTCCCTGAAAGCAGTTTCCAGTATTTTAATTTATTCCCTATGCACCTAAAAACAACGTTTGTAGTATTCTTTGGCAAATAGTATCTAAATGGGTTGAATAATTTCCTGAATAACTACTTGCAATGATGTTCCTCTAAAGATGGAAGGGCTATATCAGAGGCCTGAAAACCTGGGACATTACAATAAAGATGGATACAGTCTGTCTGCTAAAAGCAGCAATATGTGGATATCATCTTCATTTAAGTGGGTGAAATGTTTCATATTTCATTCATCTTGCTTTTGTTTTGTATTTGGTATGAATTTGAAACCATGTTTGTGATATAGTTTTTGTCTGGAGATGTCTGGAATATTGTATAAGTACTGGCACTGTCAGCCAGCTTGTGAGCATTTCATTGTTGTGGGAATTGGCAAGATTTTACTCAATCTGGAAATGGGTTGGCTACTTTCCATTATCTTTGACACATATCAATGCTTTTATGTCCTTTCTCTTTATTTGGATCGCTATTAGGTGAAACTATAGCATACAATATGCTAATACCATACTTTGTTCTTTGGTTTCACTGCTGAGTCAGATAGAAATTTAAATATCCTTTTAACTGGCTGCTGCTGAAACTGAATTTACTTCGGTGTGGAGTTACTTTGGATCATACTATTTTTATAGGAAAACATCCTATCATGAATTCTGCAATCTTCATGGATCGTTAGCTGTAGTATCTAGCATCCTTTTCAGTAAAGATAGAATTCCAAAATGGCTTAAACGTCTTCCACAAAATGGGCAAAAACACCTTGCCTTTTAAATAAGTTGAAACTTGATTTTGATGACTGAACACTATACAATGCTGTCAGTAGTAGTTATGCCAGCAACATTCAAACACAAGTAGTTTTCTTTTCTTTTCTTTTTTCTTTTTTTTGCAATTATTGTGACATTCCTTAATTTCCGTAGCAGAATGGATTTAATCTCTCATTGTACAATATAAAATAACTAGTTTTTGGTTTCCTAATATTCTTTTGGCTGATACTCTTATTTTCCCACTTCTTAATTTAACTTAAAAAGAAAAAGCTAGCTGTTTGCCATAAAGAAAAGCAGGATTTCTCAACCAACATCCCCCATAGCTGCATTTTGGTGCATGTTGAGCACTAACAACCACTTCTATGCCACTTCTGATATTAAGCAAGTTATTCCGAAATATTGTAATAGTGCTTGACATTTGTTTTTCACTAGGGGGAGCAGAACCGGTTCGGTGACGTCATATTGTCACCACTACTGGTTCAGGAGAACCAGGCCGAACCAGGAGGAAGCCACCACTGATGGGATTTGAACATGTTGATTACAGAGTCAGATATTCTGCTCTCAACTTACTCTTTTTCTGAATGACTGAATGCTGTGTATTCTCTTTCATTCTTGCCAATGATAGTTCAAAAGTGAAATAAATAGATTTTACAACATTAGCAACCTGTTGGGCTACCAAACATGAAATATATATTTCTAAACATACTGAGAAATCTACCCAATATGTTTGAGATCAAACAATTAAATATGAAATTCTTCCATTTTGAATTTCCAGTGTTGCAATAGATACCTTCACTTAAACTAAATCATTGAAGGTTTTTGAATTCATTAACTGTATTGGGAGGAGGTGGTGTTGTTGAGTCCTCGCACTTACGACGAAGTCCTCGCACTTACGACGCGCGGCCGTGATTGGCTGAGACGCACCCTCCGGCCGGCGGGAGAATATTCAATCCCTATTGGTTGTTGGTTTGACAGCTATGGTATAAATAGCTGTCAACCACCTAGCTCTTGGCTCTGTTTCTCTCAACCAGTTCTGTTAGCAATAAATGTTCCTGTTTGACTTACCAAGCCTCGCCTCAGTTATTGACCACCGGTTGCTATACAGAGCACTGGCGACGAGGATGGGATACTGAGGACAGAGGCTGGTGGTCAACAGCTGAGGTCACTAGCGCTAAGCCAAAGCACTCAGCTGAGTCACTACATGATGAGACGTCGTGTGAGAGAAAATCTCCTCAGAAACAGAGCCCATCCGTCTAAGGATGGCACCTCCAACATTCGCCCCTTTCAACCAGGCTACCGAAACCTGGAAATCGTATGAGGCCCGGTTCGAATGTTTCTTGGAGGCGAATGACTACACGGGGCTGTCCAGCAGCAAGAAAAGGGCACACTTCTTGAATGCCTGTGGTCCTGAGATGTTCTCTGTCGCCATGGCCCTGCTAGCCCCAGTTCCAGTACAATCGGTGCCCTGGGAGGTTCTGAAGGAAAAACTAAAAAAGCACTACGAGCCTACCCCCTCACGCATCGCCCGCAGGTACGCTTTCAGGCAAATTTCGCAAGCAGAGGGAGAGCCCATTAACCATTACATAGCCTCCCTCAGGACTGCTGCTCTAAATTGCGAATTTACTGACCTAGAAGACTCCCTGCTGGAGCAATTCGTGTGTGGTGTGAGGGACCTGAGGGTGCAGCGCCATTTACTTGAGAGGAAAGAAATCACCCTCTCAGCTGCCATCGAAGAGGCACAGGCTTGCGAGCTATCAAGCAAATCCACTGTAGAAATCCGAAAAACGCAAACCAGCCCTCCTGTCCACAAGCCCAGCACCGTCCACTCAGAAGAACTAGACCCTGAGGCAACTGAAGAAGAGGACGACGAAGTTAGCCGCCTCAAAACAGTCAAAGGGCAGGGAAAAAACCCAAACAAAGGCTTTACTGGGTCTCCCTGTCAAGGGTGCGGAGAATTGCACCCTCGAGCGGCTTGTCGCTTTAAGACTGCCATTTGCCGTAATTGTGGGAAAAAGGGACACCTGGCACAAGTCTGCCGGGCTAACCTCCCTGGCACACCATTTAAGTTCCCTGGCAGACCATTTCAGAGAGGGCTGAAGATGGGCGGCGACTGTTTTGCCATTTCTAGGGCCAACAACGCCCCTGCGAGGTCGGCCCATCCGGGCAAACAAGCAGCAAACAAGAAAATTTTCCTCACGGTAACCATCGAGGGAAATCCTTGCCGGATGGAGCTGGACACAGGGTCCTCCAAATCCCTAATCTCCTGGGCCACCTTGAAGCTGCTTGCTCCAAAAATGCGCAAAAGCGATCTCCTGTCAAGCCGAGTCCACCTCAGAGACTACCAAGGCAACGACATCCCTATCCTGGGGGGCGCCAGTCTCTTAGTAGAACACAGAACCTTCACGGGCAAGCTACCTCTAATCATCGTGAGAGACCCTCTGCCCAGCTTACTTGGACTGGACTGGTTTAGCGCTCTGGGGCTTGGCATCACTGGCATCCACTCCACATCCGTCAATGATTTTGAGGACATCCTGGCAGAATTTGCTGATGTTTTTGACGACCATCTAGGTAAATATAAGGGTTCACCTATCACCCTCAATCTAGATCCAAAAATTGCCCCTATCAGGCTTAAGCCTCGTCGAGTGCCTTTTGCACTCAAACCCCTCGTTGACAAGGAGCTAGACAAGCTCATTGCCCAGGGCGTCCTAGAGCCCACAGACCATGCCCCTTGGGAGACCCCTATAGTCATACCCCTCAAATCTGATGGGTCAATCCGCATCTGCGTGGACTATAAAAATTCCATCAATAAGGCGCTCCAATCCAACCCATATCCTGTGCCCGTCGTGCAACACTTGTTGCACTCCTTGGGCAAGGGCTCCATTTTTGCCAAACTGGACATGGCGCAAGCTTACCAACAGCTCCCCGTTGATTCGGCCACAGCTTCTGCCCAAACAATTGTCACACACCGGGGAGCTTTCCTGTGCCACCGTCTCCAGTTTGGCGTAAGCGTCGCCCCGGGCATTTTTCAGGGCATTATGGAGCGCCTACTTCAGGGGCTACCAGGAGTCATCCCATATTTCGATGACGTCATCATCTCAGCTTCTAGCCCAGCAGACCTCAAGGGAAAGCTAAGGACAGTCCTACGCCGTTTTCAAACGGCTGGCCTAAAGCTCAAGAAAGAGAAGTGCAGGATTGGGGTGCCCCAGGTAGAGTTTCTAGGCTATCTAATAGATGCCTCAGGCATACGCCCCACACCATCTAAAACAGCTGCCATTTGGCGGGCTCCCACCCCTACTAACAAAACTGACCTGCAAGCCTTCCTGGGCCTCCTAAACTTCTACAGCTCATTCCTCCCCCACAAGGCCACTGTAGCGGAACCCCTTCACTGCCTCTTAGACAAAAACACCCCATGGCATTGGGGCCAAAGAGAAGCCACTTCCTTCTCTGCTGTCAAAGCTCTTTTGACGTCTGATGCAGTCCTCGCCCAATACACGGACAGCCTCCCCTTAATCTTAGTTGCTGACGCTTCCCCCTTTGGCATTGGAGCTGTCCTTAGCCACGTTCTCCCTGATGGCACCGAAGCCCCTATTGCCTTCTACTCACGCACGCTCTCCTCCACGGAGCGCAACTACGGACAGATTGACAAAGAAGTGCTGGCTGCCGTGGCCGCCATCAAACGCTTCCATGAATACCTATATGGCCGTCCGTTCACTCTTGTGACGGACCACAAGCCCCTGCTAGGCATACTTGCTGGCAACATTGCAACACCCCAGGTTCTCTCCCCCCCCCGCATGTCAAGCTGGGTTGAATTCCTGGCTGCCTATTCTTACACCCTCCTTCACCGCCCTGGCAAGCACCTTGCCCATGCAGACGCGCTCAGCCGCTGCCCCCTTCCCATCGCTGTATATGACCCCTCTCCTGTCTCTCCTGTTCTACTCATTGACTCCTGGCACCTGCCACTCACCGCTGCTGATGTCGCAGCACACTCTGCCAAGGACCCTACCGTCCGCAGAGTTTTGGACTGGGTGCGCAGGGGATGGCCTTCGGAGACTGTAGGTCCCGAGTTCAAACCCTACCACATCAGGCAGCACGAACTATCAGTGCTGCGAGGGTGCCTGCTATGGGGCGATAGAGTTGTTGTGCCCGCCAAACTTCAACAGCCAGTCCTAGAAGCCTTGCACAAAGGACACCCGGGCATAGGGAGGATGAAGTCCCTAGGACGTAGCTACGTCTGGTGGCCAAACTTTGACCACGCAGCCGCCCAGTGGGTTGCAGGGTGCCAACCCTGCCAACTCTCTAGACCAGTTGCCCCCGCTGCCCCAGTTAGGGAGTGGGAAATGCCCAAGTCGTCCTGGTCAAGAATCCATGTGGATTTCGCCGGGCCATTCCATGGGCAAACATTTCTAGTGGTGGTAGACGCCTATTCTAAGTGGGTAGAGGTCGTCAGCATGGCATCAACCACGTCTGCTGCACTCATCACAGCCCTACAGAAACTGTTTGCCACCCATGGGCTGCCCGATGTCATTGTGTCGGACAATGGCCCCCAGCTATCCTCCGCAGCCTTCCAAGTGTACTTGGCAAGCCACGGGATTCGCCATGCCAGGGTGGCACCTTTTTGCCCTGCCAGTAATGGACTGGCAGAGAGAGCTGTGAGGTCTGCCAAAGAGACCCTGTCACGTTACAATCATGGGAGTTGGCAAGAGAAACTGTCCCGCTACCTGTTGGCACAACATGTAACTCCGTGCCCCTCAACCAACAGGAGCCCCGCAGAACTTCTGATGGGCCGGCGCCTCCGCACTGACCTCGACCGCCTTCACCCATCCTATGCCCCCGAAAAGCCCCCAGACTCTACTGGCAGGCACCGCAGCTTCATCGTGGGTGACCCTGTCTATGCCCAGAACTTCGGGGGCGAGCCAAGGTGGGTTTCCGGGACCGTCGAACAAATCACTGGACCCTACTCTTACCAGGTCCGGCTGCCAGACGGCCGGCTATGGCATCGCCATATCAACCAGCTGCGGGCTCGCTTAATGCCCGGGCCAGATTCCCCAACCGACCTGGAAAACAGCGCGACAAGTCCAGCCCTGGGCTACTCATCTGTCTTCCCTGACTCAAACCCGCCTCCGGAACCTGACTTACCATTCCAGCCGCCTGCCGAGGAAGTCGACATCAGGATACCGGACGAGTCGCAGGGAGTTCTGCAGATTCCAGAAACGCCCTCAGCTCCTGCTGCCGCCGAACCCGAACTGCGCAGATCAACCCGGCCGCGCAGGCGCCCTGCCTACCTGGCAGACTACGCCTGCTCCGTCCAAGGGGGAAGGGGTGTTGAGTCCTCGCACTTATGACGAAGTCCTCGCACTTACGACGCGCGGCCGTGATTGGCTGAGATGCACCCTCCGGCCGGCGGGAGAATATTCAATCCCTATTGGTTGTTGGTTTGACAGCTATGGTATAAATAGCTGTCAACCACCTAGCTCTTGGCTCTGTTTCTCTCAACCAGTTCTGTTAGCAATAAATGTTCCTGTTTGACTTACCAAGCCTCGCCTCAGTTATTGACCACCGGTTGCTATACAGAGCAGGTGTACCTACTCATTTGTCTATTCTTCCTCAGGCATGATGTACTTCAAAAATAAACAAGACCTCCAAGTCCAGAATACTTTTCCAGGTGTAGAACTATAACTGTAATCAGTTTATCAGGCTTCTCTAGAGGATTTCCATGTGAATTTCATCCATGTCACAAAATTCATGCTGGAAATGAAGGGTTGGCATTCTGACACTTGTAGGGCCACATAGAGAGATTTTCTTTACTTCCGAAAAAATTTTTTAAAAATTGCCCAAATCTTACAGGAGCACCAAACCTTGAAATCTGAATTCTTATAAGATGTTGGTACTTTTATGTGATATCTCTGTCAGATTTTATGATCTTGGAAGATGTTGACTTTTATTTCATTTCATTTGCCTAAGATCATCATATGAAATTACAGAATGATGCCTAAGAACTAGAAAAGTCTGATAATTTCTGCTTTATAGGGTTAAATGTATTACTAGAAATGCTGGAGCTGACAGTGATTTCAAAAAGAAATGACAGATGTTTTGCAATCATCTTGTGATAGAAATCAGTGTGTATTGCCTTGTGATGAATAACTGTTAGCAACACACTGTAGCAATTTCATCAAGGGCAATTAACTCCTGAAGCCAAGAATTGCTGTAATGAAAGCTCCATCATTACATCAGATGTTCTAGTTCACATTTGGTTTCCCCCTCTCAATTTTTCCAGTTACAAAACTTCAATAATAATACAGCATATTCAGATACACAAATATACACACTCACACATACAAACATACACACTTCTTTCTTTTAAGAAGTACATCAACAGAGCTCTGTGATGCTTTATTATTATATTAGTCTTATTATAATCATTTTATTTTATTTAAAAGAAATATGCATTTCTAAAAAAGATGTTACTCTACCTATGAATTAACAGTAATTACTGAAGCTATGCAATGATTGCTCAGTATAATGTTAATAAAGGTTCTAAGCAGAGTATATTAAGTTTATGTTATAAAATATATATGTCCCTGAGTTTAATGCTCCACTAGATAAATGTTTACAAATGTTAAAAAAGAAAAAAAGGATTTTCCCCTAAAATAAAATAAATATTTTATTTCTGACTTCCCCTTTCTTAGTACTATAAATTGCAGTATCTGTAAAACTATAGTCTATATGTTTTTATCTTACTGTATAATATGTAACATTGTTTTCTTCCTTGAAAACAGTTAAACATCTTTTTATATGTACACTTACCCTGTTGGTTCTGCCATTGTTGCATATTTGCCAAATTTCAGTTCAGTCTCATACAGTTGGTGCAATATATTTTTGTAAATTTTTTTACATGTTCACTGCATGTGGCAGACTGTTCCTTCTGTTTCTTGGAAAGAACATTTAGTACTGTATGATTTGTCTACTTTGGCAATTATCGATGAGCTGTGTATTCTCTGCAGAACATTTTATGCCAGTCAGTCTCAAAATCTGAGAGTGAATTTGATAGATTTGTTCCATAGTTCTTCCCATTGCTTTATTGAGGCTTTATCTTTAAATTTTGGCATTCAATTTATCATACATATTTTTATTTGTTTCCTTATATCGTATTTAAGTAGGAATGTGTGTGTGTGTGTGTGTGTGTGTGTGTGTGTGATCTCTCTCTCTCTCTCCCCGTCTCTACCTCTGCCTCTGCTTCTGTCTCTGTCTCTGTCTCTCTTTTTCTCTCTCTCTCCCCCCCCTTCTCCCTCTCCCTCTTTCTGTTTCCTAATTGGTAGTCTTGATTCCATATAAGTATTGCAAATTCTGTCACTTTGTTTAATATTCTTATCTCATTTTTGAGGTCAGTTACTGTATTACTCTTCCAGAAATTTGTAAATGTGTCAGCCATGGTATGTTCCAGCTTTTGCTGAGTAATTCTTGCTGTATCTTTGAACTATGAACTATGTATAGACAACCTATCAAGGTTGTGTATGCAATTATAGCTTTGTGTAATGTTCGCTTATACAACGATTGTTCAAAGTTATGACAGCATTGAATAAGTTGTACTTACAATGGGTTACTTATAATGGGTTTCTTGTAGTTGTGGCTTCACAGCTTCCCCATAGTCATGTATCTCAGTTTGGATGTTTGGCAATTGTCTTGCAATTGTGACATTACAGCATCTCATGGTCATGTAATCACAATTTGCAACCTTCAATGTACTGGTTTCCAACAAGCAAAGCCAGAGGAGAGGCTGGCAGGAGGTTCCAAATGATAGCAATATGACTGTGGGAAGCTGCCACTGTATGGGATTCATTTAGTGATGACATCTGCCAGAACTGCTATTATAAGTCAGCGTGGTCATATGACACCATGCCTTTCACAAAGAACTGACACTGCAAAGGACAACTGCAGCTTTGGAATACAAAACTGACACCAATCTTTATTACGATATGGTTTAAATACAACTGGGGGCAACTGAAAGAAGAGCTCCAAGCTAATCTACAACTCTCAAGAGGACAAGTTTGGATTTTTTTTTTCTTCATGGATATTAACAACATGAAGAATCCTTGAGAAAAAGAGACTTGATAGACAGTCTAGAGAACAAAAAGATTTTAGTCACAAACAAATTATCGAAACTTCACTGTCTTTTGTTTTTCTAAATTTCACTCCTTTCCCTCTGGGAATTCAGACTTCATTCCACAATAGTTAACCGTGACCAGCAGCTTGCTCTGTAATGCAGTTTGAAATTTGAAAGAGCAAGGTCTCTATATTTTGAATCTTGTAAAATTTTAAGTTTTTTTTTTTTGTTCCACATAAACAGAAACAATAAACAGCTTTTATTCTTTCTTGCCATTCGTGTAAAAGTTTTCTCCCAGAACTGGAATTGGTGCTATTTGAAACAGATAATTTATTCTGAGGAATAAATTCATTTTAATAATTGCAATTGTATTACTTCTTAGTATTGTATCATTCCCATAATATCTGCTCAGGAGAGCTCAAATGACATAATCATCTCACTCATTGCTTCCTGTAAGAAGGGCTGCTAAATTAGCTGCTTGCAGCAACTGCGAAGGGAGATGGCATTTCCTAATTTACTCTCCATCCCTGTGATAGCACTTAAAGAAATGCAAGACAGTTGCAATTTGAGGCTACTTGGAAGGCATATTCTTGCAGAGATACTGGACTCCATGGGTTCTTGTTAGGTGGCAATGTACATATTAGCTTATGAGACAATTATTGATGGTGTCATTAAGACCTAGGTCCCATTTTCATTCATCCTTTTTCCTTTCCTGCAGCAAAGAGACTACTAAATGTAATTATGAGAACATTATAAAAAGAACACATCGCCATTGATTTTGATAAAGGCAGTCAATCATTGCTTCACTAGGCTACCCTGATTATTGCAAATGTATTGTCTGATGCTCTGTATCTGTAAATGTAGTCGCTTATGTAAGCAATAATATTGTTTGCCTTACTTAATCTTCTGTTCTCTTTGCAGTTAAATTGTAGCTGTCAAAATTACAAATGTGTTGGTTATCATTAAGTGGTACCCTGCTTAAAGCAGACCACAACTCCATGCACTGAGATAAGATTAGACACCTTGAAATGTAACTAATAAATCAATTTATAAGTTGTATAGGACATCCTTTAGATTCAAAAGAGATACAAGATAGCTCAGGAGAGGACTGTGCTGCTGATGCATCTTACTAAGGGTTGTTCATCATAACAAGCTACACTACAGTAGTGGCCAAAATTGTGGAAACCTTTTGGGAAAAGTGTATTTTCTAAAACTAGCTAATAACACTACTTTTTTCGGGGGAGTAGTACCATAAAATTATATATCAATGGAAAGATAATTTAATCAAGAATGTAATGCAATAACTTTTATGGAGGATTTGTTATTAGAATAGCAGTTACAGTACAAAGAAGAAAAGTGAAATATGTAGAAAAAAATGAGATATACAAAAATTATCATGTCAGTTAATACTTAGTTGGATAACCTTTAGCATGAATTACGGCTTTGCAATGTCTTCCCATGGAGTGAACCAAGTCTTTTAATTCTGCAGCTGTTATAATGTGAAACCAAGATTGAATGATTGCTTCTATTAACTGGGTTTTATTACTGGATCGCTTCTGACTAACAAGTTTCTTCAGTCGGCTCCATAAATTTTCAATTGGGTTAAGGTCTGGGCTATTCCCCGGCCATTCCAGCAGTGGAATATGATTATCTTGAAACTAAAAAAAAAAAAGTAGTGTTATTAGTCATCAAACCTCAAAAATACACTTTCCCCAAAAGGTTTACACAATTTTGGCCACTACTATAGTTTTCTCTAGCTGCATATAGATTTGAATAAATACAATTTGTAGCACATCATTTGTATGTTATTTTGTTATTTTTGTATGTGTATTTTGTATTTATATGTTATTCTGTTATTTCTGTATGTTATTCTGTTATATCTCTTATTCCTCAGGATCTTAGTATTACCGGAGTCATTCCACTATTCTATACTTTTAAATTCAGATAGTCCTTGACATATGACTGGAATGAACCTGCTATATGGTTTGTCATGATGGTTGTAAATCAGAACAATGGTCATTAAACAAACCTATTGTATCGCCTGGCATCATTTTGATGAAAACTGGAAGTAACTTCTATTTTTTGAAAAAAAAATCATTGTAAAATGCAGTCAGGTGACTGTAGGATGCTGTAAACAGCTATAAATGCATCTGTGTGGCCAATGCATGAGGTATGTTCATGTGGGGAGGGAGGGGACACTGTCACAGCTTCGGAACCAGGTCATAACTCCCTTGTTCTATGAAGGCCATAATTTCAAATAGTTGCTAAGCAACCAGTTGTAAGTCAAGGACTACTTACAATGCACATAAGTACCAGAGGTATACTTAGGCACTTCTTATGTTATAATTTATCTCATAGTATTGAAGTATGTCAGTCTGGGCTTTAGTTGCATGCCATATTTTTCTGTCATATGTATGTTTTTCTGAGATGAATGAATCTTCAACCAAGGATCTTAATCAAAGATTAAGCAGTGGTGTGTTAAATGTATGAAAGTCAGCTCTGGTAACTGTTTTGAGACCCCACACTATGTCACAAGCTTCAAAACAACTGATAGACATTAGGTTCATGTCTTTCAATCAACTCAAAAAATCTCAGAACATTTCACAATTGCACAAGCCAGTATATATGGTTCCTACATGCCAGAATGTGAGAAAAGTTACTTGTGTCATAAAAGAATAACATTATCTCTGTATAGTACATGGTTGATTGATAGTTCATTCTAATTCACCAGTGGGTTGATTAATGAATTTAAGGGAACAAATAAAATGAATGTTTGCAAACTATATGAAACGGCTATCTTTTAAAATATTCCCAGTCTTTAGTTAGTTTGCATATACTGTATGTTGCATGTGTTTAGTTTGATACGGTTTTGTTTGTTTTGCTTAGCCATGACTTGGAGGCTGTTTCCTGCAAAATATTTTGAACTAGATTTCACTTTTACATGCTACTGCTTGAACTGCCTGTTGATAAAATGTGGCTATCTGCCCAGTAAAATTGAAACAGATGATTCATTTCATTTAAATCATACTTGGCTAATATCAGGTGGTAAATAACTCCTGGCACGGATGAAACTTTTTCTCATTAAAAATGTATTTATGATATTTTTATCCACTGAGCTGGTAGCTTGCATATGGCTTTATGCAATGATAAAGGGAGAAAAACGCTTTCTATGGCGGTGAATAAAAGGAAGAGAACTCTGCTCCCATACATGCTTCTCTGGTGATTGAAAGAGCTTAAGTAAATTAGAATAAAAGAAAAAGAAATAAATAATAATAATAATATTATATTATATTATATTATATAATTAATATAATAATATTAATAATAATATACATATATTGTATTATATTATATTTATTATATTAGAGATTGTGGTGGGACATTGTCCATAATGTTGTTCTTTACATATGTTGCATCTTAACACAATGATTCTACTTATTTTTATCCCATTGGAAAGTTTAAACGTCTCCTAACTTTTACACATTTTTTTTTAGTCTTCCAAATTGTTTTTAGTGAATATCATATTGATTGACTGAATACTAATATTAGGGCCAACGGCCAAGTGGTTATAGGAGCTTTTTACTTTGAGTAAGTAAGTACTTAGAAAAATAATACATTTAAGTGATAGCAAAATCAAACTGCAGATAGATGAATTACTATGGCTGAGACAAGAATTGTAAAATTGTGCTACTATTATATCTTTCTCAATCTCATCCAACAGTCATAAGTTCCAATGATAACCTGAAACTCATCCAGTGATATTAAAATCATAGGAAGCAGCCTTAAAACCCTAAATTTACAACTATTCCCGACCAAAAAAATAATAGTAAACCAAATAGTATTAAAAATTGACTTCCTTATCAGCTTAATCCTGAAGTTACACTTGCATATTGAAAATATATTACCAGTAGTTTTTTCTCCCTAAAATATAGGGAGATACAATTTTTATTGATCATGACTGAATCCACTTTGTTTTAACTAGCTGTCAATATATTTTAGCACCGTGGCCTATATTGTTCTAGAAACTTCAGTCTTTAAAGACTCTGTATTAAAATATGCAAATAAGGAAAACAACAAACCTTTGAACCCTATGAAGAGAAAGGAAGTACAACATGAGAGATATCAAGACTTGTCAATACAGGAAGTCCTCAATTTACAACTTCGTAAGTTACACTTTGTTTAGTGACTATTCAAAGTTACAATAGCACTGAAAAATGTGATTTAAGACCATTTTTCACATGACAGTTGCAGCATCCCCAAGGTCATATGATCAAAATTCAGATGCTTGATGACTAATTCATATGGCAATTGCAGTGTCCCAGGACATGTGATAATCTTTTGTGACTTTATAGCAAGCGAAGTCAATGGAGAAGCCAAATCCACTTAATAACCGTGCCACTAACTTAACAACTGTAGTAATTACTTAACAAGAAAGATCTTAAAATGGGACAAAATTCACTTAAAAATGTTTTGCTTAGCAACAAAAATTTTGGGCTCCATTGTGGTCATAAGTCAAGGAGTACCTGCATATCGTTTACATTTGGTATATACAAAGGAAGAGTTGCTGTGAGTTGGAAAGTCATAGAGAAACTGATTAGATACAAAGAAATATATCTGAAATTCATAAAACAATGAAAGCCTTGTTGGATAAACCTGTAAGGATTCAAGAAAGAATCTAAAGTGATTCTGGTAATACCTTATAAATCAGCCACTCAAGAAGACAGTATTTGAAAGTGCAAAGCTTTCTTGAAAAAGATTAAAACTTGATGAACCCATAATAGGAATGGAGGATTTCAAATGTCAATCTGCTGGAACTCTAATTCTGGTAAAAATGGATTGCCTAAGTTTCCTTGCTGTTATCTTCATCTTTTAGAAGTACAGATAGGAACAGGGGGATCTGATTACCTGGGATGAACTGGTGAAAGTGAAATTGTAGGAATTTTGAGGGAAAATGGCTATGTGATCTTGAATCTGTAAGAAGAGAGAGAAAGAATATCATCACACTTACTTCCTAGCCTTCCGGAAAGAGCTCAGATATAGGGTTTCATGGCTAAAAATCTTTGGACAAAAAAGAGTTCAAAAGAAAAATTCTGAAAGCTGAAATAATGAGAGCATCATTACAAAATATTCCTGTCAGGAAGTCAGTGTGGCTCTCTAACTTTCTCTAACATTGAGAGTTAAAAATGACAAGTATTAGAAATGGATAACTAATGATGAATGTAATAGAATAGTACATCTAGAAAATAATACATTTTTTGTGAGTTGCCAAGAATTACATGCTATTTCTTTAAATTACTTTTTGCAGCAGATGACAGAGCAACAATGTCTTTCCACCTTTTCAACCCTTCTTTCCTTCCTTCCTTCCTTCCTTCCTTCCTTCCTTCCCTCCCTCCCTCCCTCCCTCCCTCCCTCTCAATTTCTTGGCAGACCCTTGGTGGATTTGGATTTGCTTTAAAGCAGATAAAGAAGTGGAAAAATGTCTGTTATTGAGACATTTTTTAAAAATAGGGATTGCCTTTGTTGTTGTTTAGTGGATTTAAAACTCCAGAGTATGAACTGGACATTCTAAAATATACAGAAAAAAAGTAAGATAATACATGGATTCAAGGCCTTCATAAAAAATATTATAGAAAATCAGAAAAGATGAATGTTTATAAATACTAATATATACTACAGTGAGATATTTATAATCTCCTGACTCTACAGTTAATAATCTCTGATATATGCTTTATGATTCTGGGGCAGACATCACATGACTGGCCATTAACACTTAACATTGCTGTCCTCATGAGGGCAAAAAGCAAATAAAATGGGAGACTGACAGGCTTTTCTAACCTAGACTTGGCAGTAAATTCTTTGAAAATAAATGGTTTAGTTTACCTCTTTGGTTTGATTTGTCAGAAGACCCATAGACACAGCTTAACTAAATTACAATCTTGATTGTTGTGTGCCACCCAAATTTCTTTTGGGAAGTTGAGTGGCTATATAAATAGCTACTTATTATTTATACTTTATTGTTTATTTTACAAACAAACAAACTTTTATGGCAGACAAAAAATGAAGCCATGCACAAAAGCCAATTGATGTTGCAAGAGCTAAGGTTTTTTTTTTTACCTTCAGAAGTTTAAACTTGTGGCTTCCTCCTCCCATCTTTTTGAATGAACGGATAAACACAATGTCTGATAACTCTGAAGCCAAGAAATCTTTGAATCTATAATACCTGTCTCTGATCAGGGAACTGCTGATTCTTACCTCAACCTTTCCAATTTATGCATGTTTATTTGCTCATTGTAAAATGTAACTCCTCTTTGCTAAACAATGATCAGAAAAAGCAGTAAAATAGACAACAAAAGTAAGCCAAATTCAAATAAAAAATTAAGAAGAAAAATTCACCAAAAGTTTGTTTCCTCATTTGAAATGATCTGTACTTTCATTCAACTCAGAAAAAATAGTCAGCTTTCTAAACATTCTCATTTACTGATTTCAAAGGAAAGAAAAAAAAAGAGTTAAAATGATATCATTGTTCTTATTTTATTTATTTATTTTTACCTTGCCTTTATTATTTTTTAAAATAACTCAAGGCAGTAAACATACCTAATATTTCCTCCTCCTCCTATTTTTCCCACAACAACAACCCTGTAAAGTGGTTTGGGGTGAGAGAGACTGACTGGCCCAAAGTCAACGATCAGTTTTCATGTCTAAGGCAAGACTAAAAGTCATGATCTCCTGAGTTTTAGCCTGGTGCTTACCCACTAGACCCGTGATGGCAAACCTATGGCACGCATGCTATAGGTGGCATGCAGTGCTCTCTCTGATGGCATGCAAGCCATTGTCCCAGTTTAGCTCCGCTGTGCGTGTGCACGCACCTCCCGCTGGCCAGCTGGTCTTTGGGTCTCTGTCGCTCATGTGCGGGGCGAGGCGCATGCGGGGGGGCTATGTGTGCATGCGTAGGGTGGGGAGCATGCAGGGGGCCCATGCGTGCATGCAGGGGGGATAGGGCATGTGCAGAGGCCCTTACAGGCATGCTTGGGGCCCGGCGCATGCAGGAGGGCTGCACGTGCATGCATGGGGTGGGGCACATACATGGGGGCCGCACACACATTGCATTTTGGGGGTTAGGGCATGCGCGAAAGACAAAGGTTAGTTATCACTACACTAGACCAAATGGCTCTCAATTTTTTATATTTTTATGGAAGCCATAAAAAGAGCACCTTAAAAAGGTTCAGAACCTATGTTTTTCCAAGGGACTTTGTCTCCCAAGGGATATTTTGGAATTAAATCAGTATGACGAATAATTTTCCATTATTCAATTTACTGTCAACATATAGGAAAGGCAAAACAAACTGTTCATCAATTTAAATCATTACATTTAATCCTTGACTTGCAACCGTTTGTTTAGTGACCGTTCAAAGTTACAGTGGCACTGAATAAAGTGACTTAGGGCCATTTTACACACTTGTGACTAGTGCAGCATCCCCATGTGTCAGTGTATAAGAGTTGATGAATTGGAATAGGCATAGCAACAAGGTCAGTCAATGGGAGCTATTTGGTGGTTCAGACAGTTAGGAGCCTAGGCGTGGCTTAGCTCAACCGTTCTGTATATAGGAGGTCCTTTCTCTGCTGTCCCCAGCCTGTGTTTGTACCTACTTACAATCTCTTCTCTCTACCACGTTGGAAAAACCAGCATGGGAATTGTATGCTTGCCTTATGTGTTATTATATATATAAAGAAGTTTTGAATCCGGCTGAATTGTCTGATTGTGTGTGCTGCAACAAACTCTGACACCATGGTCAGGTGATCACAATTCAGATGCTTTGCAACTAACTCATATTTATAACTGTTGCAATGTCCCAGAGTCATGTGATCACCTTTTGTTATCTTTTTACAAGCAAAGTCAACGAGGAAGCCCGATGCACTTAACAACTTTGGTACTAACTTAACAACTGCAGTGATTCACTTAATAACTGTGGCAAGAAAGATCATAAAATGGGGCAAAATTCATTTAACAAATGTCTCACTAAGCAACAGAAATTTTGGGCTCAGTTGTGGTCATAATTTGAGGACTAGCTGTATGTTATATCTATCCACAAATCTGCCAAATGAATTTCTAAAATCTCTTATTTTAATTTGTATGAATCTGATTGCTTCCATGCTTAAACTCTTACTGGTAAGTTAGCTTGAAGAATAGTATTAGTGCTCATGCCATTGCAAAATCTTTATATATTTATCCACTTAGAACTGGATGACCCTATGAATCTATAGCTATTGGATTTTTCACTGGTATTTGTTTAATTAGTCCCACATTACCAGTATTCAACTTTATACATTAGGAAACTCTAATTCCAAGCTGTTTTTTAAAAGGATATTACTTCTCAGCAATAAACCTGCTCCTGGTACCAAGATAGATAAGTACAGTATAGAATTTGGATTCTGGCCAATGCTGTTAATCCGCGGTTTTTCAGCTTGACTTGGCCCTTTTAAAAATTAAAAGCCAGTTGTCACAATTGGCTTAAGATATAATATTATAGGAAGTAGCAGTAGTGTCCTATTGATCTCACAATTGCTCTTGTAAAACAATTCCAAACAGTATGTAGCTTTACTGTTACATATCTCATTTTGTTTTCTTATGCAGTGAATGTTATGAATTACTGTTCTCTGATGTACTACAGCAAGAAACTGAAGGGAATATGGAATAACCAGAGACTATAAGAAAGAATTGAAAATAACAGAACTGTGATATAATAATATACCCCACTTTCTTTAGGCATTATTTCGTTTTCAGTTCATAATTTTGTGTGATCAGTCCGACATACAAGGAGGTTTGTTTACATGTGAAAAATGCCATGAGATCCTACATTATCGGAGTTCTACCTCACAAAAAACAATAATATGTAGAGATAGGATCCCCTTTGGAGATGTTGTGATGGCTCCCTCTGGTGCTAGCTTGGATTACGAGGAAATTGCTGGTTCCGGGGTCCTGGGGGACATGAAAGGCTCTGTGGCAAAATCAGAATGGTCAAGGTGAAGCTATGCCAGGAGCTTTGAGTGATCCAAGAGGGAGCAGCTGGATGCTGGAAGCAGCTGTGCAGTGCAAAAATGAAGTTGCCACCCTGCCTAATTCCAGGTTGTGCAGAGGTAGGTGCAATGGAGGTCAGTGACGTTACTTACAAGGAGGCAGCCTTGCCCCTCCTAATGAGGCATACCAGTCGGCACTTATTTACCTTGATCCTTAGAACTTGGAGACTGGCTTGTAATCTATCCATCCATGAATACTCATGACTCATTGCCTTGAACTCCTTGAGATTGTGTTGCTGTTGTGCCTTACACAAATTGAAGTCAAGTTGCCGTTATCATGCCTTGCATCCATTGAACTCAAGTTGCTTTCACTGTGCCTTGAACCCATCGAAACCAAATTGACTTCCCCCATGCCTGGAGTCTGGAAGTCATGATTGCTTTCAGTGCTTGTTGTACGCTGCTCAGAATTCATTAGTTTACCTTGCTGGTGCTGCTCCACACACCCCATGCCTTAGATGCAGAAGAGAGTTTGGTTTGCCTTGTTTCCATTGCTTTAGCTATGTCTGCTCAGCGTTTTTGGAGAAGTCACTTTTAATTGACTCTAAGGACTGCACTATCCATAGAGTGAGACTGGGAAATGATTATGGGGTTGGTTGTGTGAAATAACCATGCTTAACCTGATAGTGATGTGTATGTACAGATGTGCTATAAGCATACAGGTATCTCTTCCCTTATGTCACCAGCACAAGTAGAAGAAAGAAAGAATTGCTCACAGTCTCCCACTTTCTAGCCTGGTGCCTTAACAGTAGACCAAACTGGCTCATTTAACAGTTTTTAACACAATAAAAAATCCCTATAGAATACTTAATAAATGGATGTTAGAGTACATTAAATTAAATGTTCAAAGGTATAGAGACACATGAAATAAGGAACTGAGGTATTAATTACATACAAGTCAGGAAAGATTTTTGCATCTATAGATCACATTTCCATAATTTAAAATATATAATTAATTCAAATTCATATTTCTTATCCACCGGACAATAATGCATATCTTCCAGTAGGAACTGAGGAGTTCATGCTGCTATTGTACTTGTGGTGATCAAAATGTATCATTGCTCGTGTGTTACTTTCCTGTGTTCTAGTGGCTCCTTTTGAGACAGAAATTATTTTGCATATTGATTGTGCTCTGGAAGGTCAGTGGTTATTGTAGATGCTCATGTTCTTTTCAATTATAGACTACAGTTTGAAACTTAGAACAAGACAATGAAAATGGATATTTTCTGCTTCTATAATTAAAATCAAAAACTACAAGATTGGAAAGAAATCTAATTTTTGCCAGTCATTCAATAGTACAAAGGACTTACCCAGGGGTGGGTTCTACTTACCTTTACTATTAGTTCACAATGGGAGTGCGTGTGTGCGCTCACTTCGCTCGTGTGTAAGTGCTTCTGTGCATGTGCAGATCGTGAATTATGATGTCCGGGCAGGTGGGAGGAGCCTCCTGCCATTTATCACCAGTTCGCAAGAACTGGACAGAACCGGGAGCAACCCACCACTTACCTCTCTTTCTATACTAAAATAAGCATTTTTCTATAAGAACCCTTATTGCAGAACCCTTAATATTTAGAAAATCAGATCTCAAACACTAATGTTTATGTATAATTTTATATTTTTACTACATTTAAATAGAAATAAATATTGGATTTTAATTGTGTAGTATGACATGAATGTAGATTTGTATAAGAAGAAATATGCTTCTGAAGTTTTTCTATTTTCCTTGATGCTTTTATAAAAATTAAAAAAATAGCACATGAATGTTTATATTAATTACAGAACAAATGAACCGTATGAGGTCAACTAACACAGTCATAAATTACCATGTAATATGGTAATCAGGCTTTTTTCATCCTTGCAATACTTGTGTCTGCAATATATATGTTTTGGAATTGAAATTCAGGGGAACTAATTTTTTTGCAGTGACTTTTGCCATATTGAATGAGAAAACATTGAGGAAGATCCTGTCTCCATATTCTGTGGATAATGATAAAAGTTGACTGTTTTCTTTTAGAAGATAAAGTAAAGTTATCTTTTCCTCAAAATCACAAAACAAGATCAATAGTAAGAAAAAAGAGAAGGCATAGAGGAGAAAGGACCAGGAATTTTCATCTGCTCAAACAAGCAACTTTGATCTCTAGATCACCTGTTAATCCTCACATTTTTCAAGGGGAGAAGGGACAGTCCTCATTTAGTGACACAATTGGGAGCAGCAACTTAGTCATTGAGACAGTTGTTGAGTGAAACTTAATTGGGTGTACAATCTTACTTCAACTTCTATGTGCTTTAGAGACCTGTGAAGGTCATAAATGCAAGAATTTGTTGCAAAGTTACTTTCTGATCACCATCGTAACTGTGAACAATCATTAAATAAGGACTCCCTATATTGCTTTTCTTCTCAGGTAGAAAAAGCCCCCTGGCATGGAGCTTTTGAGTTTCAAATTTGTGTGGAGCCCTTTATATATGTATAATAATTTTCATGGATATGGAATATCATAGATATTTACTACTTAAAAAAAATCAGGAACCATAAAATAAGTGACATTTGGCAGAATTTGATACAATATACAAAGGCAAGGTAGCAAGAATTGGTTCCCAGAGATGTTTGGGAACATTTCTCCATCTGATATAAGCTCCAGAATCTTAAACCTAGTTAATAACTTTAATATATTTATCACAATCCTATAAAGATATATGGAATAGATGAATATGCTCTGATCAGATTTAGATGGCCTGTCCTTTGTTTCTCTGACAGGAAAAAGCCTACAAGTTAACTCTTTGTATAGAAAGTTCATTCTTTGGAGAACCTCAGTTTAGAGTAAGAAAAACAACCTTGTTTTAACCTTGTTTTCTAGTTATCTGATTGGGTATTCTGTTATTACAGGTTGCATTCCGACCTGTTCTTGTGTGTATGAATTTCCTCATTTATAGAAGGGATGAAATGGAAGAATATTGTCCATTTTTTACCTTTTTAAATTGTAGCTTCTGTTGCCTTCCCATCTCTAAAATAGTTTTTGGTAAAGGCTGCAAATTGAAGTGGGAATTTGTAAAAATCAACCTTTCTTCCTGTAAGGGAGCCCAGTAAGCATAAATGTGTTCATGAATTATCTAAATTATCTAATTTAACCTATTGC
This sequence comes from Ptyas mucosa, assembly GCA_012654045.1. NCBI lineage: Eukaryota > Metazoa > Chordata > Lepidosauria > Squamata > Colubridae > Ptyas > Ptyas mucosa. Next base: position 8,673,696 of record WNWU01000032.1, on the reverse strand, counting down.
TTCAAAAGCTTAATTCAACTAGATACCACACATAATGAATCAATTGTTGACCATTTGTCATTTGTTCAGTTGCATGGAATAAGAGACTGATTCAAGGAATATTAGAAATAAAGCTGATTTTGACTTTTTGCTGAAACTAGAATAAAGGAATTGGTGTTTTATGGGTTTAATGATCAGAATGAGTAGAATGAGTTCCAACCTTCTTTATAGGAATTACAAATAAATTTATCATTCGTGTTCCCTTATAGAGTTTGGAAGCTACTTCTTTTTACTGTTTACATTTTGTTTTTCTCTTTCTTTTTTCTCTCTATTTATTCATCTCTTTTCTTTATGCTTTATTTCTTTTCTGAAATCACTAAATGTATTCTTTTCATTACAGGTCCACAGATTATGGTACAACATATGAAAAGCTAAATGACAAGGTGGGACTAAAGACTGTGCTGAGTTATCTTTACGTCAGTCCTACTAATAAGAGAAAGGTAAGGAAGCTATTTCTCAACAAGTGACAAAGTGAAAAATAAAAAAAAAGCTTCATTCACATATTTGACAGTTCCAAATCTAAATCAAGAGCATAAAGTAAGTTGAATATTTTTTAAAAAAAATATAGCTTTCTGTAGTTAACATGCTATTTTCTATAGTTAATATACCATGTAATCTCTAAATTTCAGTTCTTATATCTGGGAATGAACCCCCAAACCTCCATAGAATTTTCTTCATGTAAACACACACAGAACTGATATAAGATTGTATACAAATCTAGAAAGTGGATTGTATATTCATTCAAGGGACCAACGGCTTCCAATATTAGTTTCCTTTTTCTAATGTGTTTGAAGAATCTTTTGTTATTTGTCTTCACAGTTCTGGCATTATGATCCCCAGATTTTCTTTCTGCCTCCCTCACTGTTATCTTTCTTTTAGAAGATTTTTGTGCTTCTTGTTATTTTAATTATGGCAGGTCTTCCATTTCTAAATTATCCTTTCTCAACCCTAAAAACTTTATTCCTTCTGCAACTTTCCAGCATAGTTCATTTATTCTAAATGCTCTATAGAATTCCTAAAATTAGCTTCATTATGCCAATATGCTGCTTCGTTTTAGGCTATGGATATGAAGATAGTTTAGCAATTAATTTTGTACTTCTAATTCAAAATAACCTTATGAGCATATAATTAGATGTTAATGTAGTTATATATGTTTTAATAATGCTTGTCTTTTTAATAGTAACTTTATTAAGAATTATAATTAGAACAGTAAAAACTAATGCAAATTGGGAAAAAAAAATAGAAACCGTAGCTGTAGAAAAGAAAAAATAGAATGAAAAATAGAAAATAAAGAAAAAAATAAGAATTCAGCGAAGAAAATTGAAAGAATATATAAAGAATATTTATATATTAATTGCATAAGTATAAACATACTTATATAATTTTAGTAACTTTTTGCCTAAAATACAATAAATAAAGTCTTCTTGTCCAGAAGAGCCAGGCTATTTGCTGGATCTTCATTCCACCACAGTTAGTTGTTGGTTCTGCTTTTTATGGAGCCATTTACGTCTGCCATTTCTTCCCTCGAAATCAATAATATTCATTTTAACTAAAGGAATTTTCAGTGAGATGACCAAGAAGGGAAAAATAATGTATGATATGATCTTCCTCTGAATTATGACAAGCTTTACTCCTGCTAGTAGCTTATAGCAGCTATATGTATATTAGTATAGTACTATGTAGTTGTCATTTCATTGCATCTTCTGGTTAAGAGTCAACACTATGTTAAGAATCATGGTGGCACAGTGGTTAGAATGGAGTATTGCAGGCTATCTCTGTTCACATTACCAGGAGTTTGATTCCTTTGATCCTGACTGGCTCAAGGTTGACTCAGCCTTCCATCCTTCCGAGGTTGGTAAACTGAGGACCCAGATTGTTGGGGTCAATATGCTGACTGTGTAAACTACTCAGACAGTCCTATAAAGCACTGTGAAGCGTTATATAAGTCTAAGTGCTATTGCTATGTTGCAAAATATTCTCTAAATTTGATGTCCCTGAATAGAAAAAGCTCAGCATGCTTGGGTAAAACTCAGTATTTATTGTACCTATAGGCATATAGGCTTGCATTGGCACAAATTGACTAGTATTGTCAGAATAGAATGCAGGATATTGACATAGGTTCAACTCATATTGGTAACCTAGACTTCTCTAAAACTGTTGTGCCAAAACTACAAATGGCAGAAAAGTCAATATCTAGATGCCTGCCGGTTGATGAATTATGCCATATAGAAGATTACAACTTGAGTTACACCAGAAGTAAATGGTAAACAGATTAAATTACTTTATGAAATTAATTGAAGAAAAATAAATGTAGTGTGTATTCAAGAGACTAAGAAAAAAAGCAGGTTTACATCTGATTAAAAATGGTCTAATTTCATGGAGTTCAGTTGATGAAGAAAAGCATAGAAGTGAAAAATATCCATTTAATTATAAACAAAAGAGCTAAACATTGTATACTACAAAGTATAGTATTGTTCTCATCCAGGTTGCTTTTATGCATTTGAAATTTTGATGTTTACATGTTAAACCTTATATCACCTGGAGTTCTAGAAGTCTACAATGCAATTATCAATCCATCAATGCCCTGAAGATACCTTATGCATAGTGGTACAGAAAATGAAGGAGAAAAAAGTTTTATATTTATTTGCTAAAAAACTCAGTTTGTGTTGTTTTCTAACATTTAAAAAGTTTAAATTTAGGAGCACCTTAGCAAAACATGGAACTTTTTTAAATTGCTGTTTATTTTCTTTTAATAATTCATATAGGAATACTTGAGTTTTTCTAATATCATATGAATGATTATGCATTCTAGCTTTGGAGATAAAAATATAATTCTCCCAAAACTTTTTCTTCTATGCTGATCATTAAAAGGGGATTGAACAAATCACAGTTTTGAAAGCCTGTTTATCATAAACTTTCCTATCTGGATTGAAATTATATTGGGATGATAGCCAATTAGATCTACCTGTGTCAGTGCCAGATGAATCATGGTGAAGGTGAAGATAGAGAAGCATGTCTATCTCAAAATAACAAAACAGTCTAGTAAAGTTTGGGAATATAAGTGAAAATATATATTTGTCTTCATTGAACTGAAGCTGAATAAGTAGAGAAAAAATGGAGAGAAATAAGAATTGAGAGTTTCAATTTTGTCCCTTTATATTTTCAGATAATTGGATTTGCTTACATGAATGGTTCAGTTTTATCTTTTAGATTTGATTCACAATATTAATTATACATAATTGTTCTTTATAAAAAACAAAGATTCGAAAAGTAAGTATTCCAAGGATTAAAGTCATCAACTATTTTTCAGATTCATCTTCTTTTTGAGTTGCCTTCATGAGTTTAATTTTATAATGTTCCATATCAATCATAATATTAACTGATTCATTTACTAATTAAACTAATCCCTTGAAGCACTTGCAGGAATGATTTTAGCAAGCAATTGCTATGAGCAAAAGAGTATAAACTGAAAATCTCTGTTGTTCTTTCTTTGAGAATGAATATATTTCACCTACAGTATTTACAGTTTATGTGAAATCCCAGCACCCAGATTTTTGAAACTTGTCTTGTCTCTGGGATATCTACTTTGTACATTTTATCCTATCTGATTAAAAACCAAAGTTATATGCGGCAGGTTGTAAGTATTTATGATTGCTATTGTTAAAATTATTAGAGGGTATTGCTGTAGTTTGCTCAAGGACGGTAATGGTGGGGTTAGTTTCTTTGCTGACTGCAAAGTAGGTTGGACTATTCTTGAGAGCCTCATTATTTATATGAATGCCTAGGATGAGAATTAAAGAAAACCAGATTCATATTTACTTCTAGGAAAAAAAAGTGTAATAAGGGCAGTTTAGTAATATCATGCTTCCTTTGGAAAGATGTCTTTAAGCAGGGAATGCTTTTTTATTTTTTTATGTTGCTTATGATTATAAAAAAAAAAGAGGCAAAAAAGGGAAAAAATTAAAAACAGAAATACCCCCTCCCAAATTATAAATAATTTTAAGAATATCAATTACCCTTGAGCATGTGAAATAATAGTTCAGTAAACATCTTTCTGTTGTACAGATAGCCAGCTAATGCATAAATAAAAAGTGAACCCGTAACTACATTTTGAAATTGTAATTGTTAGGTTGCATTGTCTTTCCAACATTAAGAATACTTTCCTTTGCTGTCCTTCCTACTTGATAAATCCATAAGTTTCTGCATAGGGAGAAGTTCAACGTTTCTATATAATTCAAAATTACATTTAGTAATTTAAATTATATTGATATTTGTAAAACCATTCTCACAAAAATATAAATATTAAACTAAACCAGGGCAATATAACGAAATACATATATATGTGTAAATATACCATTACATCTTATACTTTCAACATAAGGAAATTGATAGCTATTTTTAATAAAAAACATTTTCTGTATGTTCAAATATAAAAAAAACATTTTTGAACTAATCTTATCTCAGGGTTTTGCAAATACGAATATACAGTTTAATGCTAATCTTCAACTATTTGTAAAAAAAAAAACTTTATACTTAAAATCACCCAAAATGTATTCCAATATTAATAGTATTTCAGAAACTTCAGAACTGGTTAATGGATCTAGATCAAGTTATGAAATGAAGAAATGATTTCATTGAATATATTGTCATTTTATAATTCTAGGCAATCCAGATTTCTCTTGCAGTAGCTTAAATAGTTTAAAAATGATTTGTGAGAAACAAATTCAGATTAATACCAGTATCTGACCATGTGCTCAAACAATAGTAATAATACCTTTAAAAAATTAAACTGGGATTAATATATTATGTGAATAATGGTCAAATATACTTCAATTGTAAATGTGCCTTGCAGTCTTTAATGTAGGGAATACAATAAAGTTATGGCTAAAAATAGACTAACCCTCTGCCAAGGATCACATAGTAGCTATTGAATTGTGCTATAGTTTTTTTCCCCCTTTACTTAATTACTTGCATTTCATAAATAAATTGAAGACAAAATATATGCCCAAAATTAAAGATCAGGAAAATTAAAGCCTCATCATCTTAGGATAGTCTTTCAGACAAAGTCTATGGATTTCTCTTTCTTTTCCCTCATCTCATCAATTTTCATTTGACTAGAGAGGTGGTAACATTACCACAACTACTATTCTCCTCATTTCATTTCATCCCCCCCCCCCCCCCCGTTAACTGGGCATAAAAGAACAACATTTTCCACTTGTGGAAGCAATTAGGCCAATGTTTCTTTGCACTGAAAAATACAGCTCAATGCATATCTTCTAAAAGTATTATAGTGCAAAAGAAATAGAACATAATTGGCTATGATCCAAGCAACTATCCAACTACTGTTATTCATTCTGTGCACTGCATTATTATTTCCCAGTGCAAAGCTCTCAGCCTTGGCAGTTCGACCTCCTCTCTCCTCCCCTTAAAACAGAATTCCTGAAGACTGTCACACATTTTACAGGGGTCAAATATGTTCATAAAGTAATTTTCTCATTTATATTCATTACTAACTTAGGTTTTTGTACAATAGTAATAATTTATTAAACTTGCATGCTTAATGTGGAATTATTGAGGTCACTGGTTAGAATTTTAAGTACTTTAACATTCTCTAATAGCCATAAATACAATGAGCAAGCCCTGCTTACACTCAGTCATGCCCTACTCACCTCCAAATTGGACTATTGTAATGCATTCTACATGGATCTGCCCTTGAATATTACCCAGAAGTTTCAGCTGGCACAGAATGCAATGATGTGGGTAGTTAGGTGCACTCCTGGAAGAGCACATCTGCTCTACATGCTGGATTGGTTGCCAGTTTGCTTCTGTGTCCAATTCAAGGTGTTGTTTTTTAGGCTTTGAAATCCTTCATGGCATTAGACTGGGCTATCTGAGGGACTCTTATATCAGCCTGTCCCTTTAAAGCTGGCAGAGAAAGCATACTGCAGGCAAAATCAGCTAAGAAGATCTACATTGGGTGAATCTCAAGAAATGTGCCTTGTCTGCCAAGGCACCCACCTTATGGAACATTATTTCTTCCTCACCGTCCACATAAGACTAGCTTCATTCCTTTCTATATTTTGGAAGTCTCTCAAAATTTGGTTATGTTATCAGGCCTGAGGTTCCCAAATATATGCTTAAATGGCTTCATTGCTGAGATGTCCAGTCTTATTTTTTCTTTGCCTAGGATTTATAGATTTGTTTTTATAAAAATTATCTTTTAGAATGGATTTCTATATTTTTATGTCTGTTGTTTTACATTTGTTGTTTTATCAGATTGTTGCACACTGCCCAGAGTTGCTTTTTGTGAGACGGGCGAATGTGCTGTGTTGTTAGACAGGTAATCAAAAGCTGACTTTTTCAGCAGACCTTATGGGCAAAGAGTTGTGAACATTTGAGACTTTATGGAAATGTAGTTTCTGGTGCTAAGCTGTGTTTTGCAGTATGTTGTGTTTTATGTTTATGACAATAATGTATGCAAGCTCAGATATTAAGTGAATTCAATAGCATACAAACTCATGAAATAAATACATCAATTCACATGATAAGAACAAGTATTGGGAACAAGGGAGACATCTGAACAATGAAATCATGCTATTTCCATATCCAGATGTGTGTAGTTCATTCTAGAATGAACTACAATTATGTGTTTAGCATGTACAGATCATGTAGTCCGGTGCAATAGCGGTCAAACCACTTTCTTGGATAGAATTTGACAACTAAATCTAAGTCTCTCTTCCTCCTCCTGTGGTTCATCTGAAGGATATTCAGTACTGATAGTACTGGACTGTATGTCTGGTGCATGTGTAAAACCTTCTGATATAGAGGCTTTCCACACAACATTGTTTGTTCATGGACTTTCTGACTGGTCTGATTAGATTAATTTCTTAATGCAGGACATAAGTTTGTTATCACATCTTAATAATCCTGGTTTCTGTCTCTGAAGAAAGGTTGCTCAGTCATGATTCTCAATGGAGAAGTAAGGAAGTAGTAGTTAGTAAAAACAAAAGTATTACACATGTTCATTCCTAATTGATTTATTAGACAGAAGGATAATTATGTCTTAGGTATCCTGCAGAACTACAGTGGGAATTGCCTATCAGGCTCTCTGAGTTTCCCAATGCCTCAGTTCAGCTGTTAAATAAGAATTATGAAAGTATTGGAATACCAGTTTAATAAATACCATGTACCTGGGTCAAAGGAGCCTTGGATAGTACAGTGGTCTAAAGCCCTGTTATTAACATCAGCTGCCTGCAATTATTGCAGGTTCGAATCTCACCAAGGCTCAAGGTTGACTCAGCCTTCCATCCTTTCTAAGGTAGGTAAATTAAGGACCCAGTTTGTGGGGGCAATAAGCTGACTTTGTAAATATACAAAAGTATGAAGGCTATTGCTTAGCGCATTGTAAGCCGCCCTGAGTCTCCGGAGAAGGGCGGCATATAAATCAAATTTAAAAAAAAAGAGCAATGCCTCTACAGCTCAATTACAACAAAAAGTATAAGAAGTTCAGTATGAGAAGTTTAGCTGTCTTATTTTCTTTTAAACAAATGAAATTTGTTTTCTTACTATTCTTTAAAAAGTAACTCCATTTACTTGAGTAATTCCAGAGTAAGAGTAATTCCATTTATTTATTCCTTTCAAGCCTCTTTTTCTAAAAGCTGATTTGATTAACTGCTTAAATTCTATGTGACATCTATAAAAGAGTTCAAAACTAGACCAGGTGAATGAATGATTTTGCTAATTCAATTTCTTAATTATGGAAGAGAGTGAGAAATACTGATCTTTCCATGAAAGCAGAAAAACTGAACACTGATTCTGGATGTTTCTTCATTCATGTTTGTAGACTGCACATTCTTCCATTTATCTCTTTATTGAATCATAGCAACTTATACCAAAGTTCCATCTAGGAAAGGGAGCTTAATCATTAATTAGTCTTGCCCACTAACAATTATCTAAATTAATCTAATACGGATGCTAAATTAATATGTTTTGCATATTATCATATCGCGTGAATTAAATTCCCACAAACTATATTGGCAGACAAATCCAAAACACATTATGTTTCATTGTGATGAATTCTTCCCTAAATAGTAGCTGAAGTTACTGATCCAGTATTATCCCATCTAAGCGAGGAGCCACTAATCTAAAATGACTAATCATTTGGCAGGGAAACACTTATCACCAGGTAGTCTTTTGGTAGTCTAATAATGTAAAAATATTGGAAATAAATACATAAATAAATCCACAAGAAGAGAGTGATGGGAAACTTGTAACAGGCTATTGTTTCAACAGATGCTTTACAGCCTATTTAACTATGGACCTCTTTGGCACATTGTTGTCTTAAGCATGTGGCAAAAAGGTGCACCTAAGGAAATCCGACTTAGAACTGAAAGTTTTATATTTTAAATCTCATTTTTCTCTTTATAATTGTTATGGCTGTTTTATAATGCCAGAAAGAGTATGCTTGATTATTGCCAGGCTAGCAGAGTTCTAAATAACCTGATGCTTTTTAATGTGCTTTTACATGATCAGCAGTTTCTTGCAGAATTATAATTTCCATTTATTAAAGGAAGCTGGAGAGTCTGTAAATCTGAGATTTTCTGCTATGGGACTCTAATCAGGAAAGTATATTCTGAGACATGTTTTTCATTTTGCAAGCATACTGCTAACTGTTGATTTACTTGAGAAGTCAAGCAAAGCAGCATCTGGCTTAATTTTACTCTGTGTGAATTATTGTAGTTTGGTCTAAAGTAGAGGGTGGATTGAGACTTAGGGATCTGCAACAAATTTTGGAAGGAAAGGCATCCATAATAAACTGGCTTTCTCTAGACTATGAATAACCATTCTGGTAATAGCTATCCTGACTGCTGCATGTTTCTTTGTTAGGAAATAAATATAACTCTTCAATTCCTCCAAGCAAATAAGAGGAGATTGTGCCTCTTATTTTCTCTGTTGTGGGAAACAAAGCATGACTTTGCACAATTTTTCTCAAGGTACCCAAATATCATTTTTGTTTATTAAGATAAGGAATTGGAAGATTTTTGACCAGTAGTTAAAATGATAGTCCTGTTTAGATTTGTGCAAATTCACATCAAATTCAGGCAAAATTTATTGTGTGCGTTTGAGGGTAACCTTGAGAGTAATACCTTCAATGAGGGCCAGAGGATTCTTATCTTGCTCCCAGTAGAAAAATAGACATTAAAATGGGTATACAAGAAATATAAAGGGACAGAAGTTTGGAAAGCTAATTAAAAGTTAATGGGTGGACCATATCAGTAGCACAAAATGATATTGCGTAATAAAGCTGCTGTCTGAAACTTGAATATAATATTTAGTTGTTTGTTTGTTTGTTTGTTTATTTATTTATTTATTTATTTATTTATTTGATACAATTAATCCAAATGACCTTGGGAGCCTAATTTAAAATGGCAGGAACAATAAAAATATAAAGAAACAGATATATTCTTTGAGAAGGCAAAAACAGAAATATTCTTTGAGAAGGCAAATTCTCTCTAACAAACAGAACTTTCTTTTGCAATTCAACCATCACCCTGTCCCAGGTCCTGGGAGAGTAGCCAAGTTTTCAATGACTTTCTGAACATCTCAAGGCAGAAGCTGTATGAATCTTTTGGGAGGTGTTGCTCTAAAGGATGCACTACCATAGAGAAGATATACTTCCTAAGCCCTGATAAATTACATTAATTGAAGTGACATCAAAGCCCAATATCACTGGACAGGTAAAAACAATTGGAGATACATTTACCATCAAATAACTAGGTCTTATATTTGTTTCTCCTGTCATGTTTGGAATTAACAAAGAGTATATGAGGCTACACACTGACATCTTGGGATAGAACTGGGAGCATTCGTGTTCTACAGTCTATATGGAACTATGCACAAATAACAGAAATGTCACATATGAGAATTTCATTTCTATTAAATTATCTTCTGTTTCTGCTTGAATCTGGACTATTCTGCCTTTCCCTTATGATGAAATCTTCTTAAAATATTGCTGCTGAGTTTCCTTCTTTATGCAATCCAGTTAAGCAATTGTATTATGAAGTTGCAATTTTCTGGGCCCGCTTACTAGCACTAAGTGAGTACCTGTTTGTCATTTATCATTTTTAAGTTATCTGTTAACTACATCTCAAACCTGTTGCAACAGAAGAAGAAATCTAGTGTAGCCTAGTAATCTTGAACAGGTGAAAGGTTTCTCTAAAATCTTTCCATCCTTATTAGATTGACATTATTTTGACTGGCATGGGCTACACACCGACATACATTTTTCCAAGCTGGAATAAAATGTGTTTATAATAATAGAGGGAACAGACAATCACCCCATTGCAGTCTGTATTAGAGCCAAAGGGAAGGTATAATAGAACTGTTTTTCTCCTGTCTCTTATTTCTAATCTTTTTCCTAAGGCTCAACAAAATACATTTACTGTGGAACTGCTAACTATTCAACTCAGACTAATGGAAGGCTATATTACCTGAGCTTCCAGTTCAATTGAAGCCTCTTCAATCTTATGCAGTGCCCATCAGTCTCACAGGGCCATTTCTCTTGCTAGAGGCAAAGGGTACCTAACTAGGATATCTTAACTTCTGCTGTAAACTTCACAATCTGATGAAACAACAGCAAAGAACTAAAATGTATTAATTTGTTAAAGAGGATTAACAAATACATTTCTTCAGAAAAAATGCAACATGGGGAACCGAAGTAATGAACATTTTCTCAACTCAAAAGGTAAAGATCTTTATTCAAGAAAGATAAAATGTACAGTCATGTGAAATTTAGAGACTTTTGTTAGATTGCAGTTATTAGATTTATGAAAAAAAAACAAGTTTTCAACTACCAAACCATGACTGATTTGACAAGGACATTGTCATAATCATGAAACTTCCTTTAGCTACCTGGTTGTCTGCATTATGTTGACATGGTAATAGGACATTATTTCACACACAATCTCTCACTGGCTGGCATGAAAAAACATAATTTGCATTTTTGCAACTTGTAGTATTTCCTAATTAATTTTGTGCTGCTCCTTTACTCAAGATCACTGAAACTACTTTCCACTGGACTGCTTTGTAGTTTTAATAACAATAAAAATGCAATAAATGGGAACATTCAAAGGACAATTCTCTTGGTTTAAAAAATCATTGCCATATTGAGCATACTAATTTGGGATGTAGCCCTATTATGTATCAGTGTAAATTTATTGGAAGTATATGAATTCATATGTATCTGTTCTTTTCTTGCACCAGTACAAGAAGCATAGTTAGACATGAATCATTTAAGCAGAGTAAATAGGCAACAGTATGATTAAAGTCCAGTCCAAAGCAAAAAACCCTAGTATCTATTTCAGAGAATTAAATAGTAAGTATAATCAACATTTTGCTATAGGCCTAATTTATTAATCACACAAGCTGGTTTAACATTGTTCCACATTTGAATAGTGCAGACAAATACTTTTATTTCAGAAGCTTTTGATCTCCAAGCAAGCATAGCTTTACTACTTACACTGGATTATAGTGTATTGAAAGCAGCAGTCTGCTCAAGAGGAACACTTTTTCTTCAAATAGATAGTACTTTCAAGAAGCTTTTTATCTATTGATACTGTACTTCACTCTCTCTGTTCAACATTGAGGTAGTTGTATTCTCATCAATTTGATCCTGGATTAGGACTACTATATTTAATCTGGAAAAATATGGGCAATCACTCCATGATAGCATTCTATTTATCTCTCTGCTACCAATTTGTGGTTGTCTGAATGTTTCTAGCTGAAATACAATAACCCTATCCTAGTGCTGAAGATTTAGAAAATAACTGAAGGACTAAAGCATGGAAGATGATTTTGCCAGCGGACTTAGGCTTTGGTATCTGGGATTGGTATCACCAAGTTATTTTCTGTTTCTTCAGAGGATTTATTTGTAGATCTCTACATTCTTGTCTCCATAGTATCAGTGATATGATGACCATATGTATGATTGCTTAATAATAGGGACAATTGTTATTAAGTGTCCATATTCTTCATAAGGTTATTTCCATGTTTGTTTATTGTACATCTAAAGCATATATATTTCAGCATATAATATTCAAATTTCCATAATTATTCTTTGGTCTTTCTTTTTCTTAAAAAAAAAGGAACTTATTTTTTTTAAAAAAATCTTTTTTTCTACTTATGGCTAAAAATTGTAAAGAGGATCAGAAAAATGTGTTTACTGTTTCCCTTACAGAAACAGTAAGGGAAATGTCTATTATTCAATTATTAATTATTATTCAGTAATTAATAAGCAAGTAATGAAACAATTTTTAAGGTTTTGGTATATTGTATTTAGTACAGTTGTGTATTCTCTGAAAATTCAAATTTCTTTGCAAACAAATTAAATATGTGAGAGGTTGGAATTGAATAATCTCTCTACAACTGGATAGAACTGAAAAAAATGTTAAAATCACTCAAAACAAACTACTGAAAATTTCCCTAAAATCTTTCCATCCTTATTACATTGACATTATTTTGACTGGCATGTGTTACACACTGACATACATTTCTCCTAGCTGTGTGTGTCTATATGTGTGTGTGTGTGTGTTCATATTTATGTTCCCATTGGAATAAATTTCTCTACCACAACAAACTACCATTATTGTAGGAATTTTCATATGTACATCTCCATCAATATAAAATTCATTTCATTAGTAATCGATATTAGTAGGGAGAGGAATAGTTTTGTTTTTTATTTTGGTGACTGAAGCATTTAAGGGCAATCTATGTGCTTATTGCACCAATGAAGATAATTTTATCATCTGCCCTCAAATTGAATCAACTTGCAAAATGTTAGTTCATTGAATTGACTTGTGATGTTTGGAGGACAAGCCTTACTCTTAAATTCAAGACTATATTTTGTCTGAATGGGTCTCATAACATAAATCTTTTTCTGTCAGCCAAGTTTCTTATCAGGTTTCTCCATATGGTTTGAAATCACATGTAATATAACCTGAGCTCCAGGTTTCTCTAGATATGCATGGAAAAGTGAGAGATGGTAGACATCAGGATATTGCAATGAATACTGTTTGACAGAAAACAACAGGTAATTGATTTCTAACGAGCACTGCACAAGATGAAAATGGATTGAAGAAGCAGGGATTCATGTCACATGAAAGATATGCCATATCAATATAGTTCTTTATTTATATATTACAAAAACTTCCTTACACTAGGTTAATTTATTTCTCTACTTAATCCAGGCATGTACTAAGGATTCCCAACATGGTGGCCTCCAAGGCCATAACCAGTGGTGAAATCCAATTTTTCTTACTACTGTTCTGTGGGCGTGGTGTGGCTTGGTGGGCATGGCTTGGTGGGCATGGCAGGGGAAGGATACTGCAAAATCTCCATTCCCACCCCACTCCAGGGGAAGGATAGTGCAAAATCCCCATTCCTTGCCCACTCCTGGAGTAAGGATATTGCAAAGTCTCCATTCCCACCCCACTCTGGGGCCAGCCAGAGGAGGTATTTGCCTATTCTATGAACTACTCAAAATTTCTGCTGCTGGTTCTCCAGAACCTGTCAGAACCTGCGGGATTTCACCCCTACCATAGACTATAATTATAGAATCCCCAGTCAGTTTTTGACTATATTGTCTGACAATTTGGAGAGCTGTGTCATCCTGACTGATATTATATGACTGCTAGTTCTGGATTTTTATCAGAAGTAATTAATCTGGCGATACCTTCCTTCTGCATTCAAATTTGTAACTGGATTTCTTAATGTGAGCTAGTGAATAAGAATATCAAATTCTAATTATGATGAACATCAAAGGTCAATTTGTTTTGTATATCAAATGTAGTTGTGACATATCTTTAACTGTTTTTGGCTTATTTCTTCAATGTGAACAAGGGTTAAGCGAAATGTGTGGCCTGAAGATTACATGAGGTACTCAATCTAATTTAACCTGAGTGTGAATTTCAAAAACTCTTTGAAAAACCTATTCACACTACTGTCAATAATGATCTTTACGTTCATTGATAGCCATCTGTATGGGAAAAAGAGAAGGTTGCTAAGAAGACAATAGCAACAGATAAAAAGGTGGATGGAGATGGAAAAAGCATGTGTCAGAAGAAAAGAGAAATGTGGCCATCTCACTTCTGACCCTGGCTCCATTGATGGTTTTTCAAGTGCTACAGTATTATTATTGGCAAATGACCTGAAGAGATTGTTCCTGAAAGAATAGATGTCATAACAGAGAAAAAAAAACTGCCTTAAAGAGTTGTATGCAGTGTTAAATGTCGCACTGCTCTGACACTTTTGAGATGAACCTGTTAGCACTTCAGACAAAAAATTGCTAAAGAGTAATTTAATCTGCTGCTCTCCAGATGTGTTAGATCCCATTTAGCATTATTTTCAACTACCGGTAGCACAATAAAAAATCTCCACTTCCACTGGAGGAGACCCTACTCTTCTGAAGCTATGAGCCTGTGGAAAGCGGTATAGATTTCCCAAATGATTAATTCAAGTGCAGATGAATGACTTGAATTACATTAGTATGAAAGAATGTAACAAAGATTTTAGACCTAGCCTTGAGAAGGAAACCATGAACTATCAAGGGAGTAGAGAATACTACTGAATTCCAAGAATGAAAAAAAGCCCAAGAAATAAAAAAACATCAAACAACATTGTTTGATAAGATGTAGTAGAGAAAGTTGGTGTCAGCAATCTAATTCGTTCTCTTTTCATCGCTGCCATGAAGATCCAAGAGAAAAGAAAAAAAATAGTTGGCAGAAGCAGTTTGAAGTTTTAGTAGCCTGATGTTTGACCTAGTATTCTTCTCCCCTTAGCAGATAACATAACCCAGTGATGGAGGGAGGGGGACATTCCTGTGATCTGAAGCAGTTGGCAGAAGAGACTGACTTGGAAGATGGCCAATGAGGCACTGGGGTTTTGAGAAGCGGAAAGGGAGGGGTTGGTTTCAGAGAATCAGTTTTGGCTGCATATGAGTTCAGGTCGGATCGTAAATTCTTCAATAAATGAGAGATTCATCAAAGACTTTGTGTTTGAGAATGAAATTTATTTGAGATTACGTCGAAACCTGACAGTTGGACTGGCTGAGATAACAGGACAAAAATTATCCTGCAAATATGATGAAAATATTATGCAAACACTGCCAATATGTAAGAGAGGATTCTTATTGATAATATGATAAGTAACAATTATGCAAACCAAACTTAAAGGCAGAAATTCAGGATGTAAGAATTTTGAAGTACAGAGGTTCCACATTTGAAAGTAAAGATATTGCCTGAACATTATACCTGAAAAAAGCATTCCTAATATTCTGAAAATTAATTTGAGCTCAAAGTAAGTTTTTGTTCTTCACCAGTCCTAACTGTTACTAGGAATAGCTGACAATGTGACAGCTATAGCCACAAACAATTATCTTCATTAATAGCTGCTTGTTTATAAATGGGAATTCAGCATGTTATTGAGGCTGTATGCCTAGAATGGCTTCCTTATTTGATTATAATGTTCTATATCAGGCAGGGTATCAAACTTGTTGCCTGCGGGCCAGATGCATCATGTGCTGGCCCTGCCACCACCCAGTTTAGCGAAGGGGGAAAAAGTACCAATAAATCATGTGACGATACCATGACGACTAGAGTTTGACACGCCTGTTCTATATACTGAAGACAGTTGGATATGACACTTGTAAAAGAATAAAGAAGTTGCACAGTGTAAGTTTCATGTAGGCAGTAGAACACACAAATCTTGGTCTTTTCCTCCAGAAAGATAGGGCAATCTAGATAGAGATTTGGATAGAGATTTATAAATGTAATTTTAAAAGTGTAAAATAGATTTTATTGCCTGCCCTACAATGGGAACAGACAGCCTCAAATAACTAGATCTCTCTCTCTCTCTCTCTCTCTCTCTCCCCCTCCCTCCCTCCTCCTATCCCTCTCTCCTATTCCGTCCCTCCCTCCCTCCCTCCCTCCCTCCCTCCCTCCTTCCTTCCTTCCTTTTTCCCACTCTAGAAATAGGTAATAGTTCATACTATATCTTTTTTCAGACATTTACTTTTTGTTCTTCTGTTTCAGCAAAAGAAATATATTAATTTGTGAAGTATGAAAAATGGGATAGTTTTGCATTAATGAGGAAGGGAATAGTGCTTTGCAGTCAGTAGACTAATCAATCAATAATAATGAGTCAGCAGATTCTGATTTTTTTAGGGAGGAAAAATAATAGAATGGGTAGAGAGTTATTCCAGAGGGGGAAAAGTGCTTCTGTTATTTGATATTGCCCTGAAGGCTACAATTAATATAAAAAGAAGCAAATCTGTCTTTTTCATGTTTCAAGCCCTAAATATGTGTAAATATAGGAACATTTGAAGAATGTGTTTTGTCCTCTCCTTTACTAGACAGAAAATATTGAGTATTATATTCTTTGGAATTTATTCAGGATGGAAAGAAATTATTAATGGTGAATTGCATCCATCTTTGTTCCGCTTGAATTTTGTTCCCATGGGCATGAAATAGTTGGATTTTTTTTTTCAAAAGCTTTAAATCTCTTAAATGGATATGTCATTTTGCATTTTTGCTTATTGCAAATGATAGAATCCACTTATGAAGCCAATTGTATGCTTTGTATCTGAGCAACTGCATGCCTTCTTCACTTCATTTCCTAGAATCACTGCACCAGGAATATCTGGGCTTTTATTGAATTATTTGATTTCTTTAAGATATTCAGAAGCAGAAAAAAATGAAGTTCTTGGGATTAAATCTGTGGATATGAATGCCAGCATATCTATATATAAGACATTACAGTGAGGTAAGAAATGAGCTATATGAACTATGAGCTATGAGCTATAAAGAGACAAAAGAAGATTTAAAAAATTATTCATAATGAAATAAAATGGCTATTTGATAGCATATTTTTAGATATGCATTGGTTAGTCCAATTTGAGCATTTGCCTGAATGCTGATAGAAGTCAAATGGATACAGAAAATGAAGTATTATGATAGCTCTTCTCATCATATTTTGAAAATCTCCCTTGCCAACACATGATGAGAAGAACTATATGTATAGTGTATAATGTTTCTGCATGTAGAACTGAACATTCACTGGCTCCCGGTGGTCTTCTGGGTGCTCTTCAAGGTTTTGGTTACTACCTTTAGAGCGCTCCAAGGCTTAGGACCTGGTTATTTATGAGACTGCCTACTGCCACCAGTGGCCTCCCACCAGCTGGTACGCTCTCATAGAGAGGGGCTCCTCCAGGGGTCGTCGGCCAAACAATGTCAACTGGCGGCCCCCAGGGGGAGAGCCTTCTCTGTGGGGGCACCTACTATCTGGAATGAGCTCCCTCCGGAGATTCGGAGGATCCCGGACCTACGCACCTTCTGCCGCACTCTTAAGACCTTTTTATTTCACCAGGCAGGCCTGGCCTAATTCTCCTCTTTTAATAATAATATAAATTTTAATCTGTTTTAAATTATTGGGTTTTAAAATTATCTATGGCCAAATTATTGAATTGGATTTTAGTGTGCTTTAAATGTTGTATTTATATGTTTTATTTATTGAGGTTTGAGGTTTGAGGTTTATTTGATTTGTATACTGCCCTATCTCCCGAGGGACTCAGGGTGGTGAACAGCCATATAGTAAAACAATATGCATACAAAATTTAAAACAATTAAAATCTGATTAAATAATTTGGCCGTAATATTTAAAACCCTAATAATTTAAAACAAGTTAAAATTACAAAATTACATAATTATTAAAAGAGGAGAAATTAGGCCAGGCCAGCCTGGTTAAATAAAAAGTTCTTAAGAAATTAGGCCAGGCCAGCCTGGTTAAATAAAAAGGTCTTAAGAGCGCGGCGGAAGGTGCGTAGGCCCGGGATCCTTCGTATCTCTGGGGGGAGCTCATTCCAGATGGTAGGTGCCCCCACAGAGAAGGCTCTCCCCCTGGGGGTCACCAACCAACATTGTTTGGTTGATGACACCCTGAAGAGACCCTCTCTGTGAGAGCGAACCAGCCGGTGGGAGGCTACTGGTGGCAGCAGGCGGTCTTGTAAATAGCCAGGTCCTAAGCCATGGAGTGCTCTAAAGGTGGTAACCAAGACCTTGAAGCGCACTCGGAAGACCACCGGGAGCCAGTGCAGCTCGCACAGGAGAGGTGTCACATGGGAACGCCATGTCGCTCCCGTAACCATCCGCGCGGCCACACTCTATGCCAGTTGGAGCCTCCGAGTGCTCCTCAAGGGGAGCCCCATGTAGAGAGCATTACAGTAGTCCAGACGGGAAGTGACGAGGGCATGAGTGACCGTGTGTAGGGAGTCCCGATCCAGAAAGGAAAGCAACTGGTGAATCAGGCGAACCTGATAAAAAATCCCCCTGGTCACGGCAGTCATATGCTCTTCTAAAGACAGCCGTGAATCCAGGAGGACGCCCAAGTTGCGAGCCCTCTCTGTGGGGGCCAATGATTTGCCCCCAATAGTCAGTGATGGCACCAACTGACTATATTGGGACGTCAGAAACCACAGCCACTCGGTTACTCCCCATCCAGATCTGTACAGCCTCCAGGCACTGGGACATCACTTCAAGGGTATCGTTGGGGTGGTCTGGGGTGGAGATATACAACTGAGTATCATCCACATACTGATGATACTTCACCCTGAAACCACAGATGATCTCAGCCAGTGGCTTTACATAAATGTTGAACAGAAGGGGCAAGAGGACCGACCCTTGTGGTACCCCACAAATGAGGCACCTGGGGGTTGACCTCTGACCCCCTGCCAACACAGACTGCCACTAGTCAGAGAGAAAGGAGGAGAACCACTGCAACATGGTGCCTCCCACCCCTAACTCTTCCAACCAGTGCAGCATGATACCATGGTCGATGGTATCAAAAGCCGCTGAGAGATCTAATAGGACCAGGACAGAGGAGCAACCTCTGTCCCGAGCCCTCCAGAGATCATCTACCAATGCAACCAATGCCATTTCCCTGCTGTATCCAGGCCTGAAGCCTGACTGGAACGGATCCAGATATACTGTTTCATCCAGGCACTGGGGGAGCTGCCATACAACGACACTCTCAACAATCTTCACCACAAAGTGAAGGTTGGAGACCGGACGATAATTAGACAACACTGCAGAGTCCACGGAAGGCTTCTTGAGGAGAGGCCTCACCACTGCCTCTTTCAAGGCGGCAGGGAAAACACCCTCACTCAATGAAGCATTTATAATCCCCTGGAGCCAGCCTCGCATCACCTCCTGAGAAGCCAGCACTTACCAGGAGGGACACGGGTCCAACAAACATATGGTCACATTCAGTCCACCCAGAATCCAGTCCACATCATCAGGAGCCACAGGATCAAACTCGTCCCAGATAATATTCACAAGACCCACCCCAGTCATTCCCCTGAGACCACCCAGTTGGAGTCCAGGTTTTCCTGAATCTGAGTGATTTTATCATGCAGATACTGTACAAAATCCTCAGCTCTACCCTCCAAGGGGTCCTCCCGCACTCCCTGATGGAGCAGGGAGCGGGTCACCCTAAACAGGGCGGCCAGGCGGTTATCTGATGATGCAATAAGAGCAGCAAAATAGTTACATTTTGCTGTTTTTATTGCCACTAGCTAATTATTAATGTGAGATCTTACCAGTGTCCGGTCGGATTCAGAAAGGCTGGCCTTCCAACTACTCTCTAGGCATCTTTTCTGGTGCTTCAACTCCCTTAGTTCCTCAGTAAACCGAGGAGCCCCTTAAAATTTTTTATAAAAATTTATATAAAAAAACCCTTAGCCCCCTCTTCATGGTGTGGCAGCTCAAGAACAAGCCCTAGCCACAAACTGCATAAAGACAAAAATTCAATATGTTACCACCAACAGCAAATGCTGCCTCTGTAATGAGAAAGATGAGACAGTTGACCACCTGATCAGTGGGTGCAGCAAAATTTCACAAACTGACTACCTACAACGCCATGACCACATTGCTAAGATCACTCACTGGAAATTGTGCCAGAAGTTTAGATTTGAGTACAGCAAAAAGCACTGGGAACATCAGGTTGAGAAAGTTTTAGAGAATGAGAAACTCAAGATCTTGTGGGACTTCAGGATTCAGATTGACAGGCACTTGATCCACAACACACCTGACATAACAATAGTTGAAAAGAAAAAAGTATGGTTCATTGATATTGCAATAGCTGGTGATGCACGGATTGAAGATAAGCAGCAAGAAAAAATCACAAAGTACCAGGACTTGCAAATTGAAGTTGAGCGATTGTGGAAAAAGAAATAGTGTGTTGTTCCAATTGTAATTGGAGCCCTTGGAGCAATACCCAAAGGGCTACCCTGCTATTTAGAAATTCTAAATTTACCGGGCAACATTTTGACTCTACAAAAAACCACCTTACTTGGAACAGCTTACATCCTCCGATGATATCTTAACAGTTCCTAGGTCCTTGGTTAGGACTCGAGCTGCTGAGCTATTAACCAGCCCCAAAGGCTGTGAATCTCACTAAATATTAAATAATAATAACAACAACAACAACAACAACAACAATAATAATAATAATAATAATACATTAAGAACATTTTAAGAAGATACTTGGTTGATACCTAGGATGCTGGCAGCAACCCATATCAACTGTCAGAGCCAATCAATATTTGTGATACATTTTTGAATGTTTAGTTGATGGAGTTTCATGTTTAATGAATAAAGGATAACAATAACAACAATCATAATATGATAGCAGTAGAGGTGCTTGTGCTCTGCCTGTAGGCAACTGGATGACGTTCAGGGCTCTTCACATTAAGTTTTGTATAGCAATAGCAATAGCACTTAGATTTATATACTGCTTTACAGTGCTTTACAGCCCTCTCTCAGAGGTTTTACAAAGTCAGCATATTGCCCCCAACAATTTGGGTCCTCATTTTACCAACCTCGGAAGGATGGAAGGCTGAGTCAACCTTGAGCCTGGTGAGATTTGAACTGCCAAATTGCAGGCAACCGGCAGTCAGCAGAAGTAGCCTGCAGTACTGAACTCTAACCACCGCATCACCGAGGCTCTTATGTGGTCATATTGCCTATATAGGACTAATCAAAGCAAACAGGAGTTGTCTTCCTCTTCAAATATCCCAGTTGAATAAATAGAAGCTATCAAATATATGCATGAATTAGTTACTGTGTTTCCCTGAAAATAAGACAGGGTCTTGTTTTCTTTTGAGCTTCAAAATATGCCCTTGGGCTTATTTTGGGGGAGATCTTACTTTTTTAAAGTGCTACCGCTATCCCCGCTCTCTCCATCATGCTGCCTGCTCCCCAGAAGCAGCAATGGAAGGGAAAGAGACAGAGGGGAGGAGAAGGGAAAGAAACGATTCCAGAAGCAGCAATGGAAGAGAAAGAGGGGGAGGGAAAGAAGTGATCCCAGCTGCCTTGCATGGTCGCACCTGCAGCACATGGAGGCAGAGGCATGGAGGAGGCAGGTAATCCAGACACTCTGTGGTGTTGCTTGTTCGGCGTGGTTGCAGGCAAGCTGAGTACCAGAGGGACAGAGTGAGCAGTGGGTTGGAATTGCTTCTGCCTCCACCTGCTGCCAGTGCCTCCTGTGAGCAGCCCATGGGGAAAAAGCAAAGTGGCTGGCTGTGGAGCTACCAGCTTCGAGAAGTGGCCCAACAAGCATAAGCACCCATGCCCAGAAAGAGATGGGCAAAAGTCTGTGCACAGTTTGCTCCATCACCCCTCAGCTATGGAGCCCGATGGGGGGCAGAGCCATATGCTCTGCCCACAAAAACTTTTCCACCTCCTGTCAGGTTAACATGCAGTTCCTCACCTTCGCTCTTGCTTCCCCCTCACCCCCCCCCCCCCCCCTACCTAGCCCTCTTTAGACTCTGGCTCTGCTACAGCCAGAAAAGAGATCTCTCTCCCCCCCCCGCCCCAGCGGCAGTGGTGGAGCTTCAGTGCCTGGCTGGCGGGAAGCTTCTCACCCACCCTGCCTGCTGGCCCAGCTGCTGCTGGGACCCTTCTTGGCTGTGGCAGGCCCCATGCTGTTGGTGTCGCAAGTGGAGCCATGCTGCCTGTGCCACCTCACACAGCTGGTAAGAGAGCTGCAGCCCCCACCAGGGTCTGAAGACTGTCGGGCTCAGTGTAGATGTACGGAAAGCCTGGTGTCTGCAGCACCGAATAGGCATGCAGGCTGGTGCTCAGCAGCCCAAAGGCGGCGTTGGGTGAGGTGACACAGGCAGCTGCTCGCAAAGGGCCCTGGCAGGCTGGTAGCACACAGGACATTTTCAGAGGTTTTCAATCTGGGATAATTCAACCCGGCCAGGCAGGAGCAGTCCCGCAGTGCTGCTGAGCACACACTGCCAGGAGGGTGCCGAGGCCAGCAGCAGCAAGGGCAGCAAGGGCCATTTAAAAACTTGTGAATTTCAAGTCCCAGAACTTGCCAAGCCCCCCCCCCCCCTCCATCAGCTCCTTCCCCTTTCTGGGTTGGGATAGCTTGTGCCCACCAGGTCCGTTGGGGTTGGAAGTTTGATCGTACCCCACGAGGAAGACTCCATCAGCTGAGTCAGCACAGGGCAGGAGCTGCCTCTCATTCTGTCTCTCTGCGGAGGCCTCCCAGTGCAATGCTCTGCCATAGCTTTGGAGCAAACTTCCATCTTCCCTGAGGAAGATTGCAAGGCTGGAGGCTTCGCCTTGTTCTGCAGGAAAATCCCCCCCCCCCAGTTTCCCTGCCAATTGTTCTATTCTTGGGGAGCTCTGCACAGACACACATCCCAAAAATGCTCCCTCTGAAGCCTTCAGCCTTGCAATCCTGCTCAGGGAAGGCAGAGGTTTGCTCTGAAGCTGTGGCAGAGCATTGCACTGGGAGGCCTCTGCAGAGAGGCAGCTCCCAGCCCTTGCTGGGTCAGATAATCCACAGTGCCGAGCTTCCATAAGGTGACCAGGGAAGGGCTGTCTCTTTTGCTGCCCACGCCCACCCTTTCACTAGGGCTTATTTTTGGGGGAGGGTATATATTTACGCCCGCCCCGAAAATCAGGCTCAGCCTTGTTTTCAGGACATGTCATATTTTTGGAGAAACACAGTAATTTTCTTTCTACATTGAACTCTTCATGTATTCAAGTGATCATCTGAAACTCTTATGGAATATTTAAGGTTCAAAAAAAAAAGTAAAATGTTTATTTCAATTACAGAACACAGACAAGTGATTTATAATTATGAAAATCACTTTTAAGTGCATTATACAGCTCAGTCGAGGCCTCTTAGGTTTACAGGGGAGCAGGTTAAACTAACACTATACTGTATGCTAACTTTCTCAAAATGACCAGAAAATTCAAAACAATTGAAAATGTTTTGAATTTTCTGGTCATTTTGCATGTATTATCTCAATAATCACCAGGTACAAATTTTGTAAAGGAAAACAACTTCTGTATTCTTGCTCTATAAATAAAGAAATTCCTTATTTCTGATTTTGTTAACCCAACGTATATGTAACAGCCGCCTGTAAATCCACATTTCAAATGCTTCTAGTCTCTTCAAGTGGCTTTCTATCAGAGAACTCCATAGAGCAGAATAGAAAAGATGTGGCATCTGACAAGCATGATTTTTAATCTTAGGGTTATGTCGTGACTGTAGAAGACCTTTTTCATTTTGAAGAATGCTGTTTGAGCTTTCTCAAACAGCAAACCCTGTTTTTACTTCAGTGGTCATGTTCCAGCTTTCATGTAAATTAGAAATGAGGTACATTATCCTTTCAACTTTTTCTAGTGGTATTCCTTCCGAAGTTATTGGTAGTAAATTAATGAGTTGTTTGCTGACGACCCATTAATGTGATGGAATGGAGAACCACTATTCATTAATTCATAGAGCACTGGAAGCATGGAAACCTTGTGGATGTACAGTATCCAATGATTGCAACTATGATTTATGATGCATGACCTATTACTTGCTGTTTATATGTGAGCTTATGTATCACAGACAAATTCCTTCTGTGTCTAATCACACTTGGCCAATAAAGAATTCTACTCGAATTGGCTAATTTGAAACAGAAATAGTGAATGCTGATCATCTTACAAAAGATAAGCAATCTAGATATACATGAAACAATGCAATATTAGAATTCAATAAAAATAAGTATCGATTAAATATGTCATACGGTGGCTAAACTAAATCTGTTTTCTTTTGACAGTACTGACATTCATAGTAATAAGGGAATGTTAGTCTGGTAGTAAATTATATATATATAATAATTAATAATACACACTTGAACAGCATGGACAAAATCATCATAAGTCAATTGCAAAATGGCAGCTTTACTTTGAAACAGATTACATGTTTCGACCATAATATATAATTTACTACCAGACTAATGCTTCCTCATTCCCATAAATATCTTCTTTGGTCTACCAAATGTGTTTGATATGAGTTATCTACAATGGAACAAATTTATGTAGCGTACTGTGCAGAATCACATGTTGCATTTTCATTATTTGTACCAGGTGGACATATGCTTTATATGCATTGTGTAACAGATATATTATTGAATCTCTTTATTAAACACACTCAGTTCTTTAACTGTAGTGTTATGCAGAAACCATGCCTGAACCATTGATTTCACTGTGAGATACCTACAATACGATGGCTAGCTCTCTTCTGAGTATTCAAAACTAAAGCTGCTTAGGTACTGTGTGCTCTGTGTTCTATAGAAGACAATTCAGCAGTAATAAACAAACAGAATTTCCACTCATTTAGAAATGATCACACAGTTAATATTAAAGCCAAGAACAGAATTCAGATGGACTTTTCACCTTTTCTAGCCCTTGACATCCAACGTAGCACAGCACATATAAAAGAATATAGGATATATTCTTCACACATATCCTATATATGTGAATATATATATTCACATATATAGGAAAAGCAGTTAAATTTGTCTATGTAAAAGAACTGTGAAGAGACTTGTAATCCTATTCCTTCCTCAGTCTCTCTTACTCAGTATATGACACTTATACTTTTCACTTTTAATTAGAAGGCACAGCCACGATAAGAAGCATTTGCTTGTTAACTTTCAGATGCCAGTGGGGGATGGAAGGCATCCAGGAACTGCATATTTGACCCTGTAAAGAAGAACATGGCCTGTTGTAAAATCTTAAAAAAAAAAAAAAAGTACAGAGCTCTACCTGCTACCAATTAATGGGATTTTATGTTTCTTAAAAGAAGAGTATTATGATAATGGCAAATAGTGCTAAGAGAAAACTTCCTTGTACTGACTTAAGACTAAAATCAGACTGCATGAAATGTCATTCCAGTGTTGCAAATAAGCTCTTTTTTTTCTTCTGGGGAAGCTTTGAGATAAGTCTTCTCCCTCAAAATGTTAGAAGATGAGATCAATTTACTATTCAAAGTAAATCTGCTTAAATTAAGGGACCCTGAAACCCAGAGAAAAGGGCTTCAATTTGGATATCTGTTTTCTCTGCTCAAACCAATTTAATTCTGGACAAAATTCTCCAAACTGATTAATTTTTTGGTGCTATTCTCGCTCTTTTTTCCATTTGCGCTACTCATTAACAATCCCTGCACATGTCTATGATGAAATATTTTGTGCAGTCAATATTTTACTCATAGTTTTAAGAAACTTTCTCAAGAACTCTATCATGGGAAAGAATTAGGAACGGTTTTATGAAGAAAGTCAAGTTTTCAATAACTTGATTGCATTAGCCCAAAATTTTGTTTTGCAACCTAGATGTATGTATGTATGTATGTATGTATGTATGTATTTTAATTTAATTAATTTAATTTAATTTAACTTATATACCGCCCTTTTCCCAGAGGGACTCAGGGCGGTATACAGCCAGCTAAAACACACTCATATAAAATTTAAAAGCAATTTTAAAAGGTATTAAATATTTTGGCCCACATCAAATTAAAATGAAACTACCCCATTAAAACAGTTAAAATTACGAATTAACAATTAAGTTAAAAATGTATTTTTTAAAAATTAGACCAGCCCGGCTCGATGAAATAGATGCGTCTTGAGGGCCCGGCGGAAAGTGTGTAAGTCGGGAATCTTCTGTATCTCGGGAGGCAATTCATTCCAGAGGGCAGGATACCCCACAGAGAAGGCTCTCCCCCCTGGGGGTCGCCAGCCGACATTGTTTGGCCAATGGCACCCAGAGGAGCCCCCCTCTGTGGGAGCGAATTGGCCAGTGGGATGGCTACACAGAACTCTTCCAAAGTCTTATCAACATAAAGTCAGGTATTATCAATTATCTCCAGTCAATATACTGGTATGGTCTTTTAACACCCAGTATCTGTGAGGCTTCAGGGTTTAGAGATTGTTGTCTAGGGGACAGATTTCATGATGTTCCACTGGTAACCTGTGGTTGTCATCTTCAGAGATAAGACAACGGGCAACTGGCAGAGACTGACTGGGCTGCTGCCTTTATAGCCAGGAGTCATAACTTCTATTGAGTTTCATTATTAGAAAGTCGCAAAAAATGATCACATGATCCTGAGACACTGCAACTGTCATAAGTATGAGTCAGTTGCCAAGTGTCTGAAATTGGATCTCATCATGGAGATGTTGCAGTGGTGGTAAGTGTGAAAATGGTCATAAGTCACTATTGTACCTTCAAACTGTCACTATATGAACTGTTGTAGGTCCAGGACTACATGTATATGTGTATATATGTATGTACATATGTATATGATATACAGTATATGTATATATACATATATAGTATACGTATACATCTGTGTATATATGTACACACACATACACACACACAGTATATACAGATACATATACAGAGTATATACCTTGAAAACTCTTGACAAAATGACACAGTCTGGAGTTGTTTCTAAACTGTTTTAGATTTATGCTAGCGTGAACACAGCATAGGTATGCTGTCAAATTATTGGGGATTGGACTAAAGGTTCATTTATATTTAAATTTTTATTATAAGATTTATATTATAAATTCCAATATGGGTGATTTTTTAATTTATTATTTTAGTAGCTATTTTTATTGTTTTCATTGTTTTAATTTCTGTGAGCTGCCCCGAGTCCTTTGGGAGAAGGGCGGCATATAAGTATAAGAAAAATAAATAAATTCATTTAAATCTTTAAATGAATTGAAAGAAGAAGGTATAATTTATACTTGGTTTCAGTATGGCCAACTTCAAGCTAGATGGAAGGAAGATCAAAAAATTGGTGTTTTGCAAAACGAGGAAAATTTGGTAAAACAGATCAGGGATCAAAGTCAAATGCATATTAAAAGGTTGTATAATGCACTATTGGAAATATATACGGAAACGGAATTGGTTAAGGACTGTATGATAAAGTGGGCACAGAATTTTCAGGAACCAGTAATGATAGAAACTTGGAAAAAGATCTGGGTTAGAAATGTTAAATTTACGCAAGCACAAAACTTAAGGGAAAATTTTTACAAAATGTTTTATAGATGGCATTTAGATCCCTAAAAAATTGTCATGTATGTACCCAAATTTGCAAGCTAAATGTTGGAGATGTGACTGTGAGGATGCAACTTATTTTCATATATGGTGGACTTGTAAGAAAATCAAAGCATCTGGATAAAAATTTGGTGGGTGATGCAGAATATTTTGAAAAAAAGGTTGAAATTTACTCCGCAACTGTTTCTGCTGGGCATAACAGTGGACTGTACATCACTAGAGACTAAACTGATTTTAAACCTATTATCGGCAGCCAGGCTGTTGGTTGTGCAAAATTGGAAGAAGGATGCTTTGCCTACTATTGAAGAGTGGATACTGAAAGTAGGGAATTTAGCGGAAATGGCGAAAATATCAGCTTATTTGAAGGACTATACACAAGAAAGATATATATCGGAATGGAGAAGATGGATTGATTATATTCAGAATAAGTATCAGACAAGAAAATACCAAATAGCTGATGAATGAATGTTAGTTTACAGGTGTATTATGTTATTGATAGTGGAATTAAAGTTCTAGGGGGAGATATGTTTACTAGTTTAAGGATAGTTATGTTTGACTAAAGATGCCAATGCTATACCCTGTATTGTGCTCTGGGAAGTTGGGGGGGAGGGGGAGGGAGAAGGGATTGGGAGGGGGGAGGAAGGAGGGGTTTGGTTGTTTGTAAAAATATCTTAAAACTTTTCAATTAAAAAAAATTAAAATAAATAAAATAATTAAATTATAAAGTCACAAGCAAAATTTTTACAAAAGCCATGCTTGTATTCTTTTCTACATGGCTTTATAAAGCCTGTATCTCCTGCAGAATCCAAGAAACTGAATATAATTTCAGAATGGCCCAGATAATGTTTCTCTCTGCTGGTTCCCAGCAATTTGGAAGATATATGTCAAATCCTTTTCTGGAGTATCTTTCCTGCAGGTTTTCCATCCTGGTGGCTATTTTAAAAAAATGCTAGAATAGTTTTTATTCTTCTTCTTCTTGTGCCATATCCGTCATCAGACATCGGCGATCATGTTGGCGATCCTATTTTTATCAGCAGTCGGACGAAAAAGTGCTGCTATGTTTTGTCCAAATCAGTCCCTTAGATTTTGAAGCCGTGATGTTCTTCTTCTGCCTGAACCTCGTTTGCCTTCAATCTTTCCTTGGAGGATTAAGTGAAGTATACCGTATTTTTCCAGGTGTCCCATCATATGTCCAAAATATTCTAACTTTCGCTTTTAAATGGTTTTGATGATTTCCCTTGGCTTTCCCAGGCGGCTTATCACCTCCTCATTTCTGATTGTGTCAACCTAGCTTAAATGTAATAGCCATCTGTAAATCCACATTTCAAATGCTTCTAGTCTCTTCAAGTGGCTTTCTGTTAGAGACCAACTCTCTACTCCATAGAGCAGGATAGAAAAGATGTGGCATCTGACAAGCCTGATTTTCAATTTTAGGGTTATGTCGTGACTGCAGAAGACCTTTTTTTTTTATTCTACTTAATTTTATCCAGGAATAACCTTCTTAATCAATTCTCAGTAATCTATGACTGTTCGCAAATTATCAGCACAAGTTTATTTTATTTATTTTATTTTTATTTTTATTTGATTTATATGCCGCCCTTCTCCGGAGACTCAGGGCGGCTTACAGTGCGTTAAGCAATAGCCTTCATACTTTTGTATATTTATACAAAGTCAGCTTATTGCCCCCACAATCTGGGTCCTCATTTTACCCACCTTAGAAAGGATGGAAGGCTGAGTCAACCTTGAGCCTGGTGGGATTCGAACTTGCAGTAATTGCAAGCAGCAGATGTTAATAGATGTTAATAACAGGGTGCTTTAAACCACTGTACTACAGGCTCTTCCACAGTGGCTGGTGTTTTATGTGTCACAAGATAATTATTGTAAGTAAACAAATGTGAAGACTGGATCTCTATTCAACAGCATTAAAATGTCTTATTTTAAAACAAATGTAACTCAAATTTAGGACATATTTTCATTTCAGGGGAATTTCACTTTTTGCTCACAAATACCAGTACCATTTTGGTTGGAATTAACCAGGAAGCATAGATTAATTTGATTTCAGGGTTACATACTCTATAATTTGAATGACCAAGTTGATAATGCAATATCTTGAACTATTTGTACAAGTATCATTACTATCCTATTCTATTTCAAAGTACTATACAAATGCAAATTCTTTATCTTTTTAGGAGTGAGAATGGCATTGTGTAAAGTGATGAGATGGATTTTTATTGAAAAACTACAAAAGGCATTTTTGAAAAATACATTGTTCTTTTGAAAGAATGCTTTGAAACAGATTAACTGGATTTCAGGTTTTCTTGATGAAAGTTCTATAGCTACGTTAACTGATTGTATAATAAAAATATTAAATCACTTTATTAAATGCTCTATTATTTGGTTGTCAAATTGGTGTGCATCTGTTGATTATCTAACATATATTTTATCACCTGACCTAGATTTGATGTCAATAAACAAAAAAGACTTATTTAAATGTGTTGCAAAAAATAAACACTTGCAAAAGTAAATACATGCATACAGAATAGGTATCTTTTTGGTTATATCTGGAGAAGATTTTATAGAATGGAGGTACCAGTGTTGTCTAACAAGATTGGTTAAATATGTTCTAGTGAGATCTTTTGTTTTGATGCATACCAGTGCATTTATTTTCCCACTCTGTTTCTTCCACCTGGCCTGGATCTCTTTTGCGTCCTCTTTTCCAGTTTGGCCATCTGTTCCAGTCCATTTCATTATGTCCCCTCTGGCTATAATTCCTCTGCCCTGGTTCTTCCAGGGCAGATGCTTTCTGTGTTATCCCTCATTCTGCTCTATTGTCCACTTAGTTTCTTCTCTTTTTGGGTGCAGCAAGGAAAATCCCTGGTAGACAGTTCTACTCAGTTCTACTCAGAGGAAAACTCCCTCCATTTTCTCTCTTATATTTTTTTGTTGACAAGGAATAATTTCTTATTTTCTTCTATTGCATGGAGAGAAAGACTTCCCTTTTTTTCTGAGGCCATTTTCTTCTTATTGACACTCATTTGCCTTCTTGGCTAAAGCCCTGCTATGCATCTAACCCAGTTTTCCATTCCCATTCTTAATTTTCCGCCCTGACTCTCTAGGTTTAGATCAGTCACAAATAATGAAAAGCCCCTAATCTTTAATCTGTCTAACCTTTTCTCTAACCACAGCAACTATTTCGTCCTCTAATATGTTTATTCTGCCCCAACTTCTGCATTTTCATTTTCCTGGTTTATTCTGTCTCAATTTTATTTCTTTTGATTATTTGTACAGTTGCAATATCTTCCTTCTCAGTACAGATCTTTTTACATAATTAATTATATTAATTATTAATTATTCCCAAAATGTTAATCATATCTGGTGGCTGCTCATGTACGAAAGCTGGGCTAGACCTTTCTCCAAATCTGTTGATGGAATCCATCATATCTGAATCTTTTCTGAATGATACGTTCATATCATACTTTATCTAAAGTGACTGATTAGATTAGACATCGAGGTAGACCAGGGATTCCCAATCTTGGCAACTTTAAGACGCGCGGACTTCAACTCCCAGAATTCCCCAGCCAGCATGGCTGGCTGG
>WNWU01000032.1:8576809-8625088 GCA_012654045.1 Ptyas mucosa | reverse complement strand
CTCCTCCTCCTCCTCCTCCTCCTCCTCCTCCTCCTCCTCCTTCAAATGTATCTTAATTTCTTTAGCATATCCATGTACTCCACTACCTCAAATACTATATTTAATAGTTCATATGTTACATC
This sequence comes from Ptyas mucosa, assembly GCA_012654045.1. Lineage (NCBI taxonomy): Eukaryota > Metazoa > Chordata > Lepidosauria > Squamata > Colubridae > Ptyas > Ptyas mucosa. The sequence continues at coordinate 8,624,966 of WNWU01000032.1, read as the reverse complement.
TTTTTTCTTCCCTGGTTATTCTAATGGACTGAGACTGGTCATTTCCTGGTGGGAGGAATCACTGATATCTGTGCACTCCTTTTATAATTGCATTTTACCATAGTTCTTCTACACTTCAATATGTAAAGTTCTACATTTTGAGTATTCATTTAATTTGAACAATGTTATAGAATAATGGCAAAACATTTATGGTGCTCTGTATTCTCTTTGCTATACAGAGTTATGCATGTGAGTAAAATGTCTACATTTCAAAAGGATTTGTTTTTAAACAGAATTAGAAAAAATCATCTTATTATGTTGGTCAGATGTGTACCTTTGAATAATGTATGGTTCTCTCTTAGCTTAGGGTAGTGTTCCTGTATCCTAAATGAAGAATGATTGTGTTGGTCTTAGTTTTCTCAGTCAGTAGTCTGGCTTTGCTGAGTGTGTGTAGCTACAAATTTAAAAAATAAATTAATAATGCCATCTGTCTTTCTTTTAATAACACTCATCTGTTCAAAAGAAGTTAATACATGATTCTGCCTGGCAATCTTTTGTACTTTATAGCAAGTGTCTATGACATCCTGAACAGCATCAAAACTTCACAATCTTTTAAAGAGATGTGAGATTTCAGCTTTCTCACATGAGAATTTCTGACATTTTGAGACTCTTAACTAATTCCCATGAGATTTTAGTGATATTTGAAGAGTGGGGCATCTCATCAGGCACCTGCAGATGAGGCACTGCCAAACCCTGCTTAGCATTTAATATGTGATTGTGGATTGGTGCCAGAATTCCTGGTGTGAAAACCTTACATAAATGTGTGTTATATATGCATGATAGTATTTTCAATTGTTATTAGATTATTAGACTTTCTTCAACTTTTCCTACTTTTTTTTTATAGATAATGCTCTTAAGTGATCCTGAGATTGAAAGTAGCATACTGATCAGTAATGATGAAGGAGCCACCTATCAAAAATATAGACTCAGCTTCTACATCCAGAGTCTGCTCTTCCATCCTAAGCAAGAAGACTGGATTCTAGCATACAGCATTGACCAAAAGGTACGTGCCCTTCTCCTTTCTCCTTGGACACATATCCAAACTCCATTTCAAATGCAATACCAAACAGCGGTTTAACATTACACATACTGCTAGGAACAACTATTATGTTATTCCCATATATCCCGCCTCAGGGCTTGGACTTTCAGACTTTTTCACTAGGTATTGTTATTCAGGCATGATAAATCAATATACCTGACTTATTTTTCTTTCCTGTGGACAAGTAGCCTGCTGATGCTGCGAAGCCCATTTACTCTTGCTTCATTCTTCTCTCCCTTTGCACAAAAGAAGTAAAGCTAACTGGACTACAGCTGTTTGTTTTGATGTCAAAATCTAGGATGCTAGTTTGTGGCACCCAATCAAGTCAGGTTTCATAAGACAATAACAAATTCCCTTGGGTATATTTTCAATACAACATCAAACAGAAAGGAAAAAAATCTGCTCATAGTTTCACATGGAACAACTGTAGCAGCGACTGTTTAGCTTATGGTAACGTGAAAAAATGTTTTTAATGCAAGGGGCAAGGCATACACAGCCTCTTGTATTATCATTTTTGCAACCCAGTAGAGTTTGTTTTAAAAGGCTGGACAGTTATGATCCCAGTTTTAAATATTCTCAGGAAGGCAACCTGGTCATTTACTGCAATCACAACAGGTAATTTCTTCCTTTGAACTATGCAGATCCCACCTCTACGTAATTGCCCAATTTGGATTTATGCTATTAGAATATATACTACTCTTAATCATTGCACTTTGGAGAAGAAGAAACCTTGTTGGTTGCTCTGCTTTTGGAAATCACTTGATTTGATGTGAATTAGATTGCCCCAGAAGTATTGACACTATAATATAGTTTACAATGTATCCCTCTCCTACAAAGTACTCTTTGACACAAAGACATTAATGATTTTATTGGACAAAGCACTATATTTAAATACTTAGGATGTGCCTAAAATAGCCCATTCTGAGAAATAGTAATAAAAAGTTGTTAGAATTAAAAAGTATAATGCCACTTATCTGATAATTTTCCATAAGGTGTTCTATCTAATGCATTCTATAGACTTTTTAATCTATTAACAATATAGTTAAGCGGTGAAGATTCATATTGGATGACTGAGCTAATAGAAGCCATTAAGATTATGAAGCACATTATGGGCAAATTTCCCCTCAAGCATCTAGCAGGGAAATAAATAGAAATATTAATTTTCCAAAGTCCCACATTTTATGGGTCTGTGCATCTATATAATCCTAAAACTTGTGATATTATAACTGGGTGAATGGTCCATCAGAGGACAACAATTTTTGAACCAAGATACCTCATATGAGCTAACTAACATAATATATCCAGAAACCAGGACCCATAACTTCCAAGGGAATTAAATTTTGGAAATTTGTGGCTGTTTCAGTGGTTGCTGCTGTGGTCATGTAACCTTCATTTTAAATCTTCATGTTCTATGACACTTTTTCAGGCAGTCCCACAATTCTTCATTCCCACCCTCACCCAGCAGCAGCCATTTACATGCTTGCTGTAAATGGAAAGGGAAGGAGGAAAAAGAGAGAAAGAAATAGGGAGGGGAAAAAAACTCCCTTGTACCCTTCCTGGCCCATGCCATTCTCCTCCACACATTTTCCAGCCTGGGCCAACCACCCCATGCTCCTTCCTCAATCTGTGTCACTTCCATGTGCCTTCTCCAACCCAGGAAGCACCTTTTGCACACCTTTCTTGATCCATGATGCCTCCAATGCCATCCCCAATTGGTATGGCACCTGTCACACAGCCTTGCAACACCCATTCATTCTTCTTGACTTATGCCACCTCTGTGCATATCCTACCCAACCTATATAGCACCTCGGCAACTTTCCTGAACTTTGATGTCCATCTACATGCCCTCACTGACATGTGTGGTAATCTCTGGTCCAAACACTCTTCCTAACCTATACAACAACTTTTGTGTACCCCCACATACCATTCCTGACCTACACATTCTTTTGTTCCTCCCCCAATTAGCATCAGCCACTTATTTGCCTGCTGACCTTGGACTTGCAATTTCCTGTTAGCTTCTCCATTGCTTTTTTCCCTGCAACCTTCCCACAAAGTAAATGGGGAAGTTGTCAAATAGTAATGAAAGGTAGGGAAGAGTTTAAAGAAGGAAGGAAGGAAGGAAGGAAGGAAGGAAGGAAGGAAGGAAGGAAGGAAGGAAGGAAAGAAAACAGTGAAGAAAGGAGGGAGAGAGGGAAGACAAGAAGGGAGGATAGGAGAAAGGGAGGGAGAGAAGGAAGGAAGGATTGATTTCTGATGCTCACTTCCTACAAGGAAACACAATGAGGAAGTTCGCAAGACATTGGAGGTCATTCCGACTCCCACTGCTTTTTTGCCCACCGGTCATTATTCTGTATTTCTCTGTTTCGGTAAGGAAATACCTCTGAAACTAGTAACTCATAGAACTACAAGATGGAGCACAAAGAGGACAGAAGATCATTTTTTTTCTTATATGTTATTTATGAATGTTTGATTCCTGTGATAGGATTGGATTGTGAACCATTTAAACTCTTGAACCATTTAAACTAATGAACTATAGATTTACAAGAAAAAAGATTAAAAATGTTTTCACTTGAATGTTTTTATTTCTAGACATATTCATTTGAAATAACAAGGCATCTTAATAATTTCATAGCCTTCTTTCATCTTTATTCTGTCTGGAGAGCAGATATAAGGAAATTGTGAGCAGGGATCAGGAAATAGAGAATATGACATATAAATGATAGAGTCTAAAGTTATTCTTTAAGTGTTTCTATGTCTGCAAAATTTATATTGAATTTTTGTCCAGAAATTATTTTCCCTAGCTCTTGGTGAATAAACCCCATTAATACTCATTTAGCAAAAGGTACTGATTTTTCTGCAGCCCTGTACCACAACCACACAAATGTTTCTTATATTACCTACATGATTGAATTAATTTGTAAACATTCTATTATATAATGCATAGGTAAATGAGAATACATTGCTAATTATCTAATCATGTAATGATGATATTTTCAGATATATAACCATGTTAAATGGCTTGATCCTGCTAGGGCAAATGTCAAAACTTTACTGCAGTACAGCTTTAAAGATCTAGTGTACCATTTGATGTTGCTGAATGGTTTGATGTTGTTTTTAAGCTAGAAAGAAAAAAGAAAAAAATCAATTGTGGTTATGCTTATAAAAAGCATCTATAAGAATTGGATTTGATATGTGATGCACCTGTCAAGGTGTTCCCTTTGGGATATGTTGACTCTGGGTTGAAATGCCTTGCTAAAACTCTTTTATATGGTTCAAATACTTCACTCAAAATTCTGCTGAAGAAGCAAAATATTAAGAGATAGAAGTTTCCCCCCCTTCACTTGATGATGATAGATGAAGAAACTCAAGAGGTTTCACATGTGGTCTTATTGATTTAGAGTTTGACATGGCCCCAACTTAATGAATAACATAGAAGCCAAAACTCCTTGCTTTTTGCTTGCTTGTGTTATTTTTTAAATTTTGAAGATGCTGGACTCCAAAACAGCTCTAGATGACTTTCAATATTTAACCTTTGAAGGTCAAAGGAACAATAGCAGTAGCATTTAGTACTAGGCATTGTCAAGACAAGAGTATATAATCCTAACAGATTGGAAGAGCTTGATCTGGATATGCTACCTTGCAAGATAGTCCAAATAGGAAGTATATCCAATCATACTTTATTGTACAGTAACACTGATGAATCTCACAAAAGTACATTTCTCATCCTTAACATTTACAGCCCTAGAAATTAGGAAGCATTCCTTTTAGATGTTTGTCATAAAGACATTCCTTTGGCAGGCTATGCTGCCTTTTACTTATCTTGTCAGTTTCCCCAACTTGTTTCTTTTGGTATGGAACAAGGGACAGAGAGAGACTCTGTCAGGTTTTCATGATTGTATTATTATGCCCCTTAAATTCCAATAGTTCCTGTGGCATTTGTTTCCTAATCTAGCCTTTCAAGGTCTGACATCAGAACCGCTGCACCTGCTTCTCTTTACATCCAGATTAAAGGAAAACTTACCATTACCAAAGGCTGGTTACAAACATGCCACAGATATACACAGGCAAGACAGGGCCAAAATTGGAGATTGCTATAGCTTTCCATTAAGGTTTTCTTCCACCTGTCCACTGAAAAACATTATGTTAATTACTTGACATATTAACCCATTGGCCTTTTGTTTGCAGTTGTCTATTATGAAGGATTGTTGAATATCCCATCAATCATTGCTTATGCATGAAGACGCTCCTTGATTTCTAAAGCTTTTCCTCCCCCACTCCTTTTCCAGTAGATAGGAAACAATAGGGCAGAATTTATTTCGCACGATAAATCCAGGAGGGGGCATTTTGAGTATCTGTTTCCCTAGAAGGACTACGCTGAGTTTGAGAGACTGTTAGAAACTTCAACAGATGTCTGTGACCCACATGTTGTACACAAGATTCATCCCACATATCCCCTATGCCCCTATCACTATAACTAGATAGTACATCCAGGATGAAGACGATTCTAGATTTTTTGCTGCAATAGACACTCTACTACAGGTCAAGAGAGAGTGGACTCTCCAGCTTCATCTGATTCTGTCTAACAGCCATCGGAGAGTTGCCAAGTTATGCAACTTGGGGAGAGAGGGAATTTGTAATTTATTCCCATGGCACCTTGTCTAGTGTTTTCTTTGTGCCTAGGAGGGTAGACTTAGTCTGATGGGGGGAAATATATAAAGGAATATGGACACGATCTTGAAGAAGGAATTCAATAGTTGTTAAGTGAATATAGCTTAGCCCTGGAAGGGTGGATGAGTGAGAAAGAAATTCAGTTGCCTCCCATTGATTTTCTTTAACACATGTGATATGTGCATGTGTCGGCCTGTAAATGGACAAAATATCTATCAGGCTTTCAAGATTATATCTTATGTCTTTTAACAATAAAGTAGATTTCCTGTAGTTTTTGTCTGCTTTGTGACCTGGACTACCGTGAAGGGCTGACTCTTAGACACATTATATGTAGATCTATTTTCCTCTTCTACTTTCTTCTTCTGTAAAGTATAAAAAATTGAAAGAAAGGTAAAAGAGGATGGCTAACAATACAATTTGGGGACACTTTTGGATTACTTAAAGGGTAAGGTTGGAGAAATTATAGATCTATATATGTGGTCACTATAGTTAATTTCCACTGGATTACACATAATATTTATTTTTATTTATATGCAGCCCTTCTCCGGAGACTCAGGGTGGCTTACAATGTATTAAGCAATAACCTTCATACTTTTGTATATTTATACAAAGTCAGCTTATTGCCCCCCACAATCTGGGTCCTCATTTTACCTACCTTAGAAAGGATGGAAGGCTGAGTCAACCTTGAGCCTGGTGAGATTTGAACTTGCAGTAATTGCAGGCAGCTTGATGTTAATAACAGTTAATAACAGTGCTTTAGTCTGCTGCGCCATCAGGCTCTCTTAAGTCTGAAGAAGTGGGAGGAAATACGATTGCATTTTGGCAAACCTCTTTTCAGTATAATATTTAATATAAGGATAGTACCTTGTCTATTGGATTTTTTTTTAATGTAAAAAGATAAACCTGTCAGACATTTTAACTATTAGTAAATATAATATCTACATTATCTATATTGACAGTTTTGATTATTATGGTAATATCCAAAGAGACTGTAATAACAAGAGATACATCTGCAAAGATACAATGACCCTATTTCTCTATAAGGCATTTCCCAACTCCCAGGTTGTTTTTAATGTATTGGATTTACCTCACATAAGGATAAGCCCCATTTGGAAGGTATTAGGTTGGGAAAAACTTTCTTAAAACATTGCGATTGCAAAAAACAGTAGATAATGATTTCCTGATGCAAATAATAACATTAATACTATAATTAATAGTAGCCTGAGCCTGAGGAGCCTGAGTGGCATAGGAGGCTAATGCCTCCTATGAAGGCAGCATTTAACATCCAGCTGCCTGCAATTACTGTGAGTTCAATTCTCACCAGGCTCAAGGTTGACTCAGCCTTCCATCTTTTCTAAGGTGGTAAAATGAGGACCCGGTTTGTGGGGGCAATAAGCTGACTTTGTATAAAATATACAAAAGTATAAAGGCTATTGCTTAATGCCTTGTAAGCCACCCTGAGTCTCCGGAGAAGGGCGGCATATAAATAAATAAATAAAAATTCAAATATGTCTGAATAAAACAACAGGAAAAAAATGAAATTGTGTACCTTTTTCTTGAACATGAATCAAGAACAAAACAATTAAAATACCACAATATTTTTTAAAAAAACACATAATTGACCTAAGCATTTCCATGCTAATCATAGTAGTGAGCTCAAACAACAATTAAATCCATTTTAAAAACCTGTGTTGCCATGGGTATCACTCACAGGCAAAAGATGACCTTAGACCATTGGTTGTCCTTGGTGAAAAGATCAAATGAAGATTGATATGTTCTTTCAACTCTTCTTTGAAGTTTCTTCCACTTTCCAGAACGAACAAGAATAAATTTGGTCTTATTTGTTATAGTAAAAGAGAATCAATATGGTGATTTACCTGTTTTAAGTGTCAGTCAACTTGAATAATTGGAGAATGCACCATCTTATATAAGACAGAGGGGACAGAATGCAGCCTGTTGCTAAAGCAAATCAATTTGCTGTTTGTTGAAGATGCATTGCTTTCTCATAGATATAATCTGTTTTAAATCTCAATTCCCACTGTGCACAATTCATCTACTTCTTAAAGGGAACTGTTGAATGATCATCTGGGTCCATGCATACCAATATGTTTAGTAATATCCTTTAAAAAAAAAGTCTCTATTTTTGAAGAAATGTTCTGTTTTATCCTAGTGCTATCCAAATCCATGATGTGGATGTATATTTGTATTCTGCTCTATGTCCAGAATGGTAACATAGGAAACCCACATATGAGGTTAGGTCAAATTTATCTATCTATGGAGATTCATAACACAGTTTCGGTCACTATAGCCTTTAAATATACTTTCAAGTAGGCATTTAGCAGAAGCCCAATTTCCTTAAAAAGATTTATTAACATTTTTAAACCTCCCATTAGCCAAAGCGCTCTGGATTATTTACAATGAAAGAATGTTGTTATTACATGTTCAACATATATGTTCAACATATTTTGTTGAAATCAATTGTTTTGCTATGGAAAGCTCCTTTTCCCAAACACTTTCCTTCTTTTTCTTGGCCTTGCCAGGTTCCATTCTTCCCAGATTTGACATTTATCTTATCTTCTGTAAAAGACATCAGAGGGGAAAATATGGCTAGATATGAAATACTTTTAAGGGAATAGAGGTTAAAAAATAAGTAAAAATTATTACAATGGAGCATTATTATTAACAAACTCTGTTCAGATTTTATTCTGCAAAATCTGTAATGTTTGATTTAAAATATGAAAATGAATATGTTGTGCATATTATACGACTTTGTATTACAGTTTAAGAACTAACTGAAGAGCATAAGAATGCCATAATCAATAACAGACAATCCGAAAGACCCTAAAGTTGTTTATCATAAAAAACATCTGCCATCATATTGCTAATCAAAAAGGTTTTAAAATGAAAGAACCTGGTAATCAAAAGTGTGATGTTCTACTAAGCATGTTTATCATCAAAACTCTTTATTCATCTTCATCAGAAAAAAAAATGGCCCACCTACAGGTTGCTAATTCAGCAATATGCCATTATGCCACATGACATTCAATCTCCATCCTAGCAAAATCTTTCCAGTAATCAGAGCACCCCAATTTGAAAGTATAATTCTGAGTACGGTTTGATCATGGCTTCTTAGACTGTATAATATCTACTTGTACCTAGAAGATAACAACAAAATAGATGATATGTGTGACAAAGTATAAGGAACATTGCTTAAAAATGAAATAATACTTTCTCCAAATTTTTTTATATCTCAACAAAATATAGTTATTTTTGTAATACATTTATATCAGCCACAGAAAAATTGCACTGCTAACCAATGTTCTACCCTAGAGATGCATTACATGGAAAACAATTTTGAAAAAAAAAGAAAAGAAATTAAAATGTAAAACAAAAGCTTTCCATATCAAGTAAAATTTCAATAAGTCATCTAAAACAAGACATTTTGTCTTGTTTTTCAGAGTTTTATGTGAAGTGCCACAATCAAATTCACAACTGTTCATTTCAAAGAAGACCCAATAAGAGAATTAGGAGGATATAAATATTAAGACATTTTTTCATCTAACAGAAGCTTAGAATCCTATATTCTGTATATGTGTCAGAGTTCCGAGTAACACCCCCAACAGAATCAAAACTCCAAGGCAGGCCTTTTCCTCAAAGCTTGAATTTATTAGAGATAGTCATTTTGGCATTTCTGGGAAAACCCGAATCTGAAAGCCCCAGGTTTTCTCCACCCAAAGTAAAGTCAAAGTTCCTTTCCCTGCATCCACATGTGCATCACAAGGTCCAATCAAGTCACTGTCCCAACTGTAGTTGACTTCCAGTCACGCCTCCCCAGGTGCAGGCTGAATGTCCTTGACTCCCAAGGGAAAATATGTTGTTTGACTACACACCCCACACTGTCTCTCCCCCCCCCCATCCCATTCCCACAGCTTGCCCATCCACTGCTGTGGCAGCCCTGAAGACTCCAATTAAAGATGGCTCCAGGGCTAACAATATGTTTGCACCCAGACTGGAATGTTCTGATACTTCCTCTTATCATACATAACATAACATATAACCTAAACGCAATCAGAATCAACTCTCCAGGATTTATACACCATAATCTCTTGTCCCAAGGCCTATTGGGAAGGGAGAGGATATATATCTGGAATTTTGGTAGGAGGCTTGGCATAGTGATATATGTGGCAGATGAAACATAAACTCTAATCCAAAATGAGACCAAGAAAAGTTATAAAGGAGGTGGGATGGGTCATCTTTAGAACTCTAAAATCTCCAGCTGCTGGCTATAGTAAGGAAAGTGGACATAAAACAAGTTGTTGTGTTGTAGTTCTCCTTGTCAGAGAACTTGACATTTGTAGTTCAGCACTAAACCGTGGAGTCTTTAGTGTTCTCTGAGTTTAGTGGGTTTTTGCAGACATTTCATTACCAAACTAGATAACATCAGTGCTAGTAGTTCATCAGTTTATTAGCACTGATGATGTTACCTAGTTGGTAATGAAACATCTGCAAGAAAACCACCAAGCTCAAAGTTCAGGGCACAAAGGAGCCCAACAGTTCTTCTCATTCTTAAGAAAAAAGAAAGGAAGAAATGATGTGAATTTTCCAGGCATAGGTATAGAAGGAAGGTTATAAGAGCCTTGGTGGCGCAACAGACTAAAGTGCTGTTAAGTAGCACCAGCTGCCTGCAATTACTGCAAGTTAGAATCTCACCAGGCTCAAGGTTGACTCAGCCTTCCATCGTTTCGAGGTAGGTAAAATGAGGACCCAGATTGTGGGGGCAATAAGCTGACTTTGTATAAAAAAGAACACTGCTTTGGGGGGGGGGGGGTGGAAAGCCCTACTAAGCAGGTATATACAAAAGTATGAAGGCTATTGCTTAACGCATTGTAAGCCACCATGAGTTTCCGGAGAAGGGCGGCATATACATTGAACCAATAAATAAATAAATAATAAATAGGGCAAGAAATAGTCTGACATATATAAGCACTAGCTTGTCTGTTTCTTTCTTTCTTTCTTTCTTTCTTTTTTAGCTTGTCTGTTTCAATGGTGACTGAGACACAGGCCCTGACATGGTCATATGATTGTATCTGGGCATTCAGCAACTGGCCCACATTCATAACTATTTGCATCACATGACTGCAATTTATGAGGGTTTTTTTTTTTTGGCTAGGAACCAATATTTACTTCTAATTTATGGCAAAAAAAACCCCTCAAACCCAAACAGCTGAATAATGGACTACCTTAACAACTGAGGCATTTGCTTAACAACTGCTACATTCACTTAATGATCCCTACAAAAAAAGGTTGTAAAATTGGGCACAGTCACATGGTAACCTGCTTAACCACTGGCATTACTTACAACTGTAAATCTGGATTAAAGTGTGGTTATAAATTGAGGATTACTTGTAAGGGGCTTCCAGTTTACCATAAATGTAGATATTTTCCTTCTCTAATCAAAGACGTTAATTCTCTGCAAGTTCCATTATCTTCAGCAATCATTCCTCTATTGTAGGCAGTGTGAAACCTTTCCACTTTTGTGTATATAATAGTCTCACTGCAGTTGTCATACATAAAAAACAAAGTTCCATGACTTTTTGTCTAGTTGCATGTCTATTAGTCTCAAAAGAAAAATCTCTGGTTTCAGTTGTACTTTAACCTTTAAAATCTTCAGAATCATTGCATATATTTGTATCCAAAATGTTTTGGCTGTTTTACATGTCCACCAAATGACAGGGTACAACTACCGAAAAACATCTTTGATGACCAAAGCCTCTTGTTAAAGAGCATAACAATTTTACTTGGCTGACTGGAGCTGTTGGGAAAAAATGCAGAGGAAAACAAGTTGTTATCAAACTCTGGACCAGATTTTAAAAGTACATCACTCAAGGCAAAATGAAACACACCAGCCTCAACTAAAAAGGGACATTTAGGTCAGTGGTGGGTTGCTTCTGATTCGGTCTGGTTCTATAGAACCGGTAGTAAAATAGGTGGGGGGCTCTGCCTACCTGCCACAACATCATCATGGGTGATCTGTGCATGTGCAGTAGCTTCTGCAGATGCGCAGAAGCGCACATGCATGCTCATGCTCACTGCAAACTGGTAGTAAAGATAAGTAGAACCCACCCCTGATTTAGGTATAGAAACTGACAGAGATGACATTGGAGAAACAGTTGGCAGTTACAAAAACATGTTTCAGGCCTGGGAAATGAGGAAAAAGACTACCTTGAAGGGAATGACAGTAGGAACTATATGACTGATGATGGATTAAGAAGTGAACACTTCACAATGTCTCACCATTATGTCTTGTTTGATTATTGGAAAGGATTTGGGGGCCTTGGAATCCTAGCTAAAGGAAGCAGCTTTCTGGATATCAGCAGATAATTAGCAAAAATAGCAACAAATGTAAGATAAAAATTGGCAAAACCCAAAATATGATATATGTTCTTAACAATGCAGATTCCACATAAAATAGGTTCAGCTTTTCTGGATCCATCAGAAGTTGCTTTGAAGAAATATGATAGCTGAAATAATCCATGACATGGAAAGATGCAATTTTTTCCAGTTTAGTATAGACCTTATAAGAGAGTAAGAACTATTCATTCCTTGTGTAAAACGTGGGATCTGCAGAGTAAATAAGAAAATCATTGAAATAGAAATGTGCCCAGTAGGTCCTGAAAAGCACAAATCCTTCAAAGATTTATATAAAGCTAAACAGCATTACGGTACGTTCAAACTTTCCATAATGGATATTAAAGCAGTTAAATATTCATGTCTCTCTTCTGTGCAAATCAGGTTATAGGCTCCTCTGAGATCTAATTTGCAGCCACTTCAAGAGTTCAGAAATGAAGGGATAAGAATATTGATCCCAAATGATTGCGAAGTTCAGAAGTTAGTCATTGTGGACTACACAAAGGGAACCATCCTTCTTAACAAAGAAGTTAAGCACACTTGTAGATGAAGAACAGACTTACAAAGCTTTTGGATAGACAAAGTTTTTATACCTCAATAAAGTCCTTTAGGCAGGCCAGCTTATCTTTGATATTGGCTAGTGGCAGTGTGGAAATCTAAGTTTCAGGAATAAAACTGATGGCAGGAGCAAAGTATAAGCTTTCCCCCTTTCCACAAATATCAACACAGTTCACATATGTGTTAGGTAAGCCATAAGGAAGATATTCTGTGGGATGATTCATTGAGGAATTTGAGACAATATAGAAGTCACAATCTCTGACTAATTTAAGGGTTAAATCATGCTGGCCTTATTGAATTGTGAACAAGAACCATTCCCATTACTATCGGAAAAAAAGACTAAATAAAGATATAGGGACTTCTGAAGATTGTTGTTAGCAAGAGATGTCTACTGCATTTAAGAGATAGGTATGAACATAATAATAGTTTTACAGTAGTAAAATCAGTAGTTTTGAATGGTTGATAAACACAGTAGATGGGAATAATATGCTAAACTGCATTGGAAGATTTGTTGAAATTGGTGGCATCAGAGATTATTGTTGCTTGCTATTGTATTTTTGAATCTGTCTGGGTCTGTAGCATTACAGGAATGAGACTTTGAGGACTGGATACTAGAAGGAGCCAGAAACTAAAGGACAACAATTGAACTTGACATCCTAATACAAAATAAAGGGCATTTTTGAATAATGGACCCAGAAATTAATTTTATACTGTCTCTACAAATAGACTATATCAAAGATATGATAAAGGAGGAACAAGTTTTACTTAACAAGATTGAGACTGATCTGAAGTTGGGTTTAAAAACAACAGGCTAGAAAAATCAGATGGAAAAAGTTGCCACCCTGGATATACAAAAGAAACTGGTTGCTGATGTCTTAATAATTAAAAGGAGTAGAACAGGGGTCTCCAGCCTCTAAGCCATGGTCCACTAGTGACTATGAGCTGTTTGCAATCAGGCCACAGAAACAGTGAATGAGTATGCGCATGTGCATATGCATCCCCACTTGCATGAGCAGCGGGCGAGTATGTGTACACATGCTCCATTTGCATGAGCAGTGGACACATGTACATGCTGCTTGCATAAATGGAGCTGCACACACACGCACACCTGCTTGGCCAGCCACTCATGCAGAACATCCCAACACACCCCCCCCCCCGGGTTCATAAAGCTGAAAATTTTGGGACTCTCAATTATTTAAAGGGACTACAGCTCAAGATTGTGAAAAGTAAAAGGAAGGAATGTAATATTGGTTTATTTGATCAAGTTTAAAATAGATATGTTGTTATCTCTGGTAACCCTTTTGCTGATTTCATCATTCAAATAATAAGGTTTTGTGTATTTGTTTATAGATAAGAGATGTGACAGGGTAGCATATAAATTTAATAAATAAATAAATAAATAGATAAAGTTTATGTGTTACATTTGAACAGTGGTTGATAAATTATAAGAATAAATAACTTGTGATAAAAAGTAAAGCCATATATCTATAAATTTCTTTTCTTTTTCTTTACTATATTCTTATTTTTTCGTTCTATTTTATTTTACTTTCAATTTTTTATTTTCTGATCTTTTTTTTAACTTTTTTTACTTTTTATTTGCTTTTATCTTTTTTATTGTGATCTTTAATAAAATTACTATAAAATATAATAGCAAACCATGTAAAGAAAAGGTTATTTGTCCTGAGATCCTATATTTTTATGTAAGTTTGGGCTTACATCCATGTCATAAACATAATACAGTTGAATTTCACAGAATTATATATGAAAAAATATAAATCTAAATATAAAGAAAACTATTTTGTGAAAAAAAAAATTTTCTCAAATAATATTTGCATTGGGATAATTAAAAATAGAATTAAAATGAAACAGTAGCCTATTAAGGTAAAGCAAACTCTGTGGTTGGAGAAAAGATATGGCTGTAGGCTTCCAAGAATCATTGACTATTTTATCCCGATTTCATTTTCTACTATGAAGATATTATTATTGCTATATTGTTATTAATGATAATAGTGACCATACCACCAGATCTGCCATCTGACAGCGATTATCACAGAGTGCATAATAACAGAGGAGATGGGGAAGAATGCATGTTACCAAAAGAACTAGCTCTCAAGTTCAAGAATATTTAACAGTAACTGGGGAAGCAAGTTTTTGAATATGGTAATCATGCAAGGAATCAGAATCACTTAGCTTCATTTACAAATTATGAATATGTAAAAGCACCTTTAAATGAAAGGATGGCTCAAACAGAAATAGTGTTTGCTCAATTCATTAAGGGGAAGACAATTTATCATCACCGTTTCCCTGCCCTTCCTTAAAGAGCAGCGTTATGCAAAATACCATAAAATCAAGACCAAATGCTCATTTTTCAGTGTGATGAATATTTTTATAATTCTAATTAGCTCTAGTCATTTAGTCTTGCAATTTTCTCCAATCTAGCCAATTTGAAATGAAAATAGATGCCTTGATTACCAAACTCATTAGCAAAGGAGACCCTTCTCCCCAACTGCTTTGCTGCTGGAGCAAACATGAACTGAATCAGGTAACAGGGACTTGAGCTATGAGCTGCTAAAAGTGGAATAACTCTTAAATGTTCACTCCATAAAATGTTTGTGTTGCTGCACATTCTGTTGCAATGCAATATATCAGTCATTAAATTTAACAAAAACATCTTTTAAAATGTTTTAATTAAGTGGAGTTGCTATAGCAGGTACTATTTAGAAAGTCAGATGTCACAATTGTTTACGTTTGAAGCAGAGAAAATATTAAAGTTGGCAGGAAGAAATATGATTCTGCATTTATCATGGTGACTTTATTAATGCTGGTAGTTTTTATGGAAGATGTAAAATTTAATTATGCAGCAGCTACCCACTTATTTTGAGACTAGATTGTATATTCTGTACCAGCCACAAACTGAATTCCGAATGCATGTTGTCCCATTACGAACAAAAGAAACCGACTATGAAAGCTTACTACGATTAAAGCTTTCTTTTGCTTAGTAGAAAATCTTAACTATCTCTACTTCCCTACTGAAAGGGACAGTTGTCAAATCTACCCAGCATAGAATCCCCATTATGCAAAATAACATCTCTATTTCCATCAGAATAGTACTTATATTTATTACAGCATCTGATCATTTTGGAATCTTAGCAATCAATTCAGTTAAAAGACTCGATGTCTAGGGAATATTTAAATATCTTTTAATCTTCTACCAGGAAACAACACAATGAGAAATGTCATTAGTGGCAGCTCAGGAGAGAAATTTCAGTTCTCTAATAATTGATTATTATAAACATCTGCTATTCACTACAGCTTAAAGAATCAGAAGGAAAGTAACTTCTGGCTCATTTTAGGGCTATATCGTAGAAGAGCCTGAAGGAGGGGAGTCAATCATGAGTCCCTTTGCATCTTTAAGAGATCTAACTCCAGTCCACTGTGAGTTTCTTCTACTCTTCTCTCACGCTAATTTCTTTTGGCCATTAGTAGTTCAGATTCTTGTAGAGAACTTGAGCTCACAATAAATCTTTCTACCCCTTTAAACTATCTGGATCTCCTGATTTTCTTGGCACATCATATATAAAGCAGGGGCATGGCTTGGTGGGGGGGTATTGTGACTGGGTGGGCGTGATCATTTTTTTTTTTACTTTTAAAACCATTTTTTACATGTAAAACCATGTAAAAAATGCTTTCAAAAGGCTCTGACGATCCCAGGTGAGTTGCCTTCTTAGCAGGCAACTCAGCTGGGATCATCAGAGCCATTTAGAAAAAAAAAGTTTTTTTTTTCTTTTAAATGGCTTTGGCGATCCAAGCTAAGTTGCCTGATTAGTAGGCAACTCAGCTGAGATTGTCAGAGCTTGGATTGTCAGAGCCATTTAAAAGAAAAAAAAGGTTCTGATGATTGCGTGGCTCACTGGGCATGGGGGGCGGGGACAGGGATTTTTGCTACCAGTTCTCCGAACTTCCCGCCGCCATCGCTATCTATTCGTCCGAGCTGGTCCGAACCAGGAGCATTTCATCCCTGATATAAAGTATCCTTAATAACCATCTACTATGTTTTATTTTAAACATATTGAAACCTTTTCAGGCAGTTTGCTTAGTAATCAGGATACAAATTATAAATAAACATGGTTTCTGCAGTGAAATAATTTGGTTGTCAAGTTTCCCTGAGAAGGAACAAAAGCAGACAGATGATATGCAGTCTTAGCCTGTCCCTTCTTCAGTTTATAATGTTTGCAAACAAAATGTATAGCAGATTGAAGAAGCAAATGGTCATAAAATACTTTTTTCTCAGCAACATATATTTTAGTTATCTCAAAATGAGAAGTAGCAATCTTTCCCAATACTGGAAATCCAACTGAATATTTAAATCAAAAGGATTCCATAACAACTTGATTGTAAAAATGTATACAAAAAGAATCAACTTTTGTTTACTAATTTAAATTAAGCTTTGTAGCCTGATGTTCTTTTGATTTATAGCACTATGAAAATGTTGGAGAATAATAATGCTGTTTCTCTATTTTCTTGTAACCAGAAACCTGAGGTGAGACATTACTTTCTCCTATTTGAACAAAAAAGAAAAAGAAAAAGAAAGAAAGAAAGAAAGAAAGAAAGAAAGAAAGAAAGAAAGAAAGAAAGAAAGAAAATCTAGAATATTGTCTTGTAGAAAACAAGATTCACATACAGTATAGTATTTTACTGCTGAGATTGGTAGCGGAAGAATTCTGAAATAAAAGCTAAGGCCCATTCAACATAATAAACAGCTTTTTCTCATAAGAATTGAATTCATGAGCGTTGACTTAACATGTTTATGAATTAACCCATGCTCAGTACATCTATTACCCATTTCTATCCACTCTACCCTCTCCCCCGCCCCAGCAAAAAACGAAATCTAAAGCCTAAAATAATAATAAAAAAAGATTATTGCTGCATATTTGGTGCTAAAAGAACTGATGATATTTTTTTTTATTGGATAAGATTAGAGACTGATAACCATAGTGACACGATCCAGTCTAATTCCAAACTTATTCTAAGGCAGAGATCTAATTTAGAAGTAATTTATAAATTTGTCTAAGACAAACTAGTCCAAATCTAGTCACAGTTTAGAGAGAAAGAGAAAAAGATAGGATTTAGGAAGCAAAACCTAACATATCAAGATGGCTTATCAGGCAGTTGATGTCAAAACACAAGGAAACTATGGTAGTTGTACGTGCTTGTAAAAAGTAAACATTACTTTCATGAATAAACTGGACATCATAATTACTCCATTTAGATAAATTGGTGTTTTTGAAAACTGATCTGATTTCAAGACTATCTAGGGAGATCGAACTATTCTTACATTCTCTACCTAACTAATACTTGATTCAATACTGCCATGTTCTTATGGTCTTGAAGATTACCTTGAACCTAGATCAACCTTGAGAAGATGGGCTTAGGTTATGGAAGGTTATTTCTGGCTGTGTTTTGTATAAGGCTTGGCTCATCTGACAGAGAGAACCCGATAGAAGAGAATATTTGTTGAACTGGGGGTCCTTGGCACTTTCTGAGCTTGGTTGTTTTCCTGCAAATGTTTTATTACCAAACAAGGTTATTTACCTGGCTTGGTAATGAAATGGCTGCAAAGACAAGACAAAACAAACAAAACAAAACAAAACGGTTCATTACCAAGCTTGGCAATGAAATGTCTGCAAGAAAACAACCAAGTTCAAAGAACACCAAGGACCCCAGAGTGGACTTGGCAGAATAGTTGGTCTTGCTTCCTCTCCCTCAAGCAAAACAAAAATTAAAACAGAAGATTATTGAATTTTAGGAAAGGTAAAAGTTCTCCTCGCATCCCCCAGTGGTGGGTTCCTCCCGGTTCGAGCCGGTAGCGGTGATGATATGATATCACTGAACCAGTTCTGCCCCCCCACTCCCCGCCCTCCCACCCACCCCCTGCGGTATTCTTACCTTTTATTTGGCCCCACCCCCAATCTATTGCTGCCTCCTGAGTCCCAGCTGATGGCTAGAGGGAAAAAAACTGTTTAAACTCTTGCCGCGGGGCTTCAAAGGGCCGCCCTACAGCTGATCAGCGTTAAAAGAAAACAAATGAGTAGGCCAATGCCTATAAAAATAAATGGGTAGATCGATACAGCTCTGCAAGCAGTTAAAAGCCTGGTAGACCAGTACCTCTGCTAAATCCTAAATAATTGTCACATGACCATCAAGCCATGCCCACAGAACCGGTAGTAAAAAAATTTAGAACCTGCCTCGCACATATGTGCTAGTTTATTCCCAACTTAGAACCATCCCTGCCTCGCACATATGTGCTAGTTATTCCCAACTCTAGGGGGCGGTGCTCATCTCTGTTTCAAAGCTGAAGAGCCAGCACTGTCCGAAGATGTCTCCATAGTCATGTGGCTGGCATGACTAAATACCAAAGACGCATGGAACGCCATTACCTTCCCACTAAAGGTGGTCCCTATTTTTTCTACTTGCATTTTTTATGTGCTTTCGAACTGCTATGTTGGCAGAAGCTGGGACAAGTAATGGGAGCTCACCCCGCTATGCGGCACTGGGGATTTGAACCACTGAGCTGCCGATCTTTCGATCGACACGTTCAGGGTCTTAGCCACTGAGCCACCAAATCCCTAATTTTAGAATAACTTAAAAGTCTGTATAGGAAGAGAGATTCATTCTGATTCTACTATTATGATTCTTTCAGATTCATAACCATCTCATATTCATGGCTGTCTCATAATCCAGTTCCCACTTTTTTGATAGCATCACAATCCATTTCTGAAATGTTTGGTTCTGTCATGTTCAACAGCTGTTGATTCTTCAGGGCTTTGTCTTCACAGTTAGGTAAAGGTAAAGGTTTCCTTCGCACATATGTGCTAGCCATTCCTGACTCTAGGGAGCAGTGGTCATCTCCGTTTCAAAGCCAAAGAGCCAGCGCTGTCTGAAGACGTCTCTGTGGTCATGTGGCTGGCATGACTCAACACCAAAGGTGCACGGAATGCTGTTACCTTCCCACCAAAGGTGTCCCTATTTTTCTACTTGCATTTTTATGTGCTTTTGAACTGCTAGGTTGGCAGAAGCTGGGACAAATAACGGGAGCTCAGCATCTTAGCCACTGAGCCACCGCGTCCCTCCTTCTTCACAGTTAAGAATGGTTAAATTGGTACATGTCTTTGCTCAGAGCAATAATCTGATTTCATGAAAATATTTTGAAATTTGCTTCAACAAGGAAGAATAAATAAATCATAGAAGGAAACTGTGACTCAGAAACTTGTAAGGAAGAAATAGATAATAAGAAATTTTATGCAGATGAAAACTTTTTTCTAATATCAATGTTCAGAAATATATTTTATTTAGCAATAGGATGATGTGGGCTATTTCTATAAAACACTGAAATCCATTATTTGAATACCATGAAGATACATCCAGTTGGAATAAGTGATAGTCAATTTTCATATGATTTTAGGATGAGAATTTAAATTACAAATTCAATCTTCTAAAATGGACAAAAACCAAGGAAGGTGAAAATGTAAAACAACAAAAAATCAGTTGGAAAAAGTATTTCTTTACCAGCTCTGTTTTAACAAGTAATTGAGCTTGTTAACACAGCACAAATTATGAACAAGTAATAAATGATGCTATAAAAACTATTTAAATTTCCATTTCTAAGTAAAAGTACAAGTTATGCAAATGAAAAGTTTGCAATCAATTCATTTCATATGAAACTGCAATTATTGCCTTTTGGAATTGCTTTCTTCTCCAACCTGCACCCGTAGCTCACCATTAATATATATATATATATATATATATATATATATATATATATAGAGAGAGAGAGAGAGAGAGAGAGAGAGAGAGAGAGAGAGAGAGAGAGAGGGAGAGAGAGAGAGAGAAGTGTTCAGTTTTCTTGATCATTTCTTCTATTCAACTTCAGATTATAATTCTTCAAAAATTGTCATTTCTGTATGCTTTTGTATTGGGCATAAAAAAGGAATGCATTATTATTTTGTTTAAAAAAAGCCTTCCCTTTCTTGAACATCAATTTCTGCAACATGTCTTCAATCACGTAGCCATGCAGACAGATATTGGTGCATGGATCCTCACAGACATGAAAAGAGAAGAAAATCGTCAAATTCTTAGAAGATTGCATACTATACTGGATAGTAGACGGATTCTCTTAACACGGGTGAAGGTTAAACCACATCTTTATTATTCATGCAAAATGTATTTACATAATTAAGTATGAAAATAACTACCTTAACTATGGAGTAGGAACTTTTTGTTTATGGATTCAAGAGTAGCACCATAGCAAAGGAGACTACAGATAAGGATTTTTAGTGTCCAAATAAAGATGTGAGTGCCAATAAAGAATAAAGGAGAATAAAGATGTGACAATATTTGGAGGTATATTTGCAAAGGGCAAAGGTTTAGTTTCCATTGGGAAAAGTTTATTAAATAGATTTAAGTGATTGGATTCAGTCTAATATTAAGAGGAATAGAAATAAATGTCAAATAGATATAAATATATTTCTTTGTTAAACTTAATTTTACTACACTAAACTAATTAACAGAAGAAAATGAATAGATACATGTAAACATAATAATAATATATAACTTCAAATCAGTAACTATGATAATAAAGGGAAGAAAAAGGGAAATAAATCCTGAAAAAACGGATTACAGACAAAAAAGTATTAAACTTGTCCTTATTGCTTAAAAGTCTTTCTTGCCCCTCTGTAAAAAATAAAATATTTGAAATGTTGATTAAAAACACATACAAGTACTTTTCACTTAACAATCAGAATAGGAACGAGCAATTCCATTGCTAAGTGACACAGTAGTTAGGAGAGACATAACATCGCTGGAATGGATTTACAACCTAATGCAGTCATTAAATGAAACACTTGACTATGACTTTACTGTGGGCTTCTGTACTAATTCTGCTTGTTTGAAGTCGGCTGTGAAATGCGCAAATAATGATCATGCGGCTGCTGCAATTGTTGAAAATACTCAATGATGCAAAGTGTCTGAATCTTGATCATATAACCATGGAGATATTGCAATAATCGTAGTCTGAGAACCAGCCATAAAATTACGTTTATGCCGTCGTGACACAGTGGTTATAATGCAATATTGCAAGCTAACTCACCCCACAATCGGGTTTGATCCTGACCAGCTCAAGGTTGACTCAGTCTTCCATCCTTCCAAGATAAGTAAAATGAGAACTCAGATTATTGGGGCAATATGCTGACTGTAATATGTTTAGAGAGGGTTGTAAAGTACTATGAAGTGGTAATAAATCTAATGCTAAATGCCTGGGTGGTGCAGTGGACTAAAGTGCTGTTAAGTAGCACTTAGCTCCCAGCTGCCTGCAATTACTGCGAGTTCAAATCTCACCAGGCTCAAGGTTGACTCGGCTTCCGCTTCCGGTTCCGCTGGCGACAGACTTTGATCGGGCTAGCTCTGGCCCCAGAGTCTGATCCCCCCCATCTGGAGGCCCTTTGGGCCAAGCGCCCCATTATTGGGGCGTTTGCCGTTTGAGGGCGGCTCGCCAGGGGTCCCCTGCCTCACTTCCAGGGGCCGGGAGGCCGATGCTGGCGCGCCCGAGGCTCCAGAGGGGGCGGGAGGCGATCGGCGGCTTTTTTTCGAGGCCGCCGAGGCGCCACAGCGCCTAAGGGGACCGGTGCTACCTAAGAAGGCACAACGGACTGTACTGACTGATTGCAGAGTGGAGCAGGCATCCTGGAGGCGAGAGGGGGGGTTGGAGTTTCCCCCCCCCTTGTAGCTGGAAAGGTGCCGTGGCAGAGAACTAGGGGGAAGGAGATGGGGTGAAACCCCTTACCTTTCTGACTTTTCCTTGGAGGATGGCTATGGCAGAGTTTCTTGGAGAGGTCTGGTGGCCCCTCCCCCCGGCAGACAATGGCGACTGTCTGACTTCCTGCTTCTTTATTTATGATTGAAGACAACATTCTCCTCTGGCTTCCTGTTTGACCTACTCTATACTTCGGACTCGTTGCTCCTGTGAGCGCCCACTGGTGGACAGTTGAAAAATTACTTTGATTGCGAATCCCTCTTTCTTCTCTGGAGGTTTGCCCTTTGATTTCTCATCTTCTACTGATCTAAGATGGCTAAGGGCCACAAATCAGCAGCAACTGACCTGGGGAAAATTTTGGAAAGACTGGCGATATTGGACCAAAAGTTGGACAAGTTAGATGACGTCCAAAAAGGATTATCTGAAATTAAATCTGAAATGACACTTATGAAAAAAGATTTAAATGATGTTCAACAGCTGGCAGAGCAAAACAAGAAGAAGATGGGGGGTCTGGAGGGGGAGGTACGGGCACTCCAGAAGGTGGAGGATGGGAGAGGAAATGCAATGTTAACCTTACAATTGGATAAGATGTCTTATTTTCTCAGGTTCCAAAACGTGGAACAACTTGACCAGGAAAATTTGAGAGAAGTGATGGTTAAAATGTTGGGCGAATTTTTAGAAAGAGATTTGGAGTCTATTGGAAGGGATGTGGACTTGGTGTACAGAGTAAACTCACAATTTGCAATTTTACATAATCTACCAAGAGAGATTCATATTAAATTTGTGAGAAGGGAACTGAGAGATGAGATATTGAGAAAACAAAGACTGGGGGCGCTGGTGTACAGGGGCAAGGAGATCACCATCCTGAAGCAGATTCCCAGACAGGTACGAGAATTAAGAAGAAAATATTATTTTTTATCAAATAAGCTGTACCTCAAGGGAGTAGGTTTTAGGTGGCTGATTCCGGAGGGTTTGATGATTTTTTGGGAGGACAGTAAGAAGAAAATTAATAATGTAACGGAAGCTAAGGCTTTTTTTGACCAACATAAATCCTTCCTAGGTGGAGAAGATACAGGAGCCGAAGAGGGGGAAGTATTAGATGATCAAGGAGCGGAGGCGGACGGAGCTGTTGCGGCCCGGGAGGGGGAGGGAAGCCAGACCATGGTTTTAAGAGCCAGAACTAGGAAATGAAGAAAGGAGGGGAATCTATTGTTTAAGGTTTTTTTAATTGACATTTTTCTTTTCTCTCTCTTCTTTTATTGTATTTTGTATAACACTCTTTTTTTTTGTTTATATAATTTTTATATAACCTGGTTGTTTGTTTTGATTTAAGATAATAATGTCTGTTGTGTGAGAAATTTAAAAAAAGAAAATAATAATTGAAATATCTTTTTATAAAGATATTGAAAATTCAACATATTGTAAACTATAATATTGTATATTCTTAACCAATAAAAACTTTTTATTAAAAAAAAAAAAAAAGGTTGACTCAGCCTTCCATCCTTCCGAGGTAGGTAAAATGAGGACCCGGATTGTGGCAGCAATAAACTGGCACTGTATAAAAAAGAACATCGCTTGGGGGGGGGGGCGAAAGCCCTACTAAGCAGGTAAATACAAAAGTATGAAGGCTATTGCTTAATGCATTGTAAGCCGCCCTGAGTCTCCGGAGAAGGGCAGCATATAAATCGAACCAATCAATCAATAAATCAATCAATAAATGCTATTTCTTGAGATTCAAAATACTGGATTTATATCAGCAATAAATAAATGTTATAATAAAACAAGGCCAGACCACATGAGTTAATGTTCCAACTCCTGAATTACATCTCTAGGGATGTAGATTATAACAAGACAGTTATAATCAATCCTTTTAAAATATTTTTAAAACTCTCTATGAGTTGTTGATTATACATGAAACAATTTGTTGTTGTATTAATCTCATTTTAAGACTGTAGGAGCCTAATTTCACATTGTTTTAAATGAGCCTCTCTTTTCTGCTTACTACATAAGTGGATTATAGGCATAAGAGACAAAGTTAATTCCTCAAAAGGAAATTCAGTACACGAACCTTTAAGTAGTCTTCATGTAGCTTTACAAAAGATGTTTCATAAAAATGGAGCATTGTCCTGGGTTGCTTTGAATAGAATAAATAATCTGAACAGATATTTGAGCTCCTAATACAATGGTTGGGCAGGTCCAAAGGGAAGTGGCTAAATATGTCACAAATTGTAAAATTGTTGCTAGAAATTTAATCTATAATGTAATACAAGTCAAAAAGGAAGGCAATTCAGAACAAATATAAGTATAAAACCATGATCATGAAAAATGAGTTTGCACTAGATCAGGGGTCCCCAAACTAGGCAGCTTTAAGACTCGTGGACCTCAACTCCCAGAATTCTCTAACTAGCTATCCTATGTTGAGGTTCACGAGTCTTAAAGCTGCCTAGTTCGAAGACCTCAGCACTAGATGGAAACCTTCCTACCACAAAACAAATATGATCAAACGTACACAATCCCAATGATGATCCAGATTTTAGCACAGTTGTGGGGAAAATAGTCTCCAAAGGAGTGTACCGTTCTGAATGTCAGGTGTCTACTAAAGGTGTATGACTAGATTATTAACATGAGCAGATACCATCCTGAATCAGAACTACTAAATTACATATTGCAAACTCATACTTCCAAAACTAAAGTTTCGGATTGGCTAGTCTGAGTCCCTCTTTCAGCTCCATCAGCTCCATTATAGTGATGACTAATTAATTGGAAGAGGTCTAATTTCCATTCTTGAATAAACAAAATAATTCGCCCTCTAACACATATAGGCTACATATTTTTAACGGCTAACTTTGTAATGTTCTGAATTATATCTTCTGAAACTCTTTGCTTCTCAG
This sequence comes from Ptyas mucosa, assembly GCA_012654045.1. Classification (NCBI taxonomy): domain Eukaryota; kingdom Metazoa; phylum Chordata; class Lepidosauria; order Squamata; family Colubridae; genus Ptyas; species Ptyas mucosa. Next base: position 8,599,555 of record WNWU01000032.1, on the reverse strand, counting down.
TGTTGTGTATCTTTTCTTCATATACGTTCATGGCATACATTTATCATAGAACAAGGTGCCCAGTATGACACGCAAAAATAATTTATGGGAACACTGAGTTCCAGAATAACCTCATATGGAATGGTATGATAAAATTTAAGCTTTTATTGAGTTTTTATCTTGGGAATTTATCCAGTTAGATTACATAAGCATAAAAAGCATAGATTTTGCATTTATAGTTTAATGCACAAAGCTTCTCTCTAATAGCTGATTCATATATCTATTACAGAATGGAATTGTAATGTAAGAAATAGTGCAGTCAGCTAACTAGTAGTATGGAAGGAAAGCAATTTCTCCATGTTGTCTGTTCCATCACTTGTATGGAGTAATTTCCTTTGTAGGGTATCTTTCATTATGCCCAGCAAATCAAATGTCGCTGCCTCAAATGTCCAACAATAGTTCTCCTTAGGTGGGATGGGGGAAATGGTATGTGTGTGTTTGTGTTATTTTTTTTTACTGCCTGGTTTTAGGGTGGGGTTGTAGAATGACCTGAGCCCCGAGCCAGATATTAGCACTGGATGAAGTTATGTGAATATCCAGAAGATGGCAATCTTTGTCTACAAATGACTTTTAACCAGTGATGATCTTGGTTACCTAATCTATCTACCTAATCTAGCCCCAGGCCTAGATTTTCTGTTGACTATTTATTCAAATTCTAATATATGGATACAAATCTATGCAGATTCTGTCATTAACACCACTAATTTCCATCACCTTGAGAATGGCTGTAATAGAAGAATATTGAAACCATGTCAATTTTTGAACAGATGCCAGTCTAAAGTCATAATTTCAATCTAAATTCATCCATACATCAGTATTTGTCCTAGACTACTGCAGTCAAATGGCTGCTCATTCTTCAATAATCTAAGCAGCAATTTAATTGAATAATTAGATGGTATCCATGGAGAAGTGAAAAACAAACAAAGCAATAAAGTATGAGACCATATTTTCAATGCAGATAATTATGATGCCATACCTATAGCTTTTACAGACTTTTGAGATGGGAGCTTGAGAAAACATTATAATAAATTACAGAGCATGTTGTTATTTTGGTGTAAAGTTTTTATTGCATAGTAAACTTGCTGAAAGATATACAGTGTAGAATGCTGACTCTGCACCCATCACTTATGCAGAAGCAACAATTTCTCAAAATCTATTGAGTTTCCAACAATAAAGGTCACCTCTGCTGGTGTAAAAAAAAACCTCATTCAGATTGTTAAGTTAAGTGTCAGTTTGACCTTTTGAGTCTGTCAGATGCATTGAGGTAGGAGGAATCTCCTGGGTCATGTTGTCATCTATCTTGCATTACAAGGATCCAGATATAAAAATTTGTCTCCATCAGGAAGATCATTTAGTTTCCTAACGCTTACTTATTAAAGTGATTTCATAATGTCCCATGGCACATGGTTGCCTCACATGATTTTTCTTAATTTTTGTTTTGCCTGTTTTATTGCATTGCCAGTTTCGTCTGGATGTTTAGGGATTTCAGGGTTTTTTAAAAAATCACCTTACATATGCATAAGAAAAAGGAATCTTCAAAATTCTGGTTTTACTTTCTAAACGTTTCTCAAATCCTCAGATACCAGAAAGCTTTTAAATAAAAATGAATATTTAATTAATTAATTATTCATTAAATTTATATGCCACCCACCTCCCTGATTGGGTGATTTTGGGGCAGCTTACAGAACATTAAAAGAGAAATAGAAAAGCAATTGAAGTTTTAAAACAATGTACGTTAAAACTTTAAAACTATGCAAAAAGACCCCCAGAAATAAAAACAAAACAGAACCAAGGAGACAGACAGCACATAATTAAGGTCTTCTTAGCCTGTCAGTCATCTCCAGTGGCAGGCAAAACCTTCTTAAAGGCCAAAAGGGTGAACAACACCGTATACAACTAAAAATGAAAACCAACTGGATCTTCATAATCCCAGGTTCATCTGCAGCATGTTGTCCCCATACACAACATGTGCGACAGCACCTGTGCACGTGCTGACACCCATAATGCAATGCCCACCCCAGGCCCTACCTCCACACATGTGCATGCACCCCTGCATTCTGCCCTCCATGCTCCGCTCCGCACCCCCTGTTTTTGTTCTAGCAGGCCTCCCTCAAGTCTCCTGGAGCCAAAAATGGGGCACGGGGGGCCACCGCACCCACCCTACCTCCGTTCATGCGTGCGCGCCTCCCCCACCCCCGTGCATGCATGCAAATCTCCCGGCAGAGGCCCAAAAATCAACTGGCTGATGGGAGGTGCACAGGCATGCATGATGGAGCTGACCTGTGCCCACAGAGATGGTTCCACGTGCCACTTATGGCACACATGCCATAGGTTCGCCATCATGGATCTAACTGGTTAGAAAGGTATCTTTTTTCCAATAGTCCTTGATTTGGGATGTTTGTTATTCTTTGGTAATTACAAAGTTTTAAGGATATATATACATATGTGCTATACACACACACAAACAGACACAAATTATTCATTTATTAATTTAATAAACTAAACAAAGACAAAATTGCAACTTACCAGGTTGAAAAGGCTACCCAAATCAAGCAATATGACTCTGGGATGCTTATTAGTTGACTGCCCTACAATAAATCTCACACAATTTGCTTTCAAGGTAGGCCAGGTTAATAGGTTAGTAAATTCATTTCATCCCATTTCCTCATGAGCTTGGAACATTTTTTTTATAACTCTTCTCTCTCCTCTCCCCCCATTTTGCATTTTTATAGACATTTCTTTCTTTTTTTCAGTTGAACACCTTGTTAAAAATAACATGGAAAAATGCACTCTGCTTGGCATATTACTTTGGGAAGTGCAAGCTCTGTTTTTATTAAATGTAAATAAAAGCAATTTTGCATTCATAAACATTCATTTCTCGTAAACTAAGTTTAGCGCTGTAGACTGCAGGTAGTAAGTATATGTCAGTTATGGAAGGTCACCTGTTTAAATCAGACTTTTCTGGGGGTAGAAAAAATCAACTAGCACACAAAGAAAAAGATAGTGTTCCAATCTCTGATGTGCTGGTTTCTAGTTGCTGGTATAGCAACCTTCAGACAAGAAACCATCCAGCTGAAATGCCATGATCTTTTCAATCATCCAAGCTCCACATCAAACTTTGTATTAAATTACTGACTTCAGTTTGGTTGTAGATGATAAATGCTAGAAGGAACTCTGGAAATCAAAGGCCAAAAACTGTTTCTCTGCCTGATCCCCTGATGGTGTAACAATCTTTTTATGTGATTGCATTATGGTATTGTGTTATTTTTGGATGCATTGCGATGGACAATATAAGGAGATTTGAGATCACTCAGGGGTAATCCTTGGAACATGCTAGTTTATCAGCTGTGATGTTCACTGGCAATGGTTTTTCAGTACAATAGCCATTGCTAGTTCACTTGTCAGACCTTATTAGTGTTGAATGGATCTGGCATTTACACTTTTCATTTAGTTCACTTAGCTACGACTCTGTTGCCTTGATTTCTTGAAAGAGTTTGAAAACTAGTGACGGAAAGAAGTTGCCAACTCAAATCCATATTTGCTGCACATTAATCTCATTGTGCAAGTTTAATCTCTTGCTGTTCCTGATGGTGAGCAGGAATACCATGTTTTCCCCAAAATAAGACCGGGTCTTATATTAATTTTTACTCCAAAAGATGCATTATGGCTTATTTTCTGGTTAGGTCTTATTTTGGGGGGAAATACAGTACTAAATGCCTCCGTCTGTTGACCATATTAACTGGGGCTTATTTTGGGGGTAGGGCTTATATTATTAGCATTCTGAAAAATCATGCTAGGGCTTATTTTCCAGTTGGCTCTTATCTTCAGGGAAACAAGGCATTTATTTGATGGTGTAGATAAAAATGTCCATTAAATTGGGGTGGGGGAGTTGCTAAGGAGGAGGAATTTAAAGAAAAACTGACAATTCAGTACAGCAAATTGGGGCATAGATTAATTGATGTGGATATTTTCTGTGTGTATTCCTGACTAAGGTGAAGACAGTCAGGATTTGTATGCCTTCATGTATGCTATAATGAAGTCAAGGCAGATAGTACTTATGATTATTATATAATCCATAATTGAATGGAACATAATGAACTGGGAAATACAACCTGACAGATACATGCCATGAGGAAGTGTGGAAAACTGACTGATGCGTGGAAGCAGCAAACGCTGGAAAGCTTGGAGTGATCAGAGGAAATCTACCTTTTAGTTAGACTCAGCATCAGTAAGGAAGCTGAAGGAAGCAGATCTGCAAAGGAACATGGCATTTTTTTGCCTACAAGATTGAAGCAGCTACCTTGCTTCATTTTAGGCATTTATTATTATTTTTTTGCCCTTCTGCACAGGCCCTGCTTGTGTAGAAGCCACTTGCCTCAAAGTAAACCAGATCATCCAGTCAGATTTTCACCTGCTGTACCAATGAAGCATGTTGCTTGTGACTTTCAGGACTGAGATGGATCACACAATGATCAGCACTTGAATGTTGCTGAGCCAGATTTTGCTTGCTTTGCATAGGCCAGAATCCAACCACAATACTGATGCAATATTATTTATTTTGCATTGACCTGCAATTTCATAGAATTACTACATCAGCTAAAGGCTTTACTTTTCTCTGGCAGGCCTGTGAACAATATCCTAACAGTTGCTGTGTGTGTTGGGGAGGAGAAGAATGAAATGGAACTATTTCCATTCTCTGATATAATAATCTGAGACTGACTCTCAGTTTTAGTTCTAGTTGCCCTATCTCACTTGCCAAGAGTATGGATTAATAATGTATGTTTTGTCCTTAGAAAAGGAAAAGTAATGTTATCCTTTGTAATAGCAATTCAATCCATATCAGTATTTTGGTTTATTTTTAAAAAAATACAATAGGGGAAACGAAAAAGGCATTGTTCCAGAGTTATGAATTCTATTTCCTTTAATTTCTTATTGATGCAAACATTTTGCAAGATTGAAATCCTGCACGATCGTTTGGGAATAAGATATACAAAGAACCTTTTCCGAGTGTCCCTGAAGGAATATTGGTCTTTCCAGCATTAGACAGAAGGAATGTACTTCAGCAAAATATATCAAAGAGTTGACGGAACTGATTAAATTCACCAGTGCCCCCTGTGGCAGAAACAGTCATATAGTGTTTAGGGTTGAAAAGATCATTTGAAAACACATGGAATCTTGCAGAAACAATGTTAGTTACAGACTTAATTATTTTAATCTTTTCCGGTATACTGCTTAAGTAGAAAGGACTATGAATTAAACATGCATTGATAGAGATTCTTGCAATCTCTCTGTCAATGATCAGTGATTGTTTTGCATAGCATGAAATACGGCTTTTTGTTATAGAATATTAATAAATATTTGCATTTTAAGTCTTTAAAATATACAGATAATTTCCCATGATGGCAAGTCAGATTTCTTCAGGGAATTGACAATCAGGGCAAGAGGGTAACAATTCCTTCCTGTTTTATATGAATAGCATCTGCTGTTTTATGATATGGATGGATGGATCAGTCTATTTCTGGTTTGGGTTACTGTCACAGATATTAATATATAAATCTGTTTTTTCTTGCATGTGTGCTAGTCAGAATATAGATAAGTATTACCTAAAAAAAGAAATCACATATTTTCCCTGGAAATGCAAAATCAAACCAGCTTTTTCACAACTTTAAAGAAAATGAAATCCTGAATTATTGCTCATCAAACTTGTTGAGTAAAATAAAGCCAGAAATCTGAAAAAAGTCTAAGCAAAGTAACCTCTTTTAATTTTGTTATAGGAAATATAAGATACACCTGTACCAGACCGATCATAAAATTGAAGCACTTTCTTTTTGCACAAAGGTAGTTTAGTGATACTTGTGATTTGTTTTATTTCATTTTTTAAAATCTGGGCAGTTAAGAGCATTTCAGAGGTAGCTAGCCTATAGCAATCTCTCATCTCTACTGTATTTATTTATTTATTTGTTTGTTTGTTTGTTTGTTTGTTTGTTTGCTTATTTATTTGATTTTTATACCGCCCTTCTCCAGCAGGACTCAGGGCAGTGAACAGCCAAGGTAAAAACATAGCATACAAAAATTAAAACAATTTAAAAGATATTAAATAATTTTGACTCACAATTTAAAACAACCCAGTTAAAATTAATTTCAAATTAAAACCAAAAGATCGGATCAAGCCAGCCCGGCTAGATGAAATAAGTGAGTTTTAAGGGCACGACGAAAAGTCCGGAAGTCCAGTATCGTGCGTATCTCTGGGGGTAGGTCGTTTCAGAGGGCGGATGCCGCCACAGAGAAGGCTCTCCCCCTGTGGGTTGCCAGCTGACATTGTCTGGCCGACGGCACCCTGAGGAGGCCCTCTCTGTGCGAGCGTACTGGCCGGTGGGAGGCAATTGGCGGCAGAAGGCGGTCTCATAGATATCCAGGCCATAGTATACTTGTTCATAGCATACTTAGATAGTAAACATAACAAATGGATGGAGCCTTATACTATGAAGTGCTTTTCATGGAATGGAAAAGAGAAACAAGTCAGAGAGGATAAGAGGTGTTTGTTCTTTATGAACTGGTCTTGCCACATTAGCTTTGTTTATTTGCAATTATGTGAACTATTTACTCCCAATTTCCTGTCTATTGTTTTTGTAACTCTTGCCATTTTCTTTCTTTTTATTCAGTTTTGTATTTTTTCTTCTTTTTATCTATGAACTGTTAAGAGTTGCTGAGAGTTGGGTGGCACGTAAAATCAAATAAACAAATAGTTTGTCTTAGTTAAAAGCCTTGCTTCCAGCTAATCTCTGCTTTTGTTATCCAAAATCTTCCTTGCATAAGATAAAAGCTCTACATTTTCCTATTGACTGATTGGAACCCCATTTTCACTACTGAGGCCAGGGCTAGCTGGAGAGACAAGAATAACAGCTAGTCAATCAGGAAACCACTGAGGATGGTATAACATGATAAGGGGAAGCAAAGCCCTGAAACAGAAAACCAAAATTGGCAAGTGAGGTGAAAAGAAATTGAACATAAAACGCTGGCGTCAGAGTGGAAAAGGTTGCACAAAGGATAAAAAAGACTTTTAAATGCTTAGGAACAATGTATTAGTAAGAGAGAGCATAGAGAGGCTCTCAATATGCATGTTTTAGCAGTGGTATTTATGGTTTTAGGCTCCTTTGTATGGGAAAAGAAAAGAAAATTCTTTGCCATGTACTTCCACAGCAGCACTATTTTCATTCATTAGACACTGAAAAACCTCACTGCAGCTGGTCTCAAAATGTTCACTATGCTACATGAACTGATTAACAATCAGGGAATGGAAAACACAGCAGCCAAACAATACAGTTATACTGCATTCCTATCCATGCAAAAACAAAGATTTCATGCATGGCATTTAGCACTCTCAAAAGCAAACAACAAAACAAATCCTTGAGCATTTAGGGAAAGATATTGGACTGCCAAAATATCCTCCTGTTTAGGTTAGAAGAAATTGTGAAACTATCTCTGCAAGAAGATAAAGAAGAGGTAAGAATTCTAGCCAAAGGAATTCAGTTTTTCTGCAAAGACCCAACATTTCTGTTTGGAGACTAGTTGTAGAACAATTACTCTTCTGTTCTAGATGAGCCAAAAATAAATTGGTTCAGTCACTGATGAGAGAACAGTGAGAGTTCAAGGGGTCTACAGCCAATCTGGGAGTGGCACAAATACCTTGTGAAAAAAATGTTCTGAATTGAAAACCTAGTTTCTATTTTGGCTGAAAAGATTCACATAATAGAAGTTGCAATGATTTTCTCTTAAAAATAAATATAGAATAGTTTTAAATAAATAAATAAATAAATAAATCTGAATATAATAGTGTACCTGGAAATCTGGAAAGAAAGAAAAAATACCTAGAAAATATCTACTCAAAACATTACCTAACCCATTGCCAGTTGAGTACATAATCAGACCTCATAGAGCATAGTTATCAGCTTGAAACATTCACAAACAGCTGGGCGAGAGACATTTGAAGTAACAAGTCATTTATCATCTCTATAAATTAACTTCACTCCAAATTTAGGATGGATTATGGAAAGATAAATTCACATCACTTCAGTGTTGGTTAATCTTGTCTAAAATATGTGAGCTGCTGCATAATTAGCATCATATAAAATGGTGGAGTGAAATGAGAGAATAAATAGCACAGAATGAATAATGTCAGTAAAGGAACTAAATTATTCCTTTTGTCAATGTAAAAGCAATTATAAATTGCCTTTATCAGACAGAGCAAGAAACAAAGAGTTACTGAGCCAGGTGTAGCCAAAGGAATGAAAGATTCTTCAGATTCCTAAACAGAATCTACTGTTACAATATTTTTATTTGATTTTTTAAAAAATATTCTTATAGTAATTCTAAATTACTATAATTTATTTATAGTGTTAATGAGAATTAAATTAGACAAAAATTAGGATCAATAATTAAAATAATGTCTTTAAAGATGTACATTTTTATCTTTGAACTGTTCAGAGTTGCTAGGAGTTGGGTGGCATAAAAAATACAGAAAACATCAAAAAGTGAGCTAGTTAGCAAGGGCAGAACATACTCTTCTGATGAGTGTGTGTGTGAGATTATTGTATATGGAAAGCATTCTCTCAGGTATTCCAGATCCAAGTCATATAAAGTTTTAAAATAATAATCAGGAATTCATTTGATGAATGTTAATCCATTGCATGGATTATATGTCCTAGTTGATGGCATGGAGACAATATGAGGAATTATAAAGTAGTTTCTACATTAGAAAAATTAAATTACACAAAACAGAATTAGATGTCTAAAGTACAACTGGGCTTTATTTTTTTCCCTACATCACACTGATCAAATGTGGGAAAGCCTACTGATAATTTCCTTAATATTATTTCTTGCCTTACCACTCTCAGTCTTTATAGTCACAAGTAAAAGAACAGGCCAATCATCCTGTTATCAGTTTTATATAACAACAAATATATAAAGCTACAGTAATATTTATCCTTTTTGTTCCTCCTTTTGCCTATGAATGATTGTCAGACGATAGATGGAGCTTCACACCTAGTAGCTGAAATGCATCTTTCTAAACATGTGCTATGAACTGTAGTTTCTGTCAGAAATCAGGTGCCTGGACAAATTGAGATTCTAGAAAGCTTGTTAAATGAATAGATATATTACCTCAGAGACAGAAAATGGCCATGATAGGAAACAAAGTGGATTATCTTCTAAAATAGATCAACTATGACTAAAGTGATATCCAACCTTAGATGAGACATTATAAAATCCAAGGGCTCTTAGGTCCCTAGAAAGAATGTCATTTGGGGTCTCTGCTGAAGATTGTGTTATATAAAACATGAGCAGCTTGGACTGATAGTTTTTAATGTTCCAAAATCCTGGCTAGCTTTATATTAGAAATATAGCAATTTCTGTCTCAAGAAAAAGGGGATGGTAACCAGTTATTATAGTGTCGTTCCTCCTTGTTCCTTCAAGGAGGGAGAGAAAAGACAAATCCCTGTACTTAAGAGTTCGGCTCTTGTTGAACACAATCACAGGGTAGCCCAAATGACAGAATAAGGGATTCAGTGTTTTCTAGGGACAGAATGGAAGGTGGAAGAGAGAAAAATGAAAGAAATATTGTAGTTTATATGATAAAGAATCAATGTGCTTCTTCTTCAAACAGAAATGTAATGCAATGTGAACCTTAAAATGAGCCAGTTTATGAGAAGCTTTTAAGTGTTGCAAATTCTGGTCACTTTAGACCTTTATAAAGAGTTGGCCTTCCTGGATTAAAAGTGGAAACTATTTTCATGACAAGAATTGCAATATTTGGGGAGGGGGGGAGTCTAGAATGGCATCACCTTTAATTCTCCAGCATGCAAGTTGTCCTCACCTTGGTTAGTAATCTGGTTCCAGGAAGATGCAAAATTCACATGGAGCAAGGATGGCAGTAATTTTCTTGGGATTCCTGTCACATTTAATAGGCAAGAATATGAGTTCACAGCATCACTGGGTTGCAGCATCTCTAGCAATGCTACAGAATCTTAAATCTTGACTGATACGGAGTCTGACAGTTGGGTTAAAGTCTGCCCCACCTACTAGGCTACTTGTTAAACATATAGTTTAAAGGGTCCATATACTGTAGGCCCCTGCTTGGTTCTGATACTGAAGCAACACGTGGGTTGCTTGACAGACTGCTAGCAGGATTGCTACAGGGACTGCAGTCATACTTTAATCCTTGTTGACAGTTTTCTTCCTATAGATATGAGAATGTGAGTGGACTCTTAGGCTTCCTGAACATGCTTGGTAGTTAATCATACATCTTCAAGACTTAATACATAATTCATCTCCAATACATTTGTCAAAATATACAAAGACACTATTTGGCTCTATTAGACTATTTATTGTAGACAAGAATAAAGCCTCAAACACAACAGTCAATTGGTCACTACAGTGTAAAGAAGCAGGAGACTCCTGCGTTTAATCTCTAAGCTTGTTTCTCCTTCCCTTCTGAAACTTGTGGAAAGCATGATGGACATAGTTGATATAAGTTTACAGAATGAATCTCTCTATGTCACTGTCTTATATCTCTAGTCCTTACATATATAATGCTTGGCAACTTGTTTGCTTAACTATTTTAACTAGAAAATTAATTTGGTGCAAAGATGATATAAAAGAAAATAACCACTAAATTCATAGATTAGTCTCAATGGGATTAGCTTCCCATTGACTAATACTGTAATATTGTTTGCATCATCAGAATAAGATAACTACAGCAGAAAGGTATAATTTTACATGCATACTATTTAATGACATCTTTATGATTAGATCCTGATTCACATAACATGCTAAATTCAACTAGCTACCAAACAGATCATATGCTCTTACTGCTTCGTTTTATATCCACATTTACTCAGTCAAGGGTCACTATTTGAAAGAATATAATATTCATGGTTATATCCAGTGGTGGGATTCAGCCAGTTCACACCACTTCGGGAGAACCGGTTGTTAACTTTCTGAGCAGTTTGGCAAACTGGTTGTTGGAAGAAATCATTAGAGCAGAGAACCGGTTGTTAAATTACTTGAATCTCACCTCTGGTTATATCTATTTACATGGTAGTGCTAGCTAGATTTTATTATGTCTTTTTTGTTTAGGCAGAAAACAGTAGGTGTCATTGCTGAAACTCCAGCTACTCTGTTTGAACAGCATGTTCTAAGCTGCCATTTCTTTATATAGAATTTTATAAGAATTATCCTAATGATTTGCTCGTTAAAGAATCAATTACATGAGCTTAGACCCTGCACCCTTATTGGATTTGGGTTTGTATAACATGGTTGACTTGGGATGAGTAACACTTTCATAATTGTTTGGTGCAGGTTTGGGTTCATCTGCCATTCTCTTGCCCAGTGCTGTCTGGATTAGCTGGTTTACATAATATTCTGGATTTTTAATTGCATAGTCAGTTGTACTATGTATGAAAATGGTTTTTAGCAAATACAGTCTAGATACGATAAAGATTTTAAGACAGAAGGTTTTTATAATAATTTGACTAATTTAGATAAAATTCTAACAAGTACTGATGAAAACATAATTAAAAAACTATATGGACATTTATTAGAGGTCAAGCTGGAAGAACAAGTTAAAGAAACAATGCTTGCTTGGGGGAAAAACTTTGGACATGGAATTGACTTAGAGAAATGGCAAAAATTATGGTCGCAAAATTATAAAATGACAATGTCAACTGCATATAAAGAAAAATTGTATAAGATGTTTACAGGTGGCATCTATCCCCGAAGAGGATAGCCAGAATGTTCAAGAATAAATCTGAAAAATGTTGGAAATGACATCAGATACCGGGTTCATATTACCATATGTGAAGGACATGTGTAGAAGCTAAAAGATACTGGACTAGAATCCACACATGGTGGAAAAAATAATTAAAAAACACATAGATTTTAAACCAGATTTTTTAAACCAGATTGGGGATTTTACCTGAAATATATAATAGAGAGTTGAGATATTTGATTGTTAATGTATTAACAGCGGCTAGAATTGTGTTTGCTAAAAATTGGAAAAATGAGAAAATACCAATGCAAGATGAAGTTATTAAGAAAATAATGGAATGGGTTGAAATGAGCAAATTGACTTTTGAAATTAGAGAACAAGAAGATAAACAATACTATAAGATATGGGACCTATTTTATCAATGGTTAGATAAAAAAATATAGAAATGAAATATGGTAGAGATCTTCACAATACAAGAATTGTAGAATTATGTGAAATAAAATATAAAGAGTTATTAGTAGACAGATTTAGGAAGATGAAATGAATGTTTTAATAAAAATTAACTCAAATTTAAGAATATTTTGAATAATAATGACGGAAGAAATAGTTATAATCAAATAAATGGTTAATGAGGATAACAAGGTATAGATATATATTAGGTCAATGATATGAGAATTTAGGGAAACTGTAAATTGTAAGCTATAAATTGGTGAAGATGCACAAAAGACTTGTAACCAACTGACACGCTGTTTGCGATGGAAGATGGTTTTATTTATGTATGTTGGTATAAAAATAAAAAAATCAAAAAAAAAATCAAAAAAAAAGGAAAAAAGGGGAAAAAAGGAGTCTGGTGGCGTGGCAGACTAAAGCACTGTAATTAACATTCAGCTGCCTGCAATTACTGCAAGTTCAAATCTTACCAGGCTCGAGGTTGACTCAGCCTTCCATCCTTTCTAAGGTAGGTAAAATGAGGACCCAGATTGTGGGGGCAATAAGCTGACTTTGTATAAATATGAAGGCTATTGCTTAACGCCTTGTAAGCCGACCTGAGTCTCCGGAAAAGGGAGGCATATAAATCAAATTTATAAAAATGAAAAAAAAAAAAGAAAATGGTTTTTAATGCCATTTGGAGAAGAGACGTATGTGGAATTGGAAGTGCACAGATTTGATATGTGCTATTATTGGCCCTATCCCAAATATTACAGGAGTAATAATTGCTTGAATCATATAATTTAGATTCCCTACTACAACTTCTAGGCCTTAAAGGATTTGGAAAACACTAGAGGATTAATTTTGCTTCCCTGGGATAAGAAATCTCTGCAGTCAAGCCTGCTGAAGAATTGACTCAACTCTATGTAAGCTTAGTACTAATCTGCTATAGGAGAAATGACAATGGCGGTGACAAGTTGCTGCTATAGCAATACTGGCATGAACCTCTCATTTTTAAGTTCAATATGTTCAGTTTTTGAGATAATGACTTATTCTGAGCAATGCCTTATTGAAAGAAGCTATAAAACTTCATGTCAGAATTTCAAGTAGTCATCATAACCTGCTTTCATTCCTTCATTCTTCCTACTAGCTGATGGCAATTATCTTTTTTGAAACTGCTATTTATTTTAAATATATACTGTAATTACACAGATCTGAATATTGTCAAAAAGAGGCAAACCATTAAATAAAATAATTAAAGCTACTGTGCATAGTTGTCATCAGTGAACAATATAACTTTATCATAATAGATACAAATTACTATAATAACAAATGATTAACTACAGAAACTGACTTTTTTTTCCAGTACAACATATTTTTCTTTTGTTTTGACCCTTACTGTTAAAAAACATTATAAATAATGACTGAATTGAATACCATTTTTAAAATTTGCATGAAATTTTCTCTGAACTGATGAGATTAATCATATAGAATAAATTCCATATTCTTGTCATCTACTTGATTAAAAAATGAGTATCTTGCTGCTTCTGATTATAGGTGATATGACATCCTAGTCCCAGCTGAATCTTCTTGTAACACAATTGCAGTTTTATACGGAACATTATTAGCATAGGCCTGTTAGCACTGGAACAGTCAAGACTAACTTGGACTTATCTGATTAGGATAGCAGAAATGTAGAGAATATAAATAAACATCATAAACAGAGACAATGAAATCTAGAGATAAAAAGTCTAAGAAACTAATACCTCAAAACAACATTAAACTCCCTTTTTATGACCCCGTAATTCCTTAATTTGGAGTAGAGTTGGGCCGATTGGATGGAACTAAACGTTTACTAGCCGGATGCCCTTCCTGACACCACACACCACACAGAGCAGACGTTTTTTTCTTTGTGCCCTACTAGAGAAACATCTGCCACCACCTACGTTTGAACTTTCAACCTTCCACATGGGAAGTGAGCCTCTTCACCACCTGGCTCGTTTCACCATTCATTTCAAGACAACATTAAACATTTGTTATCAGATCATGCACAAATTCTGTCAAGTTATTTCTGCTTGCTCAGAATGTTAATGATGCCATTTCTTGAAATAGGATAAGAATATAGTTTATATTCATATTCACCTTGTCTATTTAGTAGGCTAAAAATGCTAGTACTAACACAAAAGGCAAATTACAGTCAATTGGTCTCTAGAATGTTATGACATTCAGCCTTATCTGTACATTGTTTTATTTTACTGTCCATAATTTCAATATATATCACCTATTTCTAGGATGACTCTAAAAGGGAGTAAATTGCAGTGGACATTGCAGGAAGTTTCACCTTTAGGACCTCTAAGAATTCAAGACTCTGTTGGTTCTTGCCAGGAAAGTAGAAATGAGAAAAATTATACTGAATCTTTTTTTTTAATGTAATTTTTTACCAAATCCAGTATACTTTCTTGTGGCATCAGAGTTACGATCCTTCAATAACCACATGCTGGAGCTTTTGCAGAAACTGGAAAGGAGTTTCAAATGCTACATTTGGCTTTTTGAGATCAGGAAAATCTTAATTTTGGAGAATGAACATATAATAATCTTGTGAACTCATAATTACTCAACTAGGTCCCATAATTTGTATCCTTAGCCTTCAAAAAGTGATACCTTGTTTAATATACAATAAAAACAAAGTATTTTGAACAACTTGTCATGATAACTTTTAATCACTGCCAATTTTTTTTTAAAAAAATCTTTATTAATAGTTTTCTTTCTGATTACCAGAAACTGTAAATTCAAAACCTGTATATTTTTTTAAAGTTCCCTTTTCCAAACCTCAGTTACAATAAATGGAGTCTGAATACAGGAAATATAACCTCCACTTTCATCAATTATCTCGATTAAATTGCCAAATCATCTCATTATTCTATTTACCAAGTATTACCCTTACCAAGTATTAATACCATTAATGGTACTATATTGTACTGTACTACTTGTTATATTATGTTATATCTACAATATGTTCCATTCTATTTTTATTATAAAAGTCCAATGAAAAGGCTGAACTACATATTTTCTTAATACAATTGCAAAGAATATATATTTCTGTAATGGGAATTAATATAAGCATTTCCCAGTGTGGTGGCATAATACATTTCCTTGAATTGGGAATCTATTTAGTAGTTTCTTATTTCTTCCTAGGACTGAAGGACTGAAGATGACAGTATATAGAGCTGAAAAGGAAAATGAGAAAATGCTGCTATAGTAGCATATGCTATTCCATGTGGTAGTGTGTCTATGCACATATTAAAAATCTGCATATTCGATCCCTGAAATGATATATTAGTTGTAATGTCATCTTGAAAGACACCAGAAAAACTTCATATCAAAATGATATGCACAAATCACAACAAACGAACTTGCTTTCCTTCATCCTGCATAGCAACTGATTGCAAATGGCTTTATTTCTCTTGGCTGCATTTGACATCTCCTCTGGGTCCCACAAGCAAGGGCATGCCACTTTAATTCTCAAAGAACCCTTTCGTTTATAGGTTTACTTTAAATAATGCGTAATTGACCTTTCGATTTGCATGCATGATTAATAGTGTTGAACCAAAGGGGGACTAAAGGGAGCTTCTTCTTCTTCCTCTTAAGAATACCAGAGTACAACAACTGTTTTTCTTGATCATCTAATTTCCATAGGAATTCATAGCTGACTGCTAGAAAGGAAGGAAAGGAAGGAAAGGAAGGAAAGGAAGGAAAGGAAGGAAAGGAAGAAAAGGAAGGAAAGGAAGGAAAGGAAGGAAAGGAAGGAAAGGAGTCCAGTGCTATCAAACGAATCTCCTCCTTAACTCTTTCAGTGAATCCATCTAAAAATTACAAGTACAGTTTAATCCTTCTACCATGAATCATCCTGAAATCAAAATTTATTTATTTATTTTAAAAAATCCTCCTCCTTCACCACCACCAGAATTGTTGAGTTCCCACAATGATAGACAGGATGCTTTTGAACAAGTAGTGTAACTGTAGGACACATGATTAATTCCAATAAAAGGGTTAGTGCTTCATAACAGGAAACTTTTTTTTTAAATGGAAAAAAATTCAACTCAAATAAAATGCATTTGCTCTAGTCCTTGGTAGAAAAGAAGAAGACTTGAGTTGTGTAACACATGATTGTCAAATGTTATACTGACCCCTTAAGTCTCAGAATTCACATATCACAACAATTGGTTGGTTCTTTCCAATGATACATGAAGAACTCTGAATGGATAGAAGTATATTCTTTATGCTTAACATACCCCAAACCAGGGTGAAATAGGGCAGGTTCAGACACGTTCTGGAGAACTGGTAGCGGAAATTTTGAGCAGTTTGGAGAACCGGCAGCGGAAATTTTGAGCAGTTCGGAGAACTGGCAGCGGAAAATTTGAGTAGTTTGGAGAACTGGCAAATACCACCTCTGACTGGCCCCAGAGTGGGGTGGGAATGGAGATTTTGCAATATCCTTCCCCTGCCACACCCACCAAGCCACGTCATGCCCACCAAGCCATGTCCACAGAACTGGTAGTAAAAAAAGTTGGATTTCACCATTGCCCCAAACTACCCAATCATACTTTTTTGGAGAAATTTGCTTGTAGCAAATCTGAAGCATTAATATTGATTTTTAAAGGTTTAAGTTATTTGGATCCAAAATATCATTATATTTTTCCCTTCCACACAAGCCTAAGCATTCACTATCATTTTCCTTTTGAGCAAGGTATTTTTGACCATAGCACTCACCCTCTAAATTTGCTCGGTCTTGACTCTAATTATTATTTTTTATTTGGATGAGTTTTTGAGCATTTTGGCCCACCATCCTTATTCAATAACAATGGAAATTGAGGTTGGGCAGTTGTAGTTCTTGGAAGCCATAGTGAGGTTATTAAAGTTAGATGGTAGGGCTATTTAGTTTTTAATATTATTAGCAAATTTAGGTAAAAAGGGTATTAGCTTTACGGATTTGCAATTTTTATAATTTATAATTCTATAGATTAATTCTATATGATGGGCTTTTTTTTTCAAGATAAGTAGAAGTCAACGTGGTTGTGCATTTCTTGCTTTCAACATTTCTTGCTTTTAACTTTCTGGAAGCCTATTGACAATCATTTGCCAAGGTCATTCCTCCAGATATTATCTCTAGCATAAGTCATCCTGAAGATGGCTTTAGGTATTTTAGTCTGGACATGCTGTTAGGCATGATGCTCCTTGTGGATCGTTTAGGATACTCAGAGAAGGAGGCTTATCCAACTGATGCAGGAGAATTGCTAAGGCATCATTCCTTTATATTCAGTCATGGGCTCCATGTATCAATTATAGGGTATGTATTGTGTGTTTGTGTAAGTGTTTTCATTAGGTTGAATGATTTGCATTTCACATTTGCTGGTTTCAAGGGGCACTTCTGCAGTCACTTTATTGGCCACATTTTCAAGTTTATTTTAATTACATTATGCATACTTTACTGTAATATAACTATTTTTATTCTGATTTATTAATCTAACTTTAATCTATAAAATAATTTGAAGGAAAAAAAAGGTGGAGTAAGCCTTACCTATACACACCTACATAGCTAGACCCCTTTCTGAAATTTCACCTTTACAAGAATGCTTATTTAGCAATTTATTTGCTGAATGCGGTGTCTGCGCACTGGGACAAGGAAACTATGTAGATGGGCGTTTAGTTTTTTCTCAAACACTGCTTTGCTTGGCTAGATGACAACTACATTATCACAGAAAAACTGGGTGTATATTCCATAATGTTGTCAGTGTTTTGGGGGATGCTGTGCCTTCTCCTTGTTTTCCTTTGGTTGCTATTTTAATAAAACATGCTTGGAAAGTACATAATGGAATTTGAATGTGTGCCTTTAAGAAGGATGGAAGGTTGGAGGGGGATGCTTTTAGATGAGACTATAGAGACATTCTGGCATTCTCTGATATGTTGTGATGTTTAATCGCTGTCAAGAGTGTTTAATTTTTCAGCAGCAGTGTTACCATGGAGGCTATAAACTTATGTTTTGTTTTTCTGCCATTTCTACTTGTGTGTTCCTTCTTTCACACATTATGAATAGCATCTATTCTGTTAGAATAATATTGGCATATTCCCAGATATGGTATAATTGGTATCTTATTTCACTTTACTTTTAAAGCTTATACATCACATTTCCAACTAAAAACAACTAGCAATAAGAATGGAATTAAAAAATATATTTGAAAAGTTGTTAAAACACAATTGTATCATACCTTCAGCAACAAAAGAAACTTACCTCAAATATATCACTGTTTACTGTATATCCAAAATGTATTATCATTTTAAACAAATAAGCTAAAACCCCATTCAAAATAAATGCAGGATAAATTCAAACATATTGACTAAGTTCTTTCACCATGCTTGAAAGCAATAAAACAACTTCCCATCCAACTGGAAACAGAAGCAAAGATTTAATTCCTAATTATGATTAGTAATGATAATTTCCTCAGAAGAGTATTATAACCAAGACTGAAGGCTGGTCCAGGGCACTGCACTAGCTAGTAAAAGTGGTTAATATCAACATCTGATATATAAAACAGAAAATTCCAGAAGTTATATAAGAAGTTTATACAGGGAATTAAAAGAAAGTATCTTTGATGATATAATATTTCTCTTATTGTGCCTAATTGTAGAGTGGGCCCTACAATGAAAGTACTTCCAGTAAGATGTAAGATAGTCATCCTAACTTTCTAGTTTTGGGTCCAGATTTTATATTGTTCCCTGGTAATATTATTTTTCTGATTACATTTATAGCTAATTTTACTTTAATACTTTCTCTAATGGCTGACACTGCTTTCTTTCTTTGGCCTGAAAAAACTGAGTACTTATAGTTTAATATCAGTTTGGTTTCACACCAGATGAAATAAATAGGACATAGAATTCAGAACATCAGCAGGATTTTATTTAATGAAATTGGGAGTTGATTATCAACACTGAACATAGTAATAAATTTTTAAAATAATTTGCCTCACTATCAGTTATAATAATGAAAGCTATAAATACAATGTCTGAATACCTTTATTATTAAATTTCAAATATATATAAATACTGTTTGACCCTTGCAGTGGATTTTTTTTTCCAGAAAAGAAGTTCAGTGGAAAATTTCTTTTGACATTATCCATGTGCAACTTCCAGCCTGCTATTAAATGGAAAGAAAATGGCAGATTTATTCTTACCAGTTTGGTCTAGCGGTTAAGGCAGCAAGGTGAAAATCAAGGGACTATGAATTCTAGTCCTGCCTGAGGCATGAAAGCTGTCTGAGTGACTTTGGGTCAGTTACTCTCTCTCTCGGCCCATGATGTCAGGCTTGGGTGACAAGCCAGCCAGTCAATTCTCTTTGCAACCAACACTTAGTTGATGTGAAAAAACAGTACTACTGTACTTGTATGGAAACACTAGGAAGAAAAAACTATCTGGCCATTATACATTCTCTCTCTTTCTCCCTACAGACATATACACACATGTGCAAACACACAAAAAATCTGAATAGTCTTTTTAAATATAAATTTTCACAGTAATTTCATCACGGCCACCACCATAAAACTTCATTCTTGATTTATTTGCTTGATTTTTTTAAAAAAATTCTGGTATACTATTCAATTCTTCAACACTACTTAATCTTTTGAAAATCAGCCAAGGTCATTTAGGTGCAGCTATTTAGCAGGAGCTAAAGTACAGTAAAATATGTCATTGCCTTTATTACAGTGGACTAACACTATGTTTGCCATAGTTACAGTTTTGATTAATTTGGTTCTTAATATCTTTCAGCTGTACAGTTCTATGGATTTTGGAAGGAGATGGCAGATCATGCATGAACGGATCACACCAAACCGATTTTATTGGTGAGTTCCTTGCCTTGTATTAAAACTGCATATACATGTATGATATATTAGGATTGTATAGTATTGCATACAATAATTTTTTGGGAATGTATTATCCTGTTAGTTTTTTTTGTCCAGAACAGGAAGGGAGAGGCATCCCTATTTAGTTTCCTATTAATCTTCCATCTCATCTTGGTTCCAGAGGTATAGAATTTACTGTGCTAGCTTCAAGATGGTTTTGGAGGAATCGCGTATTGAGTAAATTATACTTTTTTATCAAGATGATGCATGAGTTGAAAAGTGTTTTGTTTCTCTAAAATGACCTCTTTCTGAAAGGAAGTTGATTTCCTTTCAGCTAACTCAAGGATGTTAGCTCATAGTTTATGCTATTTGTCCTTTCCTTAGATCTTATTTAGGAATAAAACTTCTACAGTTTCAAATACTCCGCCATAACTATTCTCTTAATATTGTTAGTGAAATTCTATTTTGGGATAAAAGGAGAAAATTTAAAGGTATAGAATTATGATGCATATTTGTGTTTTCTTCTTTAACGCATAATTGCCTTTATTCTTTTTCATGTTTTCCTAACTAGTTGTCTAAAGGGAGTTTGGTTATATATGTAAACTTTTATAATCTCAAAAGAAATGCAAAGAAAATATAAGAAAACAGCTGCAAGGCTTCCCATGTATTAAAAATAGGTATGATTGAACTGGTGAATCAAAACGTCCTATGCCTATGGCTGATTTTTGCCTGATTGCTTTTGTTGAAGAATGTGAACAAATGCAATATTGGGGATTAAAAAAAAATAAAAAGCCTAATTTGATATGTAAAGAGAATTTCAAAAATTGAGTTGAGTTGTTTTCAGGAAGAGAACACTTGTATTCGGCCAGGCTTTCAGAAGAAGGAAAAATCAAATAGGGATATATCAAAAGTGGTTTTTATTTTTTGAAAAGGCAACTATCTGATACATTTTATTTTATTTTCAAAAAATAAAAACCACTTTTGATATAACTATGACCTGGATGGCTGAAAATCTTCATAGACATTCAAATAGGGATAAATCTTGTAACTTAGATCCCTTTGACCACTGAACATCCTCCTCTGAGTAGATGCTGCAGTCCAGCCCCTTGCTCAAGCAGGAGAACTTATACCACCTCAGACAAGTGACTGTCCAGTTTCTTCTTAAAAACCTCCAGTGATGGAGAGTACACAGTTTCTGAAGGCAAGCTGTTCCACTGGTTAATTGTTCTCACTGTTAGGAAGTTTCTCCTCAATTCTAGGTTGTTTCTCTCTTGATTTAGTTTGCAACTATTATTTCTTGTCCTGCCCTCTGGTGCTTTGGAGAATAATTTAATAATCTTCTTTGTGGCAGCCCCTCAAATACATGTCACCCCTAATTCTTCTTTTCTTTTGACTAGCTAGACCCAAAATCTGCAGCCATTATTCATATGGTTTAGTCCAGGGGTGAAATCTAAAATTTGTTACTACCGGTTCTGTGGGTGTGGCTTGGTGGGGGTGGGGGGGTAATATGACTGGGTGGGCATGATCAACTTTTTTTTTTACTTTTAAAAGCATTTTTTTTCTACAACCTTAAGAGGTTGTAGAAAAAAATGCTTTTAGAAGCCTCTGACGATCAAGCAACTCAGCTGGGATCATTAGAGTTTTTAAAGGCATTTTTTTTCTACAACCTCTTTAGCCAAAGAGGTTGCAGAAAATAATTCTTTTAGAAGCCTCTGATGATCAAGCAACTCAGCTGGGATCGTTAGAGGCTTTTAAAGGCATTTTTTTTCCTATAACCTCGGCTGAAGAGGTTGTAGAAAAGATGCTTTTAAAAGCCTCTGAAGATCCCAGCTGAGCCGCGCGATCATCAGAGCCTTTTTTTTTTACTTTTAAAAGCATTTTTTCAGCCGAAGAGGTTGTAAAAAAAATGCTTGTAAAAGTAAAAAAAAAAAACAGCCTCTGATGATTGTGTGGCTCAGCTGGGATCGTCAGAGGCTTTTAAAAGCATCTTTTCTACAACCTCTTCAGGCCGAACCTCTTCAGGCTCAGCTGAGAATGGGGGAGGGGGGCGCAGGGATTTTTGCTACCGGTTCTACGAACTACCTGCAGCCATCTCTACTGGATCGGACAATCTGGTCCGAACCGGGAGCATTTCATCCTGGTTTAGTCTCCAGGCCTTTGATCATCTTAGGAATGACAGGAATGGAGCCAGAAAGAAGGCAGCAACCCTCTTTCTTGCAATAGAAAATTGTTTCCTTACAGGATTAGGCCTTAGTTATGTGCTCCCTGCAGATCCAATTATCCAGGACTGTATTAGGACTCAAAGGAACTGGAAAGTACTCAAAAGAAAAGGATGTTATCCTTTTGAAATTCCAAACAAATGTCTTTAGGTTGATGGCAATGGGTTCATGATGGGGTGGGATGGAATCTGGACTGCTAGTTTGTCTTATCCTGGTGTTTAGAGATGTATCGCCAAAATCAATCTATATCTTTTCTTTTATGTACACTGAGAGCATATGCATCAAGACAAATTCCTTGTGTGTCCAATCGCACTTGGCCAATAAAAAATTCTGTTCTGTTCTGTTCTGTTCTGTTCTATTCTATTCTATTCTATTCTATTCTATTCTATTCTATTCTATT